>OZ018335.1:70207610-70647007 GCA_963969495.1 Ceratothoa steindachneri | reverse complement strand
CATAACTTTTATGTCGGATAGAGGGAATCAGCTTGGTTGCCCTGGCTTGTACGCGTTCCAATCTCGCGATGTCCTTTCGCAATGAAGGACTCCAAAATTGTACGGCATACTCCAGGTGCGGTCGGACAAGTGAGTTGTACAGGCACAGTACAATCTCCTGGTTCCGATAACCAAACTGGCGCTTAATATAGCCTAGCATCCTTTGGGCCTTTTTCTCCGCCTCAATGCACTGTTTCGAGAACTTGAGGTCACTAGTGATTGTTACACCCAAGTCCTTCTCAGTGTCGGTGGATTCAATAGCAGTGCCCTTAAGGATATACTGAGATTGGGGGTTTCTGTGCCGATATGCATCACTTTGCATTTTCCCACGTTAAAAGGCATTTGCCACGTGTCCGACCACTCCCCAATCTTCCCAAGATCTTCCTGCAGGCGGGCAGTATTTCCATCCTTTGCAACGTTCATACCAAGCTTGGTATCGTCGGCAAATTTGGAAATCTTCGCAACCATGTCACCGTCCATGTCGTTGACGTAGATGATGAATAGTAGTGGTCCCAGGACAGAACCTTGAGGCACCCCGCTAGTAACGGGCACCCACTCAGAAGACTGTCCATTTACCACCACCCGTTGCCGTCTGCCACTTAGCCAGTTCTCGATCCAGCCGGCTACCTTTCCGTCTATGCCAAGCGCTCGCACTTTCCGGAGAAGGCGGCGGTGTGGTACCTTATCAAAGGCTTTCTGAAAGTCTAGGTAGACCACATCCACCGCCTTGTCCCGATCGTGCTCACTGAAAACGAAGTGGAAGAATTCCACAAGGTTCGTCAGGCATGACCGTTGCCTTCGGAAGCCGTGCTGGGAACTCCTCAGTAGCAGGTTTGACTCTAAATACGACGTCACTTTGTCCACCATGATGCTTTCCATGAGTTTACCGACTATCGAAGTCAGACTGATAGGTCGGTAGTTCGACGGTTGGTTACGGTCTCCTTTCTTGAAGATAGGAGTCACCTCCGCCTCACGCCAGTCTCTAGGAACGCATCCGGTCCGGATTGACATGTTAAAGATAGCGCACAGATGTCGTGATACTTCATCGCACACTTCCTTCAACACTTTAGGTAGAAACCCGTCCGGTCCAGGGGACTTATTCGTCTTTAGGTCAGCGATCTTTTTCTTTATTTCTCCTTCGGTGAAGTCCATTGCCTCCAGCTTTTCCCCCGAGTAGGAATCCGTCGGCTGGGGAATAGGACCACACTCTTCAGTAAACACTGAAGAGAAGTAGTCGTTGAGGAGGTTAGCATTTTCTGCATCTGAATGCTTTAATGTCCCCTCCTCATTCCTCAAAGGGCCAATCGTTCGACGGATTGGTTTACGGCTGTTCACATATCCAAAAAACTCCTTGGGATTCCCTTTACAGAGTCTCGCCACTCGGAGTTCCTCAGACCGCTTAGCCGCCCTTATGCTGGACTTCACTCTCCTGGCTAGCCTCCGGTATTCGTCAAAGTCACCCGAGATCTTCGATTGCCGGTACACATTTCTCTTCTCCCTAAGCAGTTGGCCGATTTCTCGATTAAACCACTTAGGTTGAACAGAAGACAGACGGGGGCATTTCAGAGGGATGAAACGCGATTGAAGACTCATGAATGTGGTTTTGAAACTATTCCACGAGTCTTCAACGGCATCGCACACTTCTAGCCTCACGTCAGTCAGTCCAGCTCGAAGGCTTGCAAAGTCTGCTCTTCTCAAGTCAGGTTTCTTTAATTGACTGGCAACAGACCTTACCTTCGGGATCTTGACGCTAAATCTTCGGGATCTTGAGAGAGAGAGAGAGAGAGAGAGAGAGAGAGAGAGAGAGAGAGAGAGAGAGAGAGAAGAGAGAGAGAGAGAGAGAGAGAGAGAGAGAGAGAAGAGAGAGAGAGAGAGAGAGAGAGAGAGAGAGAGAGAGAGAGAGAGAGAGAGAGAGAGAGAGAGAGAGAGAGAGAGAGAGAGAGAGAGAGAGAGAGAGAGAGAGAGAGAGAGAGAGAGTAACAAGGAGTAACAAGGAAAGTAAGTACCCTAGGAGACCTTACGGTCCATTCAAAGAGGGTACCTTTGGACTAGCAATTGAGCGGGCACATGGCTGCTCAATTGTTTTTGCGTCCATAAACGGCCACTTTTCAAGACTTTGTCTAGTCTTGACTTGAACTGGTCAACAGATTCACTGTTGACAACTTCCACTGGAAGTGCGTTCCACTTACCGCAGATACTGTAGGTTGAAAAAGTTTCCACACAGATTGCGGTTGTAACGCTTCAGTTCAAGTTTGAAGCCGTGATTGCGCGTTCTGTTCTCACTCAGTGTGAAAATATCCCGGTAGTCAACATTGTCGAACCCTCGAAGTATTTTGAAGACTTCGATGAGCTGACCACGCAGTCTACGGGTTTCCAGCGAGAA
This sequence comes from Ceratothoa steindachneri, assembly GCA_963969495.1. Taxonomy (NCBI): domain Eukaryota; kingdom Metazoa; phylum Arthropoda; class Malacostraca; order Isopoda; family Cymothoidae; genus Ceratothoa; species Ceratothoa steindachneri. The sequence goes on along the minus strand of OZ018335.1, from coordinate 70,644,585 downwards.
CATATCTAACTCCCTTAGTCTATCCTCATAACTTTTATGTCGGATAGAGGGAATCAGCTTGGTTGCCCTGGCTTGTACGCGTTCCAATCTCGCGATGTCCTTTCGCAATGAGGACTCCAAAATTGTACGGCATACTCCAGGTGCGGTCGGACAAGTGAGTTGTACAGGCACAGTACAATCTCCTGGTTCCGATAACCAAACTGGCGCTTAATATAGCCTAGCATCCTTTGGGCCTTTTTCTCCGCCTCAATGCACTGTTTCGAGAACTTGAGGTCACTAGTGATTGTTACACCCAAGTCCTTCTCAGTGTCGGTGGATTCCATAGCAGTGCCCTTAAGGATATACTGAGATTGGGGGTTTCTGTGGCCGATATGCATCACTTTGCATTTGCCCACGTTAAAAGGCATTTGCCACGTGTCCGACCACTCCCCAATCTTCCCAAGATCTTCCTGCAGGCGGGCAGTATTTCCATCCTTTGCAACGTTCATACCAAGCTTGGTATCGTCGGCAAATTTGGAAATCTTGGCAACCATGCCACCGTCCATGTCGTTGACGTAGATGATGAAGAGTAGTGGTCCCAGGACAGAACCTTGAGGCACCCCGCTAGTAACGGGCACCCACTCAGAAGACTGTCCATTCACCACCACCCGTTGCCGTCTGCCACTTAGCCAGTTCTCGATCCAGCCGGCTACCTTTCCGTCTATGCCAAGCGCTCGCACTTTCCGGAGAAGGCGGCGGTGTGGTACCTTATCAAAGGCTTTCTGAAAGTCTAGGTAGACCACATCCACCGCCTTGTCCCGATCGTGCTCGCTGAAAACGAAGTGGAAGAATTCTACAAGGTTCGTCAGGCATGACCGTTGCCTTCGGAAGCCGTGCTGGGAACTCCTCAGTAGCAGGTTTGACTCTAAATACGACGTCACTTTGTCCACCATGATGCTTTCCATGAGTTTACCGACTATCGAAGTGAGACTGATAGGTCGGTAGTTCGACGGTTGGTTACGGTCTCCTTTCTTGAAGATCGGAGTCACCTCCGCCTCACGCCAGTCTCTAGGAACGCATCCGGTCCGGATTGACATGTTAAAGATAGCGCACAGATGTCGTGATACTTCATCGCACACTTCCTTCACACCTTGGGTAGAAACCCGTCCGGTCCAGGGGACTTATTCGTCTTTAGGTCAGCGATCTTTTTCTTTATTTCTCCTTCAGTGAAGTCCATTGCCTCCAGCTTTTTCCCCGAGCAGGAATCCGTCGGCTGGGGAATGGGACCACACTCTTCAGTAAACACCGAAGAGAAGTAGTCGTTGAGGAGGTTAGCATTTTCTGCATCTGAATGCTTTAATGTCCCCTCCTCATTCCTCAAAGGGCCAATCGTTCGACGGATTGGTTTACGGCTGTTCACATATCCAAAAAACTCCTTGGGATTCTCTTTACAGAGTCTCGCCACTCGGAGTTCCTCAGACCGCTTAGCCGCCCTTATGCTGGACTTCACTCTCCTGGCTAGCCTCCGGTATTCGTCAAAGTCACCCGAGATCTTCGATTGCCGGTACACATTTCTCTTCCTCCCTAAGCAGTTGGCCGATTTCTCGATTAAACCACTTTGGTTGAACAGACGACCGACGGGGGCATTTCAGAGGGATGAAACGCGATTGAAGACTCATGAATGTGGTTTTGAAACTGTTCCAAGAGTCTTCAACAGCCTCGCACTCTTCTAGCCTCGCGTCAGTCAGTTCCGCGCGTAGACTGCAAAGTCTGCTCTTCTCAAATCCAGTTTCCTTGATTTACTAGTTGCAGACTCTGCCTTGGGGACTTTGACTACGAATCTAATTAGTCGGTGGTCACTGCCACCGAGCTCTTCGCCAACAGAGAGGTCCTCAACGATGTCATCCTCAGAGGTGAAAACCAAGTCGAGGATATTGTCTCCTCTCGTTGGCTCTCTCACCCATTGAGTGAGGAACTCGTTGTTCGTGAACTCCAGGAGTGGTGCGTTCTCGCCACAGGGTTCTCTGGTTTCCCAGTCAACTTGTGTGTTGAAATCACCCATGACGATACACACTCTGTCTTCGACAAGTTCTCCTAGTAGCTGGTACAGATCTCTGTCCTTTTCAACGAGTTGGCAGGAGGTCTATAAAGCACCAGGGTCCTGTATTTGGCAGCACCTATCTCTAGGTCAACACCTAGTAGTTCATGGTCGGATACGATGTTGCAATCCGTCGAGTTGAGAGTATCCTTGACATACAACATCACACCGCCACCTCTCTGTCTGGCCTATCTTTCTGGAAGAGCTGGTAACCGGGAATCGTGAATTCGCCTTCAAAATCTCGGCTTGAGGTTTTAATCCACGTCTCCGTAATGGCCACCATCTCAGGTTCCTCTGTTGCTACGAGGCCACGGAGCTCAAGAAACTTATTCCTGATTGACCTCGCGTTGAACAGAAGAACTTTTAGGGATACTGTAAGTGAAAAAATTTCCACACAGATTGCGCTTGTAACGCTTCAGTTCAAGTTTGAAGCCGTGATTGCGCGTTCTGTTCTCACTCAGTGTGAAAATATCCCGGTAGTCAACATTGAGAGAGAGAGAGAGAGAGAGAGAGAGAGAGAGAGAGAGAGAGAGAGAGAGAGAGAGAGAGAGAGAGAGAGAGAGAGAGAGGAGAGAGAGAGAGAGAGAGAGAGAGAGAGAGGGAGAGAGAGAGAGAGAGAGAGAGAGAGAGAGAGAGAGAGAGAGAGAGAGAGAGAGAGAGAGAGAGAGAGAGAGAGAGAGAGAGAAGAGAGAGAGAGAAAGAGAGAGAGAGAGAGAGAGAGAGAGAGAGAGAGAGAGAGAGAGAGAGAGAGAGAGAGAGAGAGAGAGAGAGTGAGAGAGAGAGAAAGAGAGAGAGAAAGAGAGAGAGAGTGTATCTGTGTATGCGCGCGTGTGTTGTGCTGCCCAGATGTGATAGGAAAGAAAGTAATGTTGTTATTGGCCTGTGGGTGTAATAAGTGTAAGATCTACCCACCCCAGTACAGAACTGAACACAGCGCGTCCACCAATTGGTAGTCAGATCTCTACGTGCGCCGACGTTTGTGTCCGCTCCTGCCGCGACTTTTGCAGACTAACGCCGAATCCACTCGTCTAGGAAGAGCTCTCCACACCAACTGTATTCGAAAACAGTGTTCACTGGGCCAAACCGAGCCTTCCATATACGATAATTAAAAGTAAAAAGGAAAAAAAAAACAAAACAAAAACAAGGTTTTCTGACCAAAGGGTCACATGCTTTCACTTATTCTGATTTATAACCTTACGACCTTCAAAATTTCAATAGTTCTCGGAGTAACCTGTTGAAGAACCTGGCAATTATATCATTCAAGAGAGAATGTTCAAACAACATAAGGGTTTCAAATTTCGGTAAAATCGGCCGAATAGTTATGATATTATTGTCAAAACAAAATAATTCCCGGGCTGACCTTCGGAGGACTTAGGCAATTGTACCATTCGAAAGAGAATGTAAAACAACATAAGAGTTTCAAATTTCGTTAGAATCGGCCGAATAGTTATGATGTTATTGCCAAATAATTCCCAGGCTAACCTTGGAAAGAGAATGTAAAACAACATAAGGGATTCAAATTTTGTTAGAATCGGCCGAATAATTATGATGTTATTGCCAAATAATTCCCCTACTAACCTTAAGAGGATGTTGGCATTATATCATTAGAAAGAGACTGTAAAACAACTTATGGGTTTTCAAATTTTGTTAGTATCCGAAAAATAGTTACAATGTTATTACCAAAACCCCCAAAAAGCAAAACGGGACATGGCGAGATGTAGGTCGCCAGCGACTATAAATAAATAGCACTTATCTTATTGAGTCGGTTGAAATTCAAACTCCACCCAACTAATTTTTGAAAACAAAAATAATAAAAGTATCAAGGTATAAATAAGTCCTGATTACATACATATTCATAGTAAAAATGAAATCGATTAATTATCCGAAAGTGTTTGAGAAAGGTCGTCTTTAAATCATCCAAACACTTTACCAAACCTGAGAAACCTTTTTTCGACCTAGTGATCAACGAATCAAGTGAAATCAATATTATGTGTATGTTTATATAATAGCACTGGCGTTACCGCCATTCAAGTTTCTAAGACGTTGCGAATTACCTTGGAAGCCAAAACATCTGTTCTAAGGTGATTGGCCTCTATCAGGTCAAACACGCCATGTGCAATTTAGCCGGAATGTAAATTATAAAAAATAATTTTCCTAGGTCAAGTCATTGAGGAATTATAAAATTACTGTTAAACAATATAAATATAATTTGGGATATTGTAATGACAAGTTTGACATCAAACCACAAATTTGAATTACAAATTATTTCATAAGTTTGGAGAGGGAGTAAGATTTTAAAATAAAATAAATCAATTTCATTCATTTCCTTTATTAAATTTTAAAACGATAATTATCTAAACTTTCTATTCTAATTTTCTGAAATTGAAATACTTCTAAAAAGAAAGTGTTGGGTGATTTTTTTTTAAGCGTTTAAAAGTTTCAACGGTAAAAAAATGGGAACCTCTCAGATTTTGTTAACTTTTACAAGATAAGTTCATTTCCGACCATTTCCTTTCCAAAGCCGATTAAAACCTGTAATCAACGTTTCAAAAATCGAATAATTTCGACTTTGATATTTAAAACACAAAATATGTGACAAAAAGTCTTGAGAGTTTTCAAAAATGAAATGACAGTTAAAAGGAAATATTCCAACAGATCTCTAAGGAGCGCCGGATAACATAAGTTAATTTTAGAATTCATGAATACCTTAAAGTTTCAGATAGGGGGAAAAAAATGTCCTCCCCATTGATCATTACCAAAAGTCAGAAATATAAGAACGAAAAGTAAAACTTTTGAGAACTTTTCTGCTGGAACAAACCAAGCAAAAAGAATTGTTTGAAGTATATTTCTGCACAAAGTTTCTTTGTGCTGTCAATGTCTTGAGACAAAATATGAAAGATTTTCTAAGTCGCGTCGAGCATCGCACATGTGCCAAATAAAAAAATTAGGTTATTAATAAATGAATGTTGTTTATAAAGTGTTTTTAATAGTTTTTAAATTGTTCCAATTTCGCTGCTAGCTGTTTAAATATAACTGTAGTATAATGCATGCCTTTTTAAAATATAGTCATTCCTAGGTCTTTTAGAATCGAACTATCTTTAAGCCTTTTCTAAGCTAGTAATGCTAGGCTTTTTTTAAACATTGTAAACGTTGTCTGAAGGACAGCCATTTCTGGGCAGAAATGTTACCAGAGATGAAATGTGGGTTCTGTAATATAAAGTGCTTTGCTTTATGTGAGATATGAAAGGAGCCATTTATTAGGAACTCCTAAATACTAAACAAACAGCCACTGCAAACCTCAATGATGTTCAACGATTTCGTTTAAATGAAGCTCTGGAACAAAAAGCTTCCTTTACTGGCTAACGAAAGGTGGTGGCCCACTTTCGTGACAAGAAAAAAAAAATGAATGCGTTAGGTTGGAAAATTCTTCCGCACCTTCCATTAAGTGATTACCATTTATTTAAGTCATTACGACATCACCTAAATGGCAAGTTTCCTTTCATCTAAACAGTAAACTACTTTGCTGAAAAAAAAGGTTTGCTGACCAAAAGGTCGGTGCCCTCACTTATTCTGATTTATGACCTTACGACCTTCAAAACTTTCAATAATTCCCGGAGTAACCTCGAGAGGACCTTGCTATTCTATCATTCAAAAGAGAATGTAAACACCTTAAGGGTTTCAAATTTCGTTAGAATCAGCAGAATAGTTATGAGTTTATTGCCAAAACAAAATTATTCCCGGGCTAACCTTAGGGGGGGAGAACTTTGGCAATTATATTTGAAACAGAATGTAAACAATATAAGATTTTCAAATTACGTTAGAATCAGTCGAATAGTTATGATGTTATTGCCCCCCCCCTCAAAAAAAAAATCCCTAGTTGCTTTTTAGTGGAATTTGAAGATGTGGTTAGTATTATTAATGTCACTTCATAAATTCAATCCTTTCCATCTTCAGGATCAGTTATTTGTTCTTCATTTTCTTCAGGAGAGAAAATTATTTCACTTGATGGCATTGAAAGATTGGCCTACTTATACTAAGCAACTCTTCTTCCTTCACCTTCTTGTCGCATTTACTTAGGACTGGTCTATTTACTCAAGTTAATCTCGAAAGTACTCGTAAACCTGATGTGGTCCAAAAGAACTAATAATTTCTCTCTGAGCTTTGATGAAAACAAGTTCCTTCACAGAGATCTTAATCTCAATTGGGGATATAAATAAATTTGTGTTTCATTTTTGCAACCAGGGCCGCCGAATCCACAGCAAAAAAAACAATTTTACACTTGCACCTGAGGCTATCAACAGGTTGTCGGATAGTTTTGTAATGAAAGTGTCTTAGGCCTGTAGCTCTCCTCTCCCAAAGGATATGTTTTGGGCCTGCTCCCAGTTTTTTGGGACGTGTTTAAGATTGTGACTTGAATTTACAAAGGGGGCTAAAAAAGAACGGTTCCCTCATTCAAATTTTTCAAGCACTTTACGGTAAATATCCTTTGCAAAATTGGATGCTGGGTAGTTTCTCACATTTACATTTCGGAACGTAAACAAGAATTTAAAATTGAGATGGCAACAACCCTGCCCTGCTATTTTCAATTTAGTTGTTCAAATGTGTGAATTTTTTAAAATTTTATTTTAGGAGCCTATCTGGCGACTGCCCACTTGGGCATAAGTCGCCGCAATCACAATAGCCTAGTACTAAGCTACTTTAAAATAAGAATATGAAAACAAAACAAAGATAAAAAGGGAAGATGGCAACAATCAGGAAGCAAGCTGCGGCGTCGGGGGGAGGTCCGCCTCCCCCAGGAGCAGAAGGGTGCAACCTACAGGGAAAAAAACAATTAAAAAAAACAGTTAAATGAAGAGGAGAAGGCCAGCCTCCCCCCAAAAGTCTATAAGTCCAACAGTCAATGTGCAGGAACTCGACCCGAGTACAAGGGACAGGCGGTAGCGACCCTACCCATTCCGGTACCGGACAGGTAACGTGCGCGGAGATCGCCCAAACTGAGGCATTCAACAAGAATGTGCCAAAGTGTCTGGGGGACAACGCAGTCTTCACAGTAGGTCGTTGGCGGGCGCTCCATCAAATAGCGGTGCGTCCCAGGAGAGTGTCCAATTCGGAGACGACAGAAAACAACCTGAAGCCTTCGAGGCATTGGAAGGTAGGTGCATGGGAACAGTCACGGCGCAATAGCATGCAACTTTAAGTTCCCTTCGTTCGTTTCCCATTTTGTTTGACAAGCAGCCCGAAGAGCTGCCAGTATTCCTGCCATTTAGTCGGTGTGGGGAAGAGCGAAAAGCTGGTCCGATCGCAGAGTCTCGCGGACTCTTTGGCGCCCTCATCGGCGCGCTCATTCCCCGCAATTCCTACATGTCGAGGAACCCAGCACAAGATTATCTAGACATCCGCCCGGCTCGCCAAAACCGTGGCGTCATGGACATCGCGAACCAGGGGATGCGGAGATTCCAATGCCCCGAGAGCACTCAGGGCGCTTTGTGAGTCGCTATAAATCACAATCCGGTCTCCGAACCGGGCACGTCGCGTAATCTCCCGTACCGAGTGGTGTATTGCCACCAGTTCGGCCGTGAAGACAGACGCAGGGCATGGCAGAGCACCGCTGACTTCAAACAGAGGGGATAAGGCGTGGAAGCCGACCCCCTCTTAGGACTTGGAGCCATCCGTATACACTGGCACGGTTCCAGCGTGACACGAGGTGTGCTCCAAAAAGGTTGCACGCAATACTCTCGGCGCTGTACAAGCTTTGGGAGCAGAGGCGTGGCGACAAATAGATAAATGTGGTACCCTCCAGGGTGGCGTCCTGGGCAGAACCAGGGGCGCCACCAGCCCGAGAGCTATACATAGCTCTCGAAGGAGTTTTCTGGCCCTAAACCTAAAGGGATTATGGTATGAATGTCGCCTCTCAGCGGAATAGAAACCGGTGAAATCAGCTACAGATGCAGTGAGAGCTGTTGGCGACTGAGGGAGGCACCGCATTCGCGCGTACACGTGAATAATGCACTGTACACGGCGTAGAGGGAGTGGCATATCCCCAGCATCGACTAGTAAGCTTTCAATGGGAAAAGTGCGGAAGGCACCGGTCGCCAGGCGATGGCCGGTGGGGTGGATCGGGTCCACCTTCGGCAATACACGCTCGGCTGCGGATGCATAAAACTCGCATCAGTAGTCGAGCTTCAAACGAACAAAGGATCGATAAAAAAGTGAGGCAGTAGCCCTATCAGCAAAGCACGGAACTGAGAATATCCATGGGGCGGTCACAAGAGACGCTAAGGCTGCGAATATGAGCCTCCCAGGTGAGGCCTCGGTCAAATACAAGACCATGAAAACGGTGCGATTCAACCACTTCCAGGCGTACCGCATTCAGAAACAAGTCTGGGTCAGGGTGAAGTCGTGGATGGCGGCAGAAGTGCACCACCGTAGTCTTGGCCAAAGAAAACCGAAACCCGTGGGCTTCGGCATAGTGAGAGACGCGGTTCAATGCCTGTTCGGGTCGACGCTCCAGAGTTGGCATCTGGGCCGCGCCAAAAGAGATCGAAAGGTCGTCCACGTAGAGCGTAGCGAGAACATCTTCCGGCAGCATCAGTGATACCGTTGTTGCTCAGGGCAAAGAGTGAAACACTGAGGACACTTTCCTGCAGGACACCCTCTTCCTGCTCCATTGTGCCGGAAAGGGCTCCCCCCACCCGTACACGGAATCGATGATGTCGCAAAAATTAGGATATAAACATTGGGAGGCAATCCCTCGCCCCCATCGTGTGGAGAGTCTCCGTGATACCGTATCGCCATGCGGTATAATAGGCCTTTCCAGATCGAAAAACGCCTTGGCGTAGTGCTGTCTACGAAGGAAGGCGTCGCAGACGGCATTTTCCAGTCGGACCAGAGAATCGAAAGTGGAGTGAAACTTGCGGAAGCCGCACTGTGCAGAAGACAGATGGCCTCCGCTGTCCAGGAAAAAGGCTAGTCTAACATTACTAATTTCTCCATAAAATTTCACACGCAAGAGTTTAGAGAGATTGGGCGGAAGCCGGCCGGACTAGAGCGAAAGGCGAGCACAGTAGCGATTCGCCAGGAATACGCGGAGACCCTCCAGCCAGATCCTGTTGAGCAAATCTAAGAGAAAGGCCATTCCTCGCTCACCCAGGTGTCGAAGCATGGCGTACGGGACATCGTCCTGACCATGGGTGGTATCCGCGCACGAAGCAAGAGCGTAACGCAACTCACTCACATTAAACCTATCGTTGAAGGGTTCTACACCTCTGGAGGTAAAGTCCAGTCGGCGGCCTTCCACGACATCACAACGTACATTGAATGCTGGCGGAGCAGCATCTCGGCTAGAGAATGCGGAGAAAGCGGTCGCGGGGCCCGAAATTGCGGTCTCTTTCTCCTGGAAAACGGGAGAGGAGTCCTGCGAGAACTTGCCCCGAATTCTTTTGACTCGCTTCTACACTTCTGCCAGAGGGGTCTTCCCGTTAAGTGAAGACACGTATGCCCGTCAAGAAGACAGGCGGGCGTGCTTAAAAATATACCGGAACCTAGCCCTAGCCAGAAGAAATTCACCCACAGTGAAATCGTGTAGGCATAACCGACAGTAAAATCATGTAGGCAGAACGCTTCTGTTTGAGGGCCGTTTCACAGTCGGCCGACTAGGCCCGCGGCGATAAGGTTGCCGGAGAACTCAACGGCCTAATCTACCGACCTAAACTTCTTGACTGAGATAGAAAATTCAGTCATTTCCTGAATTGCAGACGTCCGCGCCAAGTACCACCAGGGCGGGCTCTTGAGGAACAGCGGTCTAGAAAATGATATTTGAAGGGGAAAAAGATCACTACCATGGAGGTCATCGACCCCCCCCCCCCTCCCCATCAAAATCAGGCTCTACATCCGGATAACACAGAGATAGATCAAGACAAGAAAATTAAGCGGTTCTCAAGCAGTGATGCGTAAACTCATCCACATTTAGGACACCTATCTCAATCTCTTCGATCAGATGGGCAAGGACCAGTCCCCTGGGATTTATTGAGTACTCTCCCCAGAGAAGATGTCTGCCATTCAAATCTCCTAGCAAGAGAAAGGGCCTCGGCAACCGTGCCACGATGCGGCGGAATTCCACCACGTCAAAGTTAGCTAAGGTGGAATGTACGCAGAAATAACAGTATACCTCCTATCCAGGTGAAGCTGCACAGCCACTGCATGAAAGGAGGTATCTAAAGTGAAAAAAAGAATGCAGACATCATGCCGTGTGTAAGCCGCGCATCCCCCAGCCCGGCCGCCATCTCGTGGTGGTGGGATCGCAAAACCCATATATCCTGGGAGGGCGGGCATGGGGCATGCACCTAGCATGGTCTCCTGCAGAAAAATAGGTAACGGGGAACGGAACGAGACGAGCCTCCGCAGCTCCTCCCAGTTGGTCTGGAGTTCATGGCAATTCCATTGAAGGAATATGCCCTCCAGGCCTAGCTCGGAGGAGACGCGTAGGCTCTCTTCGAACAGAAGACTCTCACGGGAATGGCCGTACGCTTCCCGGAGGCAGAACCACGGCAGCTGTTGGCCGGACAATGCCCTGAAGGCGAGGTCGCCTTCGAGGACTTATTTGGCGATGTTGGGATCGCAAGCGAGTCTTTTCCTATCTCCGCCTCGACCTTAGGCGGGCGTTGCGGCTTCGGAGGCGAGGGGCCATCTTTTCGAACATCCACCCAACCCACCCCTAGTCGTGGGCGAAGGAGCCTAAGCTCCTTTGTTGCAGTCTTCCTCTCAGGGGGCAGTTGAGGAGCCCCGGAAAATGGCCTGGCGACCAACTTCAGGGGCGTTGCCTCCTGTGAGTCTAACGACTCGATAGAGGCGCGTGGCCGTTTCGCCTTGCGGGAAACAGTCACGCTGGGGGAATGGGGGGGGGGTCCTGGTTTTAGCAGGGGCTGGGTGTGAACCCTTTGTGCTACAAGCTTTACCAGGGAAGCGCCCGGTTTGAGTAGACCCCGTAGAAGGGCTCCGAATGGGCCAGGGGCAGAGGCTGCCTTTGTAAGCATTGAGGCGTAGGATGTCCCAGGCAGAGCCGGGCGTGCCAGAACCAAGTCCTTAGCCTCGCGGAATAAGTCGATCCTGGGCCTGAACGGCCAGGATTTCTTTTTCAATGAGATTTGCAACACATTGCTTCGAATAAGCGGGGTGCGGCTCTCCGCAATTGACACACTTGGCCACACACGATTTGGACTTATCGTGTGCGGCTTGGAGCAATTTACACATACTTCGAGTGACCCGGACTTTGCACGTCTACATGAGCGATTCGTATGGCCGAAGCGGTGACAGTAATAGCACCGCCGCGGAAGTGGCACGAATTCCTTCACGCGGTAGCGGTGCCAACCGGCATGCACCAACTCAAGGAGCTTGTCACAGTCGAACGTAACGACGAGTGTAAGGGTGGGTCTCGAGGCCCTTCCCTGTTTTCTCATCACACGTTCGACCTTGAGCGCCACATAGTCGGCCAGCTCTGAGGTGATGTCCCCTATGGAGTAGTCAACGAGTTCCCTCGCATAAACCACTTTCACAAAGTTCATGGTAGAGTGCGGAGTCACACTCATAGGCCTGCCATCAAGTTTCCGAAGGGCACTAATCATAGCCGCCTCGGAGGGATTCAACGCATTCGCCAAAAGGCTCCCGTCCGAGAAACGGGGCACCTTCTGCTCTCTACCAATCACACTAGCTAACGCTCTCCCCTGATGGATCCCGTTGCCATTAGTGGAGCGAATAACGAGGAAGCGTTTGAAGCCAGCAGTCTCGAAAACGCCGGGTAATCTCTGAATGAGAGGCCTCGATGTTAGCTAGGCCCAGCCCTGCGCACCTTTCGTAATATTCATTGGATCCGCACCAGGGGAGGGGTGAGAAGCCGGATGTGCCGGTCTTGGCTTGGTCGCTTACTGAAATAGCAGTAGACCCATCCGTCCCCGCAGCCCCCGCGGGTGGAGAGGAGCCCCGAGTCTTCTTAGTCTTTTTCTTATTTTTTTTTTATTTTTAGGAGAGGGCGGCGAATGAACCTTCCTCTCCCCTCCACCGGCAGGAGCCCCCAGGCCAGATGGAAAGGCCTCAGCAACGTCCTTCTCCGAGATGGATAAGGTCCTGGCAGTCGTACGAGCACCGTTCAGAGGAGATCCCCCCCCTCCTTGTACTGCCTCGGAAACCCTAGCCGTTTGAGGAGGACCTTGCATAGGAGCCAACTCGAGTTATGTGTTTGGCGCCGAGCCCGGATTCGCTCCCATAGAAGGCCCTACCGTCTGAGGCTAAGTTGCCTCAAGGACCATGTCTATCTCGGGTGGGGCCTCCATTTGACCATCCTCCCCGGGACATAGCAGGTCCTATTGGCAGCAGTGTCTTTAGTCTCCTCTTGGGAGACAAACCTTGACCTCCGCTAAGTTTAGTATTCTAGTCAGCAGGTCTTTTGAGGGAAGCTCCCTAAGGGGCCTGGCTCCCCTCTCCGCATTAAGCGGGTTTGCCCTAGAGAGGCGCTTCAATGGGAAGCGGTCGGCTTTCTTGGCAGTCCCCTTGGAAAGTAAAGGGGGGACTGCCGCTGGAAAGAGGGAGGTGCCCGAAGGCACCTCCAGAGAAAGGGGTGAGGGGGAGTCCCCTACACCCGTAGCCGAAGGAGAGGAGTAAGCCTTCTCTCCAGTTGGAGAAATTTGGAGGGTTTCCTGCGCAAGCACAGGCGGGAGATTTCCTTTTTTTGTGTGGAGCTGCCAGACGGCGGCTCCGTTGATTGTGATTAAGGTTTTTTTTTAAATTTACATCATTGGGCATGGTGACCCTCTAATTATTACGGGATGCACACGCTCATCACCCCTCGCAGTAGCCCGCCCTGCAAGGGGTGCGTACAGGCCTGGAAGAGTCAGGTGCTGCCATTTAAGACCACCCCTCCCGCCTGGTGGCCTAACAGTCCCTCAGCATGGCGGCTCCACCTTGGACACGGTGGTGAGTGATGATGTGGGAGTTGATGATGGTGCGGATGTCAGTGCTGATGTTGGGGTGCTTGTTCCTTCTGTGTATTGCGAACATGGTGGACCTGATATGATGGAAGCAAGAGTGAAACTTGGTGAAAGGTTGTTCTGTGGTTTGATTGATACTGGAGCGCAAGTGTCTTTAGTGAATGAGAGGATTCTGAGTAAGTATGATGAGTTTAGATGTTGCGAGCATAAACCTGTGAAGTTACGGTTAAGTGGATTAGGGAATGGCATGATAGTGGCATGGGAATAGGTTAGTCTGAAAGTGAGTTTGGGTAATGGTGTGAATGTGAAGCATGACTTTGTGATTCTGAAAGATGAGCAAATGCCGTGTTGTTTCTTGCTTGGTGTAGACTTTATGAGATTGAATGATTTGTCTTTGGATGCTGATAAAGATTGTCTTATGAAAGGTGATGTGAGGTGATGAAGTTAAATGAGTGTGCGAAGAATGTTGTCAAATTTTTTGGCATGATTGAGTTTGTCATGGATGATGAGAATGAGATTTTAAGTGATGATGATATTCTAGAGATGCAAGAGATGTGTCCTTTTGTTAGTGAGTTGAAGAGGTGTGTGTAATGACGCGTGTTGATTTTAATGAATGGCCAGAGTGTTTAAGTAATTTTAAAAGGTATGCTAAGGATTTTATTGTTTGTATGGATGTTGTATATTTTGTGAGACATGTGAAGGGTGGTGATGATATGTATCTACCTGTGATGTCCTTAGTTGGTATGATTGGTCTGGTGAAGGTTGTGCATGATAATTATGGGCATATGGGTAAGTTTAAGCTGTGGGAGTGTATGAGGGAGCGTGTGTTCCATCCGTTTCTGAGAACTGTTGTGAATGATGTTGCAACTACGTGTGAAAGGTGTCAGAAGCGAAAGGTGCAAGGTGTGCAAGTGAAACCACCGATGTTGAAAGTTGATGCGAAAGAACCGTTTGAATTGGTAGTGATTGATTGTGTGTCTTTGCCGCGTACTAGTGCTGGGAATGTTGGTATGGTTGTTAGGGTTGATCATAAAAGTAAGTTTGTGTATGCAGCGCCTGTGAGAGATAAAAGGAGTGTGACTGTTGCGCGTGTGGTTGAGCAGTTGTTTTTTCCTATGTGTGTATGGAAGCCAGGAAGATGTCTGAGTGATAATGGGCCTGAATTTGTAGGAGAAGTGTTTGAGCAAATGTTGAGAGAGAATGGTGTGGAGCATGTGAGAACAACTCCGTATGTATCGTCTTCAAATGGATTGGCTGAACGTAGTATAAGAACTTTGTGTGAGATGTTGAGAATGATGAGTACGACAGTGAATGACTAGGATGTATGTCTGGGGAGAGTGTTGTGGGCGTATAATTCAACTGTGCATAGTGCACCTGGAATGTCACCATGTCAGTTTGTGATGAATTTTGAAAGGCGAGTGAAAGATAGGTTTCGTTTGAGTGAAAGGCAGCAGAGTGTATGGCGTGAGGCACATGAAAAGTTCCGTTCATTTGAATTAGGTGCGAAAGTATTGAAGGGGAAAGAAGTGAAGGGTAGGTTGAATGTGTCAAAGATGAGCGAGAAGTTTGATGGACCTTATAGAGTTGTGAGAGTTTGGGAAAATGGGGTGACGTATGTTTTGGAGAGTTTGAATAACGGTATGACTGAGAGAGTGCGGGCTCATCAGAGTCAGTTAAGGAGATGGAGATAACCTCCTGACTACCTGGTGAGCCATCCGGTGTATGAATTGTGTAGAGAGAAGGGTAAAGTGCATGATGATGAGAAGGAATGTGGTAGTATGGATCTGTCTGGGAAAGAGCTTGTCTTGGTCTCAAGGAGTAGAAAGCGTACAAAGAAGAGTGTAAGGAGGAATGCAAGTACGAATGAAAGTAAGTCTGAGCAGAGTCTTTCTGGTATAGGGGATCTTGAAAGGGAGATTGAGTTTTTGCGTAAACAGGTAAGTGATTTGGCTGGTATAAGTAGACGAGTGAGTGAGCTGCCTGTGCCTGATTTTTCTGGTTTTGGGAACAGTATGAATGATAGTGTGTTTGGGTAGAATGAACCTAGTGTGGCTGATTTGGGGGGTTTTATGAATGGTAATAGTAGGGGTGAGTTTGATGTAGTGAATGATGAAGTGGCTGATTTTTCAGGTTTTTGGTGGGAACCAGTCGAAGGGGTTTTTGGTATGCCTGTTGAGAATACAGGGAATGTGAGTGACCTGTCTGTTTCGCAAGAGTGTGCTTTGAGTGTGAGTGAGGAGCTGATGAATGGGGGTATGAAGAGTGAAGGTTCTGAACGGAAGAGTATGAAAGAGTTCTGTCGTGAGATGGGAGAACTGGTAATGAGGGCTAAGAGTATGGTGGACGATATGATCAATAGTGACGATGAGACTGACAGGACGACTGATGAACAACCCCGACTGATTGCTACGCGTAGCCAGGGACCAGTAGATGAGTGTGAATGGTTGCAGAAGGGTGCGATTGAGTATAAAAGGTACTGTGAGTAAGGATTGAGAGTGTATTGTGAGTGACTGTGGTCGAATGGCTTAAGGAAGGAGGGCTGTGGTGGAGCGAATGTGAGTCTGTGTGTATAAGGGGCTATTCTTCCACCCTTTTTTCAATACACTCTCCCTCCTTCTGTAAGAATGTGTGTGTGTTAATGGGAATGGGTTTGTTTTGTTTTTTGGTTATTTTATGTATAAATAAATTACTGTGTTTTTTGTTTTTTTCCAGGCGCCATATTCTGGAAAGGACTTAGTCTAGCACATCTTTATATAGCAAACAAAATATTACTTTGTCTTAAATAAATTTAACGAAGAGCCCTATTAGTATTGTTAATGAAAGAGGGCTTAGAATAGCTACGCAAGAGTGATAAGATCACTTATCTTCCATCAAGCGCAGAGGCGCCAAGTGTTTGGAAGACGTAGGCATTTTGCTCTTTCGAGTGGTAGGTGGCTGGACGTCCCCCCCCCCACCCTCTTTGTACCACGTGAGGCCTTCTCTTTTTTTTGTAAACTATATATTGACTGTTATAGTCCGGATATTTGGGGGGCTGTTGAATTTTTTAATGTTTCTTAGGATCAATTAATATGATTTGTAAGTAGGATGTTTATTTTTTTTATTGCGGGTATAAAGGAAATTTGGCTATATTTTGTGTGTGAATAGGAAAGTAATCTCTAATATATCACCCCTCTCCATTGTAATTATCATTGTACATTTTTTTTGTAAGTAAAGGAACTGTATATACAATCCGTTTCATTCTCCTTCGATTTCTCAAGTCCGGATTAATGTAGGAAGCGGGTTGGATCGATTGGGGGTTAGTCTAGATTTTCGGCCTGCTACAAGGAGCGGTCGGCTTTCTTGGCAGTCCCCTTGGAAAGTAAAGGGGGGACTGCCGCTGGAAAGAGGGAGGTGCCCGAAGGCACCTCCAGAGAAAGGGGTGAGGGGGAGTCCCCTACACCCGTAGCCGAAGGAGAGGAGTAAGCCTTCTCTCCAGTTAGAGAAATTTGGAGGGTTCCCTGCGCAAGCACAGGCGGGAGATTTCCTTTTTTTTTCTGTGGAGCTGCCAGACGGCGGCTCCGTTGATTGTGATTAAGGTTTTTTTTAAAATTTCAATCATTGGGCATGGTGACCATCTAATTATTACGGGATGCACACGCTCGTTACCCCTTGCAGTAGCCCGCCCTGCAAGGGGTGCGTACAGGCCTGGCAGAGCCAGGTGCTGCCATTTAAGACCACCCCTCCCGCCTGGTGGCCTGACAGTCCCTCAGCATGGCGGCTCCACCTTGGAGACGGCGTAAAATTGATAGAATGTGAAGAGAGAAGGAAAAGGGGTGTGAGGAAGGTATGGGTGGGGATGAAGCAGGTTGTTAAAAACCCACCATCCCAAACCGGAGCTCAGAGGTTAGGCAACATTGTCCCCTCCCCGCTCAGCCCCGATCCGGGATAGTTGGCTGTGAAGAAGGTGGGCATCTACACTGTGAAAATAGAGACCGACCAGACAAAGTTGTGGGAGTGTTTGTAGGGGAAGTGAGAAAGTAGGGGAGAAATACAGGCTGTCTGAAAGAAGGAGAAGAGGCTAATCTGGGATCGGACGGGGCGCTGAGTCCCGTCAGCACGGCGGCCAGGGAGGCAAATCGCCGCGCCCCTTACGGGATCAAATGTGTGAATGTCGCCAGTCTTGTCTTAATTTTAAAAGCAAATGTAGGTCAAATTCCACTGGTAGGATGGTAGTACTGAATGCCGTGTAATCTTCAGCACACTGATGAATATGTTTCAAACGGCGAATAAGAAAAAAAAGTGAAATAGATAGAATTATTAATATAATAATGGTTATTTAATCCTCAAGATGACAAAAATGGGTCAAAATTTTTAAGTAGCTAACCAAATAGAACTAAAATTATATTAAAATAAAAAAAAAGCAACTTTAGAATTCATAATTAGGGCTGCAAATTTTGAGCACCCCTCCTTTATGTAATTAGAACGTTGAAAAGATTAGAGCATAGTATATCATAGGATATTATTGCTTATCATAGTATAGCATAGCCAGCATTGCCTAATATAGCACAGGATAGTATAACATAACATAGTATAGCATAGCACAGAATAGTATAGCATAGTCTAGCCTAGCCTAAAATAGCATAGTATAGCCACATACTTAGCATAGCATAGTAGAGAATAGCCTAGCCTAGCATTTCATATAGTATAACCTACCCTGTTTTAGCCTAGCATAGCTAACATGACAAACATATGATAACCTAGCGAAAATAGAATAGCTTAGCTGTGCCTGGACTAACCTAGCCTAGTTTAGTATAACTTACTTTATCCTAACTTAGCTTAGTATAGCCTAGCCTATCATATCCTAGCCTAGTAGACTCTACTCTAACGTAGCATATTTTAGTATAGCCTAGCTTAGTCAATCTAGTCTACTATAGCTTAGCCAATATATCCTAGCATACTATAGGCTAGCTTGGTATAGCCTATCCTAGCATAACAAAACTTGACATAATATAGCCGAGCCTAGTATATCATGCCATACCCTAGACTAGAATAACCTTGCATAGCTTAGCCTATTATACTTTAGCCTACCCTAGCATAGCATAGTATAGTTTAGCCTAGCCTAGTATAACTTAGCCTAGCATTAACTATCTTAGACAATGATAGCCTATACTATCCTATTATACCCTAATCAAGCATAGCTTAGTATTGCCTAGCTTAACATACTCTATGCTATCCTAGCATAGTATATATTTCCCTTCTACATTATATCTTAGCATAGTATAGCCTATTATAGCCTATTCTAAGCTTGCCTAGAAGAGTATAGCATATTATAGCCTAGTCTAGTCTAGCAGGGTATCAGCCGAATAGTTATGATGTTAATAACAAATCAAAATAATTCCCGGGCTAAACTTGGGAGAACTTTGGCAATTGTATCATTCGAAAGAAAATGTAAAACAACATAAGGGTCTCAAATTCATTAAAATCGGTCGAATAATTATGATGTTATGGCCAAATCAAAATAATTATCGCCTAACCTTGTGAGGACTTTGGCAATTATATCATAGTGAGATGTAGAGTCGCTCGCGACTAATTCTTTGCCGTATATTATTTTTTTCCTTTTTTTTTTTGCAAATAATATTAATTTCTTGACCACCAAATAAAATAAACGTAACAAAAGAATAAGATAGTCGATATGGTTAAGAAATCACAAGAAAATCTAATTGAAATAAATCTAAGAAAATGTGGCAGAATTGAGAGAAATTCGACTCCTGCGGATTATTATCCCCTTGAAAAACAAAATGGATTGCAAAATAGATCTCCAAACGCGTTTATCCCCTATTTGGTTGGCTCTTGTTTCACGTCATTGGGTCCAAATGGTCTGGGGTTTAAATTGGTTTTGACTCTAATTCAATCGCATATGTTTGTTTCACTTAGGGAATGAATCGTTGGTGACATTTTTAAGCATTCAGTTTTAACTGCGAAACTTAATCTATCTGAAAGCACTGTGTCCATTCGTTTAGGCTAGGGGTTACCTCAGTGGTCCATTATTTACTGACGTTCAATTTATTTAATTTTATTGCCTATTTTGCAATGAAAGTTAAATAACAGCTTCATTGCAATAAGATGAATTAAATTAGGGGTGTCACTGCTAAGACCTTCCCCCTCAGGATGTGCCTTCGTTTTTAAAATGAGTGCAAGGAAGGGTCTTGCCAATGTTTTGCCAACGGTTTCGCTGCCAATGAAGCAATTAAACGTTTCGTGATCTCCAGCCAGATCTTATCTGCATATTGGACTATCATACGTGACACCCACCAGCAATCGAGGACGTACATACGCACGCAAGTGAATACGTACAAAAAACGGTGCACATGTAAATTCACACGCCGTTCTCATACACGAGCATTATCACAAATACATAATCCATGGAACAAAACACCCAGATGTACATAGGTGTACACTGTACACAGTCGGGCAGTCACGCTTAAATCCCCACACAAAATGATTGTTTTGTTTCCAGAATTAATTCGAGGGGGAGGGGGATTATTTTCTTATATATTTTCCCCTCATTTTTACCTCCCATCCAATAATACAATCGTCGCTCCCTCGCGTTGCCATGGAGACGGCTTTAATGAGAGCCACGATTAGTAGGTACATTTAGGGCCGTCAGCAGTTACTGACGATGGCGGGAGAGGGGGAGGGGGGGTAATACAATGGCACGGCCTTTTTTCCGGGGAATTCCCTCAAGGCTGACACTCGTCTAGTGCGTGTCCTAACTGACCCTGGCAAAAATTAGATTTTCCTTTCAGTTACAAGAGGAATAAAAATGAAGTAATCCGAGGAAGGAATGTCTAACACTAGCACCGAAAGATGAAAGAAGAAAAAAGACAAATAGAAAAAGGAAACAAAAGGACGAAGATAACAAGTATTACAATACCAAACTAAATCCATTCTTGAGTGATGAGGCAAGTAGGGTTTTTATTTTAAATCAATATTTTCCATAATTTTCATAATTAGTCACTCGAAACTAAAAAAAAAGAAAAAGAGGAAAGCCAACGTGAGTATCCTGCAAGAAAGCAGCGATGTTAGGGAAAGTGAAAGGCCAACACCCACAATTATTCCGACGCGCATTAGCGTCAAATGAAATAGGAAATATTCCGCTTGATCATTGACCGAAATTATAGCGACATAAGATATATATCGCTATATATGTAGCTGTTAGAGCAGCATGTAGAGGCAATGGTGGACGCCACCGTACCGTGACCTCATGGAAATTGCCAGACCTGTATCAGTTTTGGTCTGACATCTCGTGGGTCGTGGGTTTAGGCTGCTCATGGCATTGAGACGTGAATTATATCGGAGTCAGAATGGGGCATGATAGTGGATGCCATGCGAACGATCAACATCCCTCGAGCTACGGTGCCAAGCCTGTACCGAGAATACCCGATGGAAGGCATTACCGCCCACTGTGGACAGTGCAGTGGCCCACCGCGGGCACGGGGGCTTAATGGTCGTGACCGGCGGCCTCTGGCTACTCGAATTGTCCTTGGTATCAGACAAGTAACGCTGCCTCGAATCGAGCCAGCGTCCTTTGTCTTCCATGGGATATTAGGGGCAGAAGACCCACTAGAGTGCACCTGTTGACATCACGAGACCGGACACAGCACCGCCCCTTGGCTCGTGAGGTACCTAATTGGATCTTGGAGGAATTGACCCCAGTTGTCAACAAGGCACCGTGGTGGTTCCATCCTGGTGTGGGGTTGTGTTCATGTGGCAATGGTTGGGTCTGCTGGTCCGTCTAAACACGCCATCGACCGGTGACTGCTACGACGTTACACTGCTCGGTGGTCATTTCCATCCATTCTCGGACTTCGGGTAACTCCAAAACGATGGGATCATTCCAACAGGATATTTGCACAGTGTCATCGGGTCCAATTTGCCCAGGATTTGTGCGATAAGCATCCTGGAATGTTATGAGGAATGGCGTGGCCACTGCGTTCCTCTGACATGATCCCAATCGAGCATTTGTGGGATCTGGTGGCCATGTCTATTCGCACTGTGGGCAGCTATCGAGACGGCATGAGTTAAAAACTCTTCAGAGGGCTTCCGTTTACATGTGGATTCGATGCCATGTCAAGTTGCTGCACCGGAATAGAGGGGGTCCTGCACTTTTGGCACTTCAACGTATATCTCCCACATATTTTCACTTCCTCCATCTTCATCACTTTCTTTACAGATCCCTTCTTACAAACTTTCTGGTGGAAATGCTTATTAGTTTTTGGTAAAAACTAACGTCAATCCCTCCCCTCAATTCCCCACGGAGCCCATGTCCACATTTAAAAACACGCGACACAAAATGCCTCTCGTAACCCAGTTGGGATCGAACAGGCTTCAAGAGATTAAAATTTTTTTTAAATCCAGCCTCATGCGATTCCCGGATCAAAGAGCCGCTTATATCTGCCCGTCTATTCTTGGGTCATATTTTGCCTGTCCAATATCATGGATGAACAAAGAGAATATTGATATGAAGGATGGAGATAATTTACACTTTCACGGGACCAAACGATGTCGGAGCAATTTAGGAACAAACTGAATAATTATCGTTCGTGGGGCCGTTTTACTCAGTCCTCCTGGGGCGAGAGGATGACTCTTGGTGCAAGGGGAGTAAAATTCGTGCTCTTGAATGACTGCGGTTCCTGTAGCAACTTATTCCCTTCCAGCCCCAGCATACTAGTTTGTCAAGACTTACTAGGATATTCGTTTTCCAGCTTTCGTTTTTCCAACCTTTTTTACACTTCCTGAGCGCCCCACCCTTCATGTTATGGTGAAAAGAGCATTAAAGCCCTTCTTTCCTTAAACCTTTATAGCTTTAACTTTGTTTAAAAAAGTTCTGGACTCGTTTACATGAACGATGTAATATAATTTTATTGAACCTTCAGGAATCTTCCATTATTCATGTCGTGTCTTCCTTTACATAAAACTCTCTCGACCTGATTTGGTTATCTGGTGGAACCATAATCTTGCACAAACAGCCAGGACTTATTTCCAATTTGAGCTGGAATGAAGACCTACTCTGGGACACCATGCAGACCCTCCGTGTAGGAGTTTTTTTAATTTTTTTATCTGGCGTCTGCCTTCTAGGGCATAAGACGCCGTACTCAAGCCAGCCAAAATCTAGGCTATATTAAAAGACAAATTAAAAAAAAAAGAAAAAGATAAAAATACAAACAAAAAGCAAAAGAAAAAACAAACAAATTGAAAAAAATATAGAGCGAGCTCCGTCGACGGGGGAAGGCCCGCCCTCCTCAGCCGAAGAAGACCGCGATCCATAATTGAATATTAAATAACGGGGAGAAGGCCGGCGTGCTCCAAAAAGTCTAAAAAGTCCACAGGTCGGAGTGCACGAACTCGTCCCGAATACAAGGAACAGGCGGTAGCGACCCCGCCCATCCCGATAACGGGACGGGAAACGTGCGCGAAGATCACCCAGACTGGGACATTCGACAAGAATGTGCCGAACAGTCTGGGGGACGACGCAGTCGTCGCAATAGGGCGCTGGTGAGCGCCCCATCAAATGGCGAGGCGTCACACGAGTGTGCCCGATTCGGAGACGACAGAAAGCAGCCTGAAGCCACCGCGGCATTGGGGGATAGGTCGATGGGAACAGTCGCGGCGCAATGGCACGCAACTTTAAGTTCCCTTCGACCGTCTCCCATCTTCTTTGCCAAGCAGTCCGAAGAGCTGCCCGTATTCCTGCCATGGGGGAGAGGGAAGGTAGGTCCAAGGGAATAGTTGCAGCGAAGTGGTACGCAACTTAAGTTCCCCTCAGCTGTCTCATCTTCTTTGCCAGGCAGCCCGTAGAGGTGACCTGATTCCTGCCATGTAGTCGGTGTGAGGAAGAGTGAAAGCATGATCTGGTCGCGGCGTTGATAAGCAGAAACCATCCAATTGGGAGCAGTTGTTGCTGCTTATTGAACAAAAATGGAGCAATATCATTCAAGATAAGGATTTGAACGAATTGAAGTAGTCCTGAAGAACAAGTAACATCATTGTAAATATTGACTGCGCGCATTAATTGACTATTAATAAAGCGTGTTTAAGCTGTAAAATTTTGTAAACACTCTAAAACATAATACAATGTTTGATTAGTTCTATTAATTTTCTTATATGAAAAAATATAGCAGTCTCAAAACTTTGGGCCAATATTGTGGCTAAAAATAAAAATTTGCAATGTAATTTCCGTTCTTCATGACGACGGCCATATAAACGCAAAACGGAACCCAGAAGTGTCCGAAAGTTTCGATCGAAACATAAAAATATTACTGTTCACATTTTTGTTTATTCCTAAAAAATATGACGAAGAAATAGAACGCTCATGAACCATACCAAAATATACGCGATACTGAATGACAAAAGAAAGAAAGTGACACAAAGAAGATGGTAAACCCAATGCATAAACCGAGATAGGAGTACAGTACTGAAAAGAACTTTTCACTTAAATATTTAAAGAACTGAACAACTCATCATAATCGAGGCATACAAAAATAACAAGACAAAAGAGAATCGTATGAAAATTCGTAATAATCAATACAAAAGATGATATAACGTATAAGGAGTCTCTCCACCCATTCCCTTTCCCGACGCCAGCCTAGAGATGTTAAAGCAGTGTTTCCCAACCTTTTTTGGACTAAAGCTCCCTTGGACACTAAATCTTTTGATATCACCCCCTCTGCCAACGGAATTTCATCGTTCTTAAGTTAAAGACATATTATTTTAAATATAAAAATTAGAAGAATCTCATTGAAAACTTACCTCAATATGTTTTAATGAGATGGTTGTCTTTGGTGCTTTTTTGGCTAACTCTTGCACCCTAGGTTCCATCCTACTAAGAAGTAACCTTAAATCTCCTCTTTTTGTGATTTGTAGGTGGTTTCTTTGTTTTGTGAGAAGTCGAGTAACTGCACTAAACCCGCGTTCAGCCATATATGAAGATGGGAAAGCTATGAAATATAGTTTAATTGATTACCAAAAATTCCGTATGGTATGATTGCTTGTATAAAGGCTTCAATTCGAAGTCATTCTTTAAACCAATTAACTCTTCTTGCCAGTCAGGTATTTTCATATCTATGAGATCTTGATATCTACAGCTCATGTCATCGTGTAACGTTTTCAAATGTTCGCTTATCCGAGAATGCGCAAATTTTATATTTGCTTTGATTATAGTTACATCACAGCCTTGCAATTGGAAATTCAGATCGTTGAATATGCTGAAGATATCTGTTAAATAGGCAATGTCCTTCTTGAAGCTAAGAGTTCATCACTCATTTTTTTAATATACTTTTTAATCTCTCATCTGGCGACTGCCTTCCAGGGCATAAGTCGCCGTACTCAAGCTAGCCTAAATATAGGCAATATTAAAAGCAAATTAAAAAAAAACAAACAAACCAAAAGCAAAAGAAAAACAAACATTGAAAAAATATAGAGCGAGCTCCGTCGACGGGGAAAGGCCCACCCGTCCCCGCCGAAGAAGACGGCGATCCATAGTTGAATATTAAATAACGGGGAGAAGGCCGGCCTCCTCCAAAAAGTCTAAAAGTCCACAGGTCGGTGTGCACGAACGCTTACCGAGTACAAGGGACAGGCGGTAGGCGCCGATTCCAAAATTTTGGCCGATGCCGATTCTTATTTATACTTGCTTTCCGATGCCGATGCCGATTCTGCATAATATTTGTTTTTAGTGTATTATGCTTAATTTATTAGATACTTTATAATTAGTTTCCATAACTATATTACTCAACTGTTAGGCTGTTGGAACTTGGAACTTGGAAGCCAATAGACAAAGTAATGGAGTATTTGTTAGGGTTTTTTTTTACTTTTCAATAGCCATTGAGTTTATAGAATTTTATAGCTTTTGATGGAAGGTTTTAGGATACAAAATGAATATGGATCTTTACTGAATTTATTTCCTTTCCTTTCATATTAGGAATAGCCGATATACCTGTAGAAGTCTAAATACCTCCATGCATTAGTACATACATAAATACACCGACACAGCTGCGTGCCCCCCTCCCCCATCTTATTCCAAATTCGCCTTTTCGCATCGAATCCCTTTCACCCCTTTTCGCGCCTTTGAGATAACCAAATTCGCGGCCGGCCATACAGGAAAATGTCTGCCTCAAATGACACATGCCAGCCGACGAAGGCCCGAGTTTCTTTGCGGCGTCATAAACCTGCGGCTTGAGACGAAGAAAGCTCGGATGGCACCGAGGTGTGAATGTTCTGCATGTCCTGGTGGCAGACGAAAGATCTTTTCGCGCGACGATAAGAGTTTTATGAGAATTCGGTGCTCTCTCTCGATTTCAGCTTGAGGGAAATAAAAGAGGAAATTTTCCCTGGAGTCGGGCAGAAGATCTTCGACCTACGTTCGATGTGGAACAAGTCCCACAAAGGAAACAGTTCGCCCGTTGCAAGGAAGAAAATTCGGGGAATTTGTTGTTGCCATCAGGTACTTGTAGGTGCTAAACTTCTCGCAGACCCCTCCCCCCTTCAAAGTCAGAGGTTACACAGGACCTCCCTCTGCGGATTACCCTAGACGCAACTAGGTGATCATTTTTGGCTACCCACTCCAGGTGCCAATAATCGGAACGGACACTTCAAGGAGAAGAATTCTGATTTGAGTCACAGTTTGACTCACTTTCGCGGTCCGGCCCAGAATCATTATATTAGGACACCGATCTAGGATTATCCCCCCACATTCGGTAACCTCGAACGACCAGGCTAAGTGCGAACATCGTGAGAAGAAGAAGACATTCATGGTCATTCTCCAAATACTTACGAACTCAAAGGTATCGTTAAAGTGAATTATCCCCTCCCCTAACTTCACCAGTTTAATCGTTAACTAGAATTTCCATCCCGAGCTCATAACCTCGAGTATTACAAGTGATTAATTCAGTGCTTAATTCCGTGATATTATTCAATTCATTCTGTCGGGTGCAATTAAGACGCAATCATCCTAGGTATTGGGCACGCTGTTTGTTCTTGACTCGATCGCCAGATAAGGGCCTGTAACGAGTACGAGGAGCGGTCAATAAGTAATATTTCTATCCTCGACTTCAATGCACTTGCGCCACTTGTCCCTGAGGCTTCGAAGAATTCCCAACAACCAGAAATCTCCCGACTGCTCTTCAACCCACTCCTGGACGGCGAGCTGGACATCTTCATCGTCCCCAAACCGGCGTCCACGCAGTGCAGCCTTGAGCTGGCGGAATAAAAAGTAGTCGCTAGGGAACAGATCAGGTCTCTAGGGGGGGGGGGTGAGCTCCTCGAATCCGCACTCACGCAGGGAAGCTTGTGCAACTCTGGCCGTGTGGACAGAGGCATTGTCGTGGAGGAGCAGGACACCGCATGTCAACTTGCCGCGCCACTTCTGACGGATGCACTTCTTCAACCCAGCCAGTTCCTTGGCGTAATATTGGCCTGTGATGGTCCTTCCACGAGGCGCATAGTCCACCATCAACACTCCCTCAGAATCCCAGAAGATGGTGGCCATGATCTTCCCGGCTGAGGGTTGGGTCCGGAACTTGATGGGGGTCGGAGAGCCCGTGTGCTTCCAGGCCATACTTTCGAGCTTGGTCTCGGGATCCCAGTGATGGACCCACGTTTCATGACCTGTCACTATGCGAGACTCGAATCCCGCCGGGTCTTGGTTGTACAGGAGCAGCAGCTCCTCCGAACTTTGACGACGTTGAATTAGATCATGGGGCGTGAGGTTTCGTGGTTTCTAGGAACCCAACGGGCAGAGACCTTGGTCATGGCCAAATTGTCGTAGATGATGTTAATAACACTTCCATGTGATATTCCAAGTTCTCGCTCGATTTCTTCGACCTTCATCCGTCGATTTTCGAGGATCCTCCTCTCCACACGGGCCACATTGTCCTCGTTTGTCACGTCTGACGGGCGTCCTGGACGAAGGGGGGGGGGGTCCTCTTCAAGGGACTCACGACCATGGCGGAACTCCCTATTCCAGCGAGCAATAGTTGCATAGGAAGGGGCGGTGTCGGTGTACACTGCAACCATGCGTCCATGGATCTCTTTTGCATTCTTGCCTTCCTTGGTCAAAAATTTGATCACTGCGCGGTGCTCAACCTTTTCCATTATTGAAAAATTTGTAACTGATGATCTGCGATCAGCTACTGCTTCTTAAATAGACGAGGCAGGAGGGTGCGTCTGCAGGTCCTGACACCCCCACAAACAGCAATCCGCCTTCCTCTGTTTTGCCCTACCGATTCGCAAAACTTATTGACCACCCTTCGTATTAAGAGCGCATAGGCCGAGCATTGCCAAAAAAAATTATTCCCATCGACAATCGATAATGGCGTTACTAACGATTAATATTTTTTGGCATTAGACCAGGTAAGAGTGCTTCAACGGATGACCATTTACCGCCTCAGACTCGAATTTTACTCTTCCGGGTGATCTCATATCTATTATGCAATTCACCAGGCACTCTGGTGGATCTGAGGGGAACGCTTAAAGCGCTGACGAAGGGGATGTTTCCTACGGGAGGGGCGCGGTAACATTTTCAACTAATTGATAAGTGGCCTACTTAAGCGAACGGAACTTATACCACCACTAAACACTTAGCGCTCGGCTTAACCTAACCTACCCTAACCTGTCTCTTTAATTTAACTAGGTAACAATCGGCACCAAAACAAAACTTCCTTTTTCACCCACTGACGGGTTGAATACCTTCAATTAGCCACACACAAAAATTCTAACCCAAATTTATCTTGCTATTGTGTTCATCTATCCTTGGACGATTTGGCCATAATTTGTTCTTATTCAACAAGGGGCAAAACGACTAGCTAATTTTTTTTTTTTTTGGGGGGGGGGTTAATTTATAAACTTCTATAACCTGACACCAATTTATTATGTAGTAGTTATATATATATATATTTTTTTGACCGATGCTGAAGTTAAAAGATGGTGCCTTGCACCTCGTATATACTCGATTAAGGCAGTTATTAGCGCTTCAAGGGATTAATATCACAAACTAAGGTAGAATCTCGAATTATGACTACTAATATTGCCAAAACTTTCGTTCAAGCGATAGATGGAAACATTAACCAAATATAGTAGTTTATTTTACAACAAACAAATCAATCAAAACAAAAAAATTGTTTTAAAAAATTAACTCACTAATTGATATAAGGCTTGACTCATAAAATTAATTTATACTCCCTTAAATACACAAAAGTAAATCTTCGAAAAAATTTTCAATTCACTGGCTTACTAAAGGAATATTACAACGGGCTACCCAGATAAATTTGGGCCACCGTTCATTTTAACGAATTCAGTAATCGCCCAACAATGCGAACTGTGGATAGATTCAACAAAATACTAAAAAAATGTTTGAGTTACCGCTATTATTTTCAAGGGTTGGCTGGTTGTGCGCGACGTCACCGTCTCGGTGCAGTTTTGGGCCTATGGTAGGCAGATCCCAGCTGACTGGCGTAGATTCTCTCCAGCCAAAAAGGTAGGCGTTGGTTAGTTGCGCGTTCGTAGGTGGAAATTCTGAGGTTTCCGGTCGATTCACTTATCTACGGCTCCCGATAGGTATTCCTTTAGATTAAGGAATCTTTCTTCTGCTTGAATAATCCTCTCGTCGAGAACGAGAAATTGTCTTCCTTGCTCGGTAGAACTTTGGAGAATTTACCGTTTTATTAGTCTGAAAGCATATACTATAATCTGACCAGAATTAAACAATAAAGGTGATATTTAATATGGATGTAATATCTAGTAAGTATGTTGTCTGGCCCAATTCAGCCACCAAAACTGTATAAAAAGCTAAACTTTTGACAAAGAATCGGCAAAATTTTGCCGATGCCGATTCTCACAAATTTGGCCGATTCTAGCCGATGCCGGTGCCGATGCCGAGTAGTCGGCACATCTCTAGTAGCGACCACGCCCATCCCGGTAACGGGACAGATAACTGCGCGAAGATCACCCAGACTGGGACATTCGACAGGAATGTGCCAAACAGTCTGGGGAACGAGGCAGTCCTCACAATAACGCGCTGGCGAGCGCTCCATCAAATGGCGATGCGTCACACGAGTGTGGCCGATTCAGAGACGACAGAAAGCGACTTGAAGCCGTCGCGGCATTGGGAGATACGTCCATTGGAACAGTCGCAGCGCAATAGCACGCAACTTTAAGTTCCCTTCAACCGTCTTCCATCTTCTTTGCCAAGCAGTCGAAAGAGCTGCCCGTATTCCTGCCATGTAGTCGGCGTGAGGAAGAGCGAAACGCTGGTCCGGTCGCAGAGTCCTCGCGGAGTCTTTGGCGGGCTAATTCCGCGAGATTCCTACATGTCCAGCAACCAAGCAGGAGATAATCTCGACACCTGGCTGGCTCAACAATACCGTGGCGTCACGGGGATGCGGAGATTCCAAAGCCCCGAGAGCACTCAGGGCGTTTTGTGAGTGGGGTATAGATAACATTCCGGTCTCCGAACCGTGCACGTTGCGTAATCTCCCGTACTGAGTGGTGTATTGCCACCAGCTCGGCCGTGAAGACAGACGCAGGGCCTGGTAGAGCCCCGCTGAGTTCAAATAGAGGGAATACAGCGTGGAAGCCGACCCCCTCTTGGGACTTGGAGCCATCCGTATACATTGGCACGGTTCCAGCGTGACACGAGGTGTGCTCCAAAAAGGTCGAACACAATACTCCCGGCACTGTATAAGCTTTGGGAGCAGAGGAGTGGCAAAAAATAGCCAAAGGTAGTACCCTCCAGGGTGGCGTCCTGGGCACAACCAGGGGAGCCACCGGCCCGAGAGCTATACCTAGCTTTCAAAGGAGTTTCCTGGCCCTAAACCCAAAAGGCTTAGGGTATGACTAGCATATCAGCTGCGGATGCAGTGAGAGCTGTTGGCGACTGAGGAAGGCGCCGGGCTCGCGCGTACAGGCGAATGATGCACTGTACATGGCGTAGAGCGAGTGGCATCTCTCCAGCATCGACAAGTAGGCTCTCAATGGGGGAAGTGCGGAAGGTACTGGTCGCCAGGCGAAGGCCGGTGTGGTGGATCGGGTCCACCTTCCTTCAGCTGCGGATGCATAAAACCCGCATCCGTAGTCGAGCTTCGAACGAACACAGGATCGATAAAAAAGTAAGGCAGTAGCACTATTATCAACCAAAGCGCTGAACGCTACGGAGCGAAGAATATCCATGGCGCAGGTGAGGCGTTAGTCAAATACAAGACCAAGGAAACGGTGCGATTCAACCACTTCCAGGCGTACCCCATTGAGAAACAAAGCTGGTTCGGAGTAGAGCCGTGGATGGCGGCAGAAGTGCACCACCTTAGTCTTGGCCAAAGAAAACCGAAACCTGTTCGCTTCGGCATAACGAGAGACGCGGTTCAATACCTGTTGGAGTAAACACTCCAGAGTTGGCATCTAGGCCGCGCCAAAAGACATCGAAAGGTCCTCCACGTAGAGCGTAGTGAGAACATCTTTAGGCCGCACCGAAGTGATGCCGTTGATGCACAAGGCAAAGAGTGTGACACTGAGGACACTTGCTTGCGGGACACGCTCTTCCTGCTCCATTGGGCCGGAGAGGGCTCCCCCCCCCACCCGTACGCGGAATCGAAGATGTCCCAAAAATTCAGATATAAACATTGACAGGCGTCCCCTCGCCCCCATCGTGTGGAGAGTCTCCATGATACTGTATCGCCATGTGGTATCATAGGCCTTCTCCAGATCGAAAAACACCGTACGTAGTGCTGTCTACGAAGGAAAGCCTCGCAGAATGAATTTTCTAGTCGGAGCAGAGCATCCGACGTGGAGTGGAACTTGCGGAAGCCGCACTGTGCAGAAGACAGATGGCCTCCGTTATCCAGAAAAAATGCTAATCTAACATTTACAAATTTCTCCATCAACTTGCACACGCAGGAGGTTAGAGAGATTGGGTGGCAACCGGCCGGAGTAGAGTAATCTCTCCCCGGTTTGCGATTTTTTTTTTTTTTAATTATAGAGCCCATCTGGCAACTGCCCACTTGGGCATAAGTCGCCGGAAACACGACACAGCCTAGAACTAGGCTACTTAAAAATAAAATATGAAAACATAACAATGATAAAAATGAGAAAAACTTAACAATTAGGAAGCAATCTCCGGTAGCGGGGAGAGGTCCTCCTAGCCCCGGTGCAGGAGCGTGCAACCTACAAATAAAACAATAAACAAAAAATAATACAAAAAAGAAATCTTTTTAAATAAAGGGGAGAAGCCCGGCCTCCCCCCAAAAGTCAACAAGTCCACAAGTCAATGTGCACGAACTCGCCCCGAGCACAAGGGACAGGCGGTAGCGACCCCGCCCATCCCGGTACCGGGACAGGTATTCGACAAGAAAGTGGCGAACAGTCTGGGGGACGATGCAGTCGTCGCAATAGCGCGCTGGCGAGCGCTCCATCAGATAGCAATGCGCCACACGAGTATGTTCGATTCGGAGACGACAGAAAACGACCTGAAGCCGGCGTGGCATTGAGGGATAGGTACATGGGCACAGTCGCGGCGCAATGGCACGCAACTTTAAGTTCCCTTCGACCGTCTCCCATCTTCTTTGCCAAGAAGTCCGAAGAGCTGCCCGTATTCCTGCCATGTAGTCGGTGTGAGCTCGGTTTGCGAAACGCGAGCACAGTAGCAATGGGCCAGGAATCTGGAAGGAGACCCTCCACCCAGATCCTGTTGAACAAATATAACAGAAAAGGCCATGCCTCGCTCACACAGGTGTCGAAGCATGGCGTACGGGACATCGTTCGGACCATGGGCGGTGTCCCCGCACGAAATAAGAGCGGAACGCAACTCACTCACAGTAAACCTGTCGTTGAAGGGTTCTCCGCCTTTGGAGGAAAAGTCCAGCCAGCGACCTTCCGCGACATCACGACGTGCATTGAATGCTGGCGGAGCAGTATCTCGGCTAGAGAATGCGGAGAAAGCGGTCGCGAAGTATTCTGCTACGGACGTGGGGTCCGAGATTGCGGCCCCATTCTCCTGGAGAACGGGAGGAAGGGCCTGCGAGGACTTGCCCCGAATCCTTTTGACTCGCTTCCACACCACGAAAATATACCGGAACCTAGCCCTAGCACGACGAAATTCACCGAAAGTGAAATCGTTCGGGCGGTGCTTATAGCGCATGTAGGCATAACGCATCTGCTTGAGGGCCGTCCCACACTCGGCCGACCACCACAGGACTGGTTGGCGTGCAAAACGGCCAGACGTTCTTGGAATAGTAGTCAGGCCCGCGGCGGAGAAGAACTCAACGGCATCATCTACCGACAAAATCTCCTCGACTGAGATAGATAAATCAGTCATTTCCTGAAATGCAGGCCACCACGCCCACGCCAAGCACCACCGAGGTGGGCTCTCAGGCGGCAGTTGCCCTGAAAATGATATTTAAATGGGAGAGTCACCACTCCCATCGAGATCATCGATCACCCCCAAATCAAAATCAGGCTGTGCATCCAAAGAGCACAAAAATAGATCAAGGCAAGAAAATGAAGCGGTTCTCGGGCAGTGATGTGTAAACTCATCCACGTTTAGGACACCTATCTCAAGCTCTTCGATCAGATCGGCAAGGACTTGTGCCCTGAGATTTATTGAGTAATCTCCCCAGAGAGGATGCCTGCCGTTTAGATCTCCAAGCAAGAGAAAGGGCCTCGGCAACCATGCCGTCCCGCGTCGAAGTCAGCTGACAGTGGAATGTACGCAAAAATAATAGTATACTTCCTATCCAGGTGAAGCTGCACAGCCACTGCCTGAAAGGAGGTATCTAAAGTAAAAAGAACAGAGACATCATGCCGGGTGTAAACCGCGCATCCCCCAGCCCGGCCCCCATCTCGTGGTGGTGAGGTCGCAAAACCCTTATACCCCAGGCGGGCTGGCAGGGGGCACGCGCCTAGCATGGCCTCCTGCAGAAAAATAACTAACGGGGAACGGGACGAGACGAGCCTCCGCAGCTTCTCCCAGTCGGCCTGGAGTCTACGGCAATTTCATTGAAAAAATATGCCCTCCAGGCCTAGCTCGGAGGAGACGCGGGCGCTGTTGGCCGGACAATGCGCTGAAGGCGCTGTCGCCTTCCAAGACTTATTGGGGGAAGTTGGGCTCGCCATGCGAGTCTTTTACTCTCTCCGCATCGAAAGTTTATGCGGGCGCCGGGGCTTCGGAGGCGGGTGGGCCTTCTTTTGGAGGATCCACCGTCTCCGAGCCACTCAGCTCACCGATAGGCGTGGGCGAAGTAGCCGAAGCTCCTTTGTTGCTGTCCTCCTTTCGGGGGACAGCTTTAAGAACCCTGGAAGAGATTTAAGAGAGATTTAAGATAAGTTACCGGTGAGTTGCTGCCAAATCCAAGTGGATTCTATATGGCCGCTAGGGGGAAACGAGAAATATCATCTATAAAAGGTGGAGGAGACCACTTTGTGACAAAAATTTAAAAAACGACGGGTTAAAAGATTCCTCCGCCAATATGAATCGAAGACGGGTGTGTTGAGGAATAGTTAAAAGGGTCGGGAAACCGGACAACCGGAGAATGGTAAAATGGCTACAATCCAATAAAAGGTGGGCAACCGATTGGTCCCCACCGCAAAAACCACAGCAAGGGCTGATATGGGCATCACCCGAAACAAGATGGCCGTGAGAAAGTTTCGTGTGGCCAATGCGAACTCGGCAAAGGGCCACCTCCAACGACCACATTCTATGACGACTCGAGGGCCAAGAGCGAATAGAATTTTTTATTTTGTATAGTTTGGATGATGAACAGTCATCCCATTCATTCTGCCACAGTTGAAAAATATACTTTCTTATTGAAGAAAAGTAGTCCCTAAAAGGCAGAACCGAGTTCTCAGGGGACACAGAATGTGCTGAGCAGGCCAGCCGATCAGCCTTCTCGTTGCCCAGGGACCCAGCAAAAAATAATTCTATATCGGGATGCATTTTGGATCAGCCAGTTGCAAATTTCTGTGACCAGGGGATGGGACGCATTAAAAGATCTAATTGACTGTAAGACACTCCTTGAGTCGGAAAAAATAACAAAATCACTAAAAGGTAAAATTTGGATGAGTCTAAAGGCTAAAAGGATTGCTGAAAGTTCAGCGGTAAAAATGGATGCTGCTGGTGGCAAAGATAGAGTTAGGAATTCTCCTCCTGGGTAGATGGCTGCGCCGCCCACGCCACCGTCCGACTTAGAGCCATCCGTCTATAGTGGGCAGCATTGTTTGTGGGAGATCGAATGCTCTATGAACAGGCTTTTAATGATGCGAGGGTCCATAGAGGACTTCTACAGGCTCCACATGTTGGTACATACTGTGGGGAGAGGAGCACGCCACCTAGGGTTCAGTAAGGATGGAAGGGTAAGGACCCTTGGAGCACCCAGGTTAGAGAGATGATCTCCTATGCGAAGGTTCAAAGGGCGGGGTAAAGATTGCAACTTATCATATGCCGCCGTTGATTCGGCAGCATACAGGCATCTGTAGACCTCTGATACAGGGGCTTGCTGTACTCGGCAGAGGTATCGCATGCAGATTTGAAGTCTATGGTAGGGCAAAGGGAGTACCCCACTCTCGCAGTAAAGGCTGTTGACAGGAGAAGTACGGAAGGCTCCACTAGAAAGGCGAACTCCAAGGTTTCGAATGGGGTTCAGCATTTTAAGGGCTGAAGGGGAAGCCGATGAGTAAATTTGACAGCCATAATCCAATTTGGATTAAACGAGGGCTGTGTATAATGTCCACAATGTTTGTCGGTCACTGCCCCACGAAGTGTGTGAGAGGACTTTCAAAATGTCTAGAGCCCGCAGACAGCCTGTTCGAAGTCGGCGTAGGTGTGGTAACCAGGATAACTTTGGATCGAGAGTTACGCCAAGGAACCGAAACTCGGAGACAAACTCTATATCTTCGCCTTGTAGGTATATAGATGGCGGAACAAAAACCCCTCTGCCTCGGTGAAAATACATTGCTTTGGTTTTGGTCGTGGAAAAGCGGAATCCCTTAAGTTGTGCTCTTTTGGATACAGCATCGACCGCCAGTTGTAGCCGACGCGCTGCTGATGAAAGGCGAGGTGAGGAACAGTATAGTGCTAAATCATCGACAAACAGAGTTGCCGATACACCTTCTGGGAGAGACGAAATAATATCATTGATGGCAATTATAAAACATAAGACACTTAAAACACTGCCCTGAGGAACTCCCTCCTCTTGGGGTTGCAGGTCAGAGTATGCGTCTCCAACACGTACCTTGAAGGATCGAGATGCTAAAAAACTTTGAATAAGTGACGGGAAAAGGCCTTTCATCCCCCAGATGTATAACTGCTTCAAGATGCCGTATCTCCATGTTGTGTCGTAGGCTTTCTCAATATCGAAAAATATGGCTAGGACTCGGTGCTTTAATGAGAAAGCTTTCCGGACTGATCCCTCAAAACGTACTAGTAGGTCAAGGGTACTATGACCTTTGCGGAAGCCACATTGAAATGGGGAGAGAAAGTGATTGGCTTATAGGAACCAGTTTAGGCGCTCCAGCAACTTACTCAAACAGCTGGTGAGAGCTATAGGGCGATAGTGATCTGCATTCAACCCGTCCCTGCCCGGTTTGACAAAGGGAAGGATGATCCCTATGCGCCATGATGACGGGTAAAAACCCTTCACCCATATAAGGTTGTACAAATCAAGCAGGAAGAGAGTAGAGTGTGGATGTAGGTGCCGAATCATGTCGAAATGGATCTCATCAAGGCCAGGGGAAGTAGATCTGCAAAGGGACAAAGCGCTTTGCAGCTCATAGATGCTGAATAGAGCGTTATACGGAAGGTTAGATTTTGTTGTAAAGTTGAGAGAATGAGATTCTTCCTTTGATTTTTAAGATTGAAAAGCCTTATCGTAGCGTCTGACACTGCTGACGGCGCGGAAATGGTCAGCAAAAGCATTGCTGACCGCCAGGCCGTCATTCTCCAAGGAACCGTCTAAGTTGAGTGTGGGGGTATGATGATTAGCATAACGGCCCCTGATCTTATTAATCCTCTTCCAGATCTTAGCAGTAGGTGTCATAGAGGAGATCGATGAAACGTATCTGCGCCATGAATCTCGGCGAGCTTGACGAAGGGTTCTTTGGCGAAGCGCACGAGCTCGGTTTCGGTCGACCTTGTTGCACAAAGTTGGGTTCTTTCGGAATCGGGCATGGGCTAACTTGTAATTTTTGATAGCTGTTGCACACGTCGAAGTCCACCAGGGCACGGTTAAGCGGCCCGTGACAGGTCGCCTCCGTGGGATGGTCTGAGTTGCTGCATTGTAGATAGTCGATGTAAAGTATTTTACTGCCGCGTCCACTCCATTGAAGGTCCCCAAAGATGCATTTGTGAAGGACGCCTCTTGGAAACCTTCCCAATCTGCATGACCTAAGTCCCACTTAAGGGGCATGGTTGTATGAGGGCTAACTTGAAGGGCCGACAAGACAATAGGGAAGTGGTCACTCCCATGGAGATCGTCAAGAATTGACCATCGAAATTCCGTGAAGCAATCAGGGGAACAAACAGATAGGTCAACACAGCTAAAAGAGTCCGTCTGGACATGATAAGAGGTAAAATCGCCAGTATTTAAAACACCAAAAGGGTCAGATAATAAAAGAGACTCTAAAACACTGCCTTTGGCATTTCGAGTGATGTCACCCCAGTATGGGTGACGGGCGTTAAAATCTCCTAGTAATAAGAATGGGGAGGGCAACTGGTCTATAAGTTCTAAAATGTCGGATCTTGACAATGATAAACAAGGGGGTAGGTAAATAGAGCAAACGGTAAAAAGCTTAGTAAGAAAAACCCTCACAGCAACAGCTTGGAGGGTAGTATGTAGGGAGATGAGAGAAACATGGTAGGATGAAGATACCATGATTGACACCCCTCCATGAGAGGGGCTTCCAGCAGGAGCAATAGAGTTGAAAGTGAGAAAACCGGGTACCAGCGGAAAGGGCCGTATACCCAGTTTATTCTCCTGGAGACAAATAACAGCGGGGTGGATAGTCGTCAAAAGAACTTTGAGTTCTTCCCACTTTGGAAGAACTCCTTGACAATTCCATTGTAAAATGGAAGATATTATGTGTGACGATTAGATACCACTGTGGATATCTTTTTCTCTTTTGAGGCGAATAATGTATTTGAGGTTCTTCCCAAAGAGCTTAAGAGACGGAGAGCTGATTTTGAGGATCCTGCTTTTGCAGGGGGAAAGATCCTAGATGGAGGGGTAACTGAGGTTTTTTTTCGTGGGTTTTGGAGAACCGACCGAGGCCCTTGATTGTAATTCGGGCTCGCAGCCTGGCGGAAAAGGAAGATCCAGAAGGGATTTTCGGCCGGTAGATCCGGATTCATGGGTCGAGGTTATTTTCGGTGTCTGAGGAGTTGGTCCAACCGCCGCAGTTGGTGATGTTGGAGTATCAACTGCTTCCATCGGATCTTGAGTTGAAGGGTGAGCGGAACGAACAGGTGATCTGAGCGAGGTGTGTGGAGCTGGGTGTATTTCTGCCATCGTTTGGATCAGGATGGGGCCTACGTCCTGTGAAGGGCGAGATGGACTTAAGGGCAGAGAATGTTCAACCATAGGGGAGGAGTCCATTGGAGATTCTCGGGGTTCGGCCGAGTCGGCTCCAGAGGCTGCCCGCTTATTGGTGGTCGATGACCCAGGTGACGAATCCTTTCTCTTACCACTGGACTTTGAGTCTCGTGGCTGGGTGGATGAACCTTCACTGGTCGATGTTGAGGATTCTTTCAAATAGCGCCTGATGTCTTCAAGCGTCTAAACCTGAGCGTCTCTCCCAGCTAGAGCTGCTGGAGAGAGGGAGGCTACATTAATTATCTCGGTATGAGAGCGATGCTTCGACTGCATATTCTGAATATTTTCGACGCTGCGAGTAGATCTAGGGTGAAGTGCGTCAGGCTGGTCGGAACTCGCGCGTGATGGTCGGTTTCGTCCAGCATCACGTAAAACGTCAGAGAAGAGCCGGCCGAGTGGCGAGGTTTGTGCTCGGGCACACTGGCGGGCCTCTCTTATATCTAGACGTAGGGAGTCGCGCAAAGCGAGAACTTCCTTTTCATATAAAAATATAGAGCAAAGTTTCGACGCAGCACTGTGGGTACCTCCACAGTTGGCACAATGGGGGCATTTTGGTGCATTCGGGGCCATGGTAGTCAGAGCTACAATTCACGCAGGAGCGAGGGTGCCGACAAGCTCGGCCAACATGTCCAAATTGATTGCAATTGAAGCAGCGTCTGGGTAGTTCGATGTAGGGACTTACCGGCACACGAAGGTACCCAGCTTTAATATACTGCGGCAGTTCTTGTCGTTCAAATGTTAAAATCAGTGTGGCGGTTGGGACTTTAGTGGAGCCTAATGTTTTAGTTACCCTGTGTACGTGTGTGACACGTTGGGTACTGAGCTTACTCTGAAGGCGGGTGGGGTCGTAGTCCTTTAGTTCGTTTGAACGGACGACACCTTTGACGAAATTCAGACGCGGATGGGGCGAGACAGTTATTGGAATTTCAGCTATCGAAGATAGATTTCGCACAAGGTTGTGTTGAGAGTGGGATGACACCTCGACTTCGGTCTACTTCGTTGAAATAGGGGTCCAACGAGCGAGGAAAGCCTGAAATGGAAGCTAAGGAACGTTTGGCACGAGAACCCTTACGAGAAGGGGAGGTTTTTGGTTTATGGCTAGCCATTGCAAAAAGAAAAAAACTTCGCATTCTCCCTCGGGGCTCCCCACCATGGAGGCCTACAAGGGCCCGGCACTACTGCAACTATACAATCAGTTACGTCCGGTATGTCCTCTTGGAGAATGAATACGGATCCACCAAACCATCTTTATAACCCTAAGAGGCTGCCCGAGTTCTCCTACGCACGGAGAAAAGGGGCCAACAATGGGTTTCTCCTTAGGCATTCGGTAGACGAAGGCGGTGGAGATGCCCAGCCTCTTTCACCTTCATGAAAGAACAATTCAGAACCAATCCATTAAACGAGCAGAGGTCGGGTATTGATATGGACCACTAGATAGGTGAAGGAAGAGGGGGAAATAAAGGGCAGTGGAAGAGCGTAATAGAGGAGGAAAGAAAGAGGGGTATGTTAAAAGTCTTGTTGGCAGCACCATGGGTCCCCTAGGGGGCCCAGGGCTGACCCCCCTCGCCACGAGAAGGCCAGAGCCTCTCTGGGAACAACCCCTGAAGAAAAGATCCCAGAGAGGAAGGGGGAACCCTGGAAGATGGCCTGGAGACCATTTTAGGGGTGTTGCCTCCTGTGTCTAACGACTCGGTGGAGGCACGCGGCCATTTCGACTTACGGGAAACGGTTACGCTGGAAAAAGGGTGGGGAGCCCCGGTTTTAGCCCGACTGGGTGCGAACCCTTTGTGCCGCCAGCTTTGCCAGAAGAGCTCCCGGGTTGAGTAGAAACCACAGACGGGCACCTAATGGGCGCGGAAACAACGGTGCTCGTTGTCCTGGATGGGCCAGGAGCAGAGGGTGTCTTTCTAAACATTTAGGCATAAGACGTCCCAGGCAGAGACGGGCGCGCCAGGACCAAGTCCTTAGCCTCGCGGAATGAGACTCGATCCTGGGGCTGAACGGCCAGGATTTCTTTCTCAAGGAGATATGGCCACATTGCTTCGAAGAAGCGGGATGCGGTGCGGTTTCAGTAATATCACCTCCGCGGCAGTGGCACGAATGCCTCCACAGGGTAGCGGTACCAAAAGGCACGCAGCGACTCAGAGAACTTGTCACAGTCGAACGTGACGAAGAGTGTAGGGGTGGGTCTCGAGGCCCCTCCCACTTTTCTCATCACACGTTCGACCTTGACCGCCCCATGGTCCGCCAGCTCTAAAGTGATGTCCCCTATAGAGTAGTCCACAAGTTCCCTCGCATAAACTACTCCTTTCACAAAGTTCATGGTAGAGTGCGGCGTCACACTCACCTGGGTGCCATCAAGTGTCCGAAGAGCACTTATCTTGGCCACCTCGGAGGGAACCGCCGCATTCGCCAGAAGGCTCCCGTTCGAGAAATGGGTCACTTTCGGCCCTCTACCAATTACACTAGCTAATGCTCTCCTCTGCTGGATCATGTTGCACTTGGTTAACATGCTGCCATCAGTGGAGGAAGCGTTTGAAGCCAGCGGGCTCGAAAACGCCAGGTAACCTCTGAATCAGGGGACCCGATATCATCAAGGCTACGCCCTGCGCACTTTTCGTCTTAGTCAGGGGCTCAGCACCCGGAGGGGGGGGCAGAGGGGGCGGATGTGCCGTTCTTGGCTTGGTCGCTTACCGAAGTGGCAGCAGACCCATCCGCCCCCGCAGGCCCCGCGGATAGAGAGGAGCCCCGAGGCTTCTTAGTCTTTTTCTTATTTTTTTAAGAGAGGAGGGCGGGAAATGAACCTGCTGCTCCCCTTTGCCGGCAGGAGCCCCCAGGCCAGATGGACCGGCCTTCTCCGAGATGGAGAACGTCCTGCCGTTTGAGGAGGACCTTGCATAGGGGCGGACTCGAGTACGGTGCTTGGCGCCGAGCACGGATTCGCTCCCATGGAAGGCCCTGCCGTCTGAGGATGGATTGCCTCAAGGATCATGTCTATCTCAGGGGGGCCTCCAGTTGGCCATTCCCCCCCACAGGACATCATAGGTCCCTTTGGCAGCGCTGTCACAAGTCAAGTGTGGGGAGGCACAGGCCTTGACCCCGGCAAGGTTCAATATTCTTGCCAGCAGGTCTTTGGAGGGAAGCGACCGAAGGGGCCTGGCTTCCCTCTCCCCACTAAGGGGATTTTCCATACCAAGCCGCTTCAATTGGTAGCGATCGGCTATGGGCTCCCTGCTGGCTTTCTTGGCAGTCTCCTTGGAAAGAAAAGGGGTAACCGCGGCTGGGAACAGGGAGGGGCCCGAAAGCACCTCCAGAGAAAGGGGTGAGGGGGAGTCCCCTACACCCGTAGGCGAAGGAGAGGACTCAGGTTATAGAAATATGGAGGGTGCCCTGCGCAAGCACAGGGAGCCTGACCTTAATTTTTTGGGTGGAGCTGCCCGAGGGCGGCTCTGACGATGGAACAGGGGAAATTGGGGGGAGATTTTTTTATTCAACATCATTGTGTATAGTGATACTATATTTTATACATGAAGCAATATCTCACCACCCCTCGCAGTAGCCCGCTCTGCAAGGGGTACTTACCAGCCTGGCAGAGCTAGGTTCCGCCATTTAAGGCGGCACCTAGCAACCAAGTAGTGGAGAAATACAGGCTGTCTGAAAGAATGAGAAGAGTCTAAGCTCGGGTCGGACGGGGTGCTGAATCCCGTCAGCACGGCGGCCAGGATGGCAAATCGCCGCACCCCTTACGGTGTTCATCACTTAAACGACCAGATTTATTCTCTCGGAAAAATTTAATTATGCTGTTGAAAAGTGAATAAAATCGCTTTAAACAGTTTCTTTTCGATAACCACCTCACTTCGGTATGTGAAAGAAACGATCAAATTCTTCATCATTGTTATCACAGAGCTTTCTAAATATTCGGGAATTAAGGGGATGGCATTTTATTTTATTTACTGATGCAATAACAACGTTAAGAGATTTATGAACCCGATCACTCAAGTTCCTGGCAACAATATGTTGTCGATGAATTACGCAATGTATTGTAAAAAAAACCGGGCACAACAACCCTCTTAAAAAATGCAAGAAAACCTTAACATCGTCCTGTTAATGCTAGAGCTCCGTCAGTCGGGCAAGCAATAATATTGCTTATTGGGATATCTTTTTCTTTGAAAAACTGTTCAACTGCAATAAAAATAGATCCACCTTTAGTGTTTGTTTCAAGTTCCTTTGCAAAGAGCAGCTCTTGCCCAATTTTGTTTTCTTTAATAAAGCGAACAAATCCTAAAAGTAGTGCTTCCTTGCCTGGCAGTGTAGACTCATCTAATTGTAAACCAAATTGATGAACCTTAAGTGTGTCACATAGGATTTATTCAATGTCTTCGGACATTTCGTCAACTCTTTTTTGAACAGTATTATTACTAAGTGGAATCACTTTAGCAATTGTGTTTGGTGAAGGATGATGTACTAATGTACACAAGACTTCCTTTATAGCTGGCAAACTCAGTTCTTCTCCAATTGTATGAGGCTTCCCAGAAAGTCGGGATGGTTTCATGGCCTCGTTAGCGAACACTGTCATAGAAGAGGCACATTGTCAATCGGTTGTTATTAGGAGAACTAATAAATCCAAACTTCAAATATTCAACACTTTCGCTTTGAGGAGTTTTCAGATATGATTATGGGTAGTTAAACACGGCCACTAAAATTGAAATAGATCATTAAATGGCAAACACAGAATTTCACCACCAATAATGATTACAGGCAACACGCCTAACTCACAACTAAAATAATCGGGCACAGCAAACATAAAACTGGAAAAAGGAAAAACAGCAAAAATATGTGTTAGCAAGACGATGATTAAGTTTGTATATAGTTATTAAAGTTATGCAAAAATCACCATTCCTACAACTTGCATTTGTCACAATATGGGTAAATGTTATGAATAAGATTATAACATCAAAACTTATGTCAAAACTATTGCAAAAAAACACTCAATAACTAATCACACAAAAGAACAACACTTACCAGCACTGAACCTACGCAGAAACTAAAGGCAATCCAAAACAGACGTGGATCCAAGAGAGTGTGGCTGTTACGTATATTATTTTATATAAGTACAAAACGGATCAAGTTTAAAGCAACAATAATGAGTGCAGGCTGTGTGTACTTATTTTATACAAGTACAGATTGAACCTCAAGCATATTTGGCATTATTGAAGAAGTTATAGCAAACTATAAGTCAGCTATCAGAGGTTTATTAAGACGTCATCAAACAAATTTTGTCAGTAACAATTTGATTCAAATACTCCGCCGCAAACCAAATGATGCTTGAACAAGTATCAAAACTAGTTGTACAATACTGTTAATACAATGCGTTTAGAAAATATTAAGCTATGCAAATAATGCATAGAATTTTAAATCTGTATAACTGCATTTACATAAGTATCGACATTAAATTTTCCATGGTCACAAAGTTAAAAGGTAATCAATATTCACGAATTATGACTAAGAGATTGCCAATTTTGCAACCCTGCGGTGTACCACCAACTGAGCGAAAAAAACAAGCAGACTAACACACATCACTGGCATCCAGTAGAATTTTCTGTAGAATTCGATAAAATTTCTGCAATTCTGCAGATTTTTTGCTTCCCATAGAATTGCAGTATTTTTATAGATTTTTACAAATCCAACAAGTAGGTATGCTATAATAATTGGGTAATATTTAACTTGATATGGTTAACATTGAATAAGTGACGAACGCTCCCAGTGTTTATTCAACGCCCCCTAAATGAAGCAACATCTTACAGCGCCCCCTTGTACCTCAACAACGCCCACAAGGGGGGTTAGCACCCACGTTGGGAATCACTGTGATAAAGGAATACATACTCGTACATAAAAACTTCTAGTAAGGAGATATATACAAAGGAGTAGTACCCGGATTTCCTTGCAATGATAGGAGTGAGTGGTGCACTGGGAGCTAAAATATGGAATGGAGAATAAATTCTTTGGAATTACAGTGAAGGGCGAAGGCATGTCCTGGGAGCCCAAACAAAACATAATTAGTTTGGCAGAAAGCGGCTTAATAACGGCGTCGCGTGCACCCGGAACTGAGGGTAAACCACGGCCCGAATTCTACTTTATAATCAGCTCTCCTCTTCTTCATTAAAGCCACCCTTATTTATAATTGGTTGAGGTCGCTTTTGTTTACACTTAACTCCGCGACTGATCATTAGTTGGACACACATACACACACACACTCTCTCTTTCTCACACACACACACACTCACTCACTCTCTCTCTCACACATACACACACATACATACATACACACACACGCACACACTCTAACTCTAGTAGAGGAAGAGGTGACGCCCCCTTGTCGCGGGAAGAGAGCTCGTGTGTACCTTTGACATTTTGAGCTATGTCGGCGGGGGTCTTCTTCTGGGTACCCCTGGTAGGGATTCCCTTTTCGATTTGGTTGGAAACGAGGTTCCAGACTAAGTGCGTCATTCCTTCCTTTTTCTACTTTATCCTTGTCCTTTTTTACTTTTATCCTATCTCTCCCACGTATACAAAAACAAAAAAGAAGAGCCTACGCCTATCGTGTCACTCTTTCCCTTTTTTCCTTCTATCTACATATAAGACCCTGGCTGCTACCTCGTGCGTCAGAAGAGAGGCTTTGGAACCTCTATAAACAACGCCAATTGACGCTCATTGGTTGCGAGAGACTAGGACTAGAGGTGTCCTAGGCGTTGGGGCACGATGAATGAGATGAGGGTAGTGCCCCGTTAACCCCTTCCCTGGCG
Organism: Ceratothoa steindachneri; assembly: GCA_963969495.1. NCBI lineage: Eukaryota > Metazoa > Arthropoda > Malacostraca > Isopoda > Cymothoidae > Ceratothoa > Ceratothoa steindachneri. The sequence continues at coordinate 70,600,121 of OZ018335.1, read as the reverse complement.
CGTAATTATTGACCATTCCCAGTGACCGTTGATGGGTGCCTCTGGTAGCATCGGTCCGAGGTAACGGCCCTTTGTTCCCAGGTTGGTTTCCAGGCCAATAAAAAGCCTTGGGTCGAGTCCCTTGGTGTGGCGGGATATCCATTGAACACTGCTCCGAGATCTTGGCCGTCGTGAAGGGAACTAGTAGGAGTTTAATACATGGCGTGCTCCGTTGTTCACCTGGTGAGAAATCGATGGCCCCTTCGGGGACCGTCAGTGCTGCTTGGTTGGGAGCCACGGCACGCCTAGGTTTGACGACTCGGTCGGACGAACAGCAGCACATGGAGAGGCCTTCTGAAAGATCCGAAAAGTCTCCACGGATAGTCGGGAGCGACTCACGCGGTGCGAAATCGCCACCCCTCTTTTTTACTATTGATTGATCACAAAGTTTTGAGAGAGAGAAAGTGTTCAAAATGACCGGCAAGAAAGGACCAGGAGCACTCATATACACGTGCGCAATATGCCAGATAGAGCAGTGGTGCGTGGACTTTCCGGAGGGGTGTTATTCAAAATGCCACCCGGCCAGTTCCTGCACCGACTGTATTCTAAACAGCCAAATCAAGGGTCTAAAAGAAACATGCAGGGTTTCCGATGAAAGGTCTAGGAAGTTGGAGGAGAAAATAAACAGCCTGAAATTGGAACAAGCCGGACTGATTCGCAGGCTAGAGGTCAGGATAGCAGAGCTAACGTCAAGCCCTGTAGTAAACACTGCATCTGCAGTATTACCGCCAGAGCTAGGTCCGCATGCTACGGATACACCCTCAAAGAAAAAGAAAAAGAAGGGAAAGAAACAGGAAGAAGAGAAAGTTGAAACAGAAGATAAAGTAGAAGCAGAGGAAGAGAAAGTTGAAGCAGAAGCAGAAAAGATAAACACAGAAGAGTATATAACAAAGGAAGATAAGGGGGAAATGATGAATAAAAAAAAGAAGAAGAAAAGAAGAACAAGAAAAATAAGATGGAGAAGAAAGAGGGAACCGAGAGTTCGCTTCCGGAAGGAAAGCATCAAACTTCTACACGGAAATGTCCGAAGGTTATCCTTGTGGGCGATTCCCAAGCACAAGGTTTGCAGCCCCTGCTAGTGGCCCGCCTTCGCACTAGTGTGAAGGTATGCTGCCAGCCAGGATGGGGAAACCAACACATCAGGGTAGAGGCTTAGAAATCTCAGATCTCTGAGAATTCATTCGTTGCCCTGATAGTGAGTGGAAATGACCTCTACCACCAAGGAGGCAAAATAGGCCCCAGCGAGAAAATTCTCAGCACGGTCATGGGAGCCGTGGACGACTGCGGATTGAGAACTCGCAAACGGTTCATTGTAGGGATGCTCCCAAGAAGAGGTCCTAGCTGGACAGCTCATTCAAGGAACGTGGCCTGGAACCAGCGCCTGTCCGACCTCTGTACGGCGGAGGGGGTCTTCTTTCTGGGCCCTTATCGCACGTTTTACGGCCAAAACGACCTCTACCAAAGGGACGGAGTGCACCTTTCATTCAAGGAAAAGGCTGTACTCTGTAACTTAATCCAGGATGTCGTAGACGGGACGCAGAGGAGCGTCCGATCCAGAGTGAAGGCGGACGTAAGACAGTATGCCCGTGTCACTCCTGGAACGACGTTCTTAGATGTGGCAAAGAGGGGTACTACCACACAAATGAAGCCGGGAAACGGAAGAAAGTAGGGAGTCCTACACTGGGGGACTCCCTGAAAGTTCTTCTGTTCAATGCCAGGTCAATCAGGAGTACGTTTCTTGAGCTCCGTGGCCACGTAGCAACATAGGAACTTGAGATGGTGGCCATAACGGAGTCGTGGATAAAAACCTCAAGCCGAGATTTTGAAGGTGAATTCACGATTCCCGGTTACCAGCTCTTCAGGAAAGATGGGCCAGGCAGAGAGGGTGGTGTTGTGATGTTGTATGTCAAGGATACTCTCAACTCGACGGATTGCAACATCGTATCTGACCATGAACTACTAGGTGTTGACCTAGAGATAGGTCCTGCCAAATGCAGGACCCTGGTGCTTTATAGACATCCTGCCCAACTCGTTGAAAAGGACAGAGATCTGTACCAGATACTAGGAGAACTTATCAAAGACAGTGTGTATCGTCATGGAGGATTTCAACACACAAGTTGACTGGGAAACCAGAGAACCCTGTGGCGAGAACGCACTACTCCTGGAGTTTGCCAAAAAACGAGTTCCTGACTCAATGGGTGAGAGAGCCAACGAGAGGAGACGATATCCTCGACTTGGTTTTCACCTCTGAGGATGACATCGTTGAGGACCTCCCTGTTGGCGAAGAGCTCGGTAGCAGTGACCACCGACTAATTAGATTTGTAGTCAAAGTCCCCAAAGTCCCCAAGGCAGAGCCTGCAACTAGTAAATCGAGGAAACTTGATTTAAGAAGAGCAGACTTTTAAGGTCCACGCGCTGGACTGACTGACGCGAGGCTAGAAGAGTGCGAGGCTGTTGAAGACTCGTGGAACAGTTTCAAAACCACATTCATGAGTCTTCAATCGCGGGCGCTTTCATCCCTCTGAAATGCCCCGTCGGTCTTCTGTTCAAGCAAAGAGTTTTAATCGAGAAATCGGCCAACTGCTTAGGGAGAAAAGAAATGTGTACCGGCAATCGAAGATCTCGGGTGACTTTGACGAATACCGGAGGCTAGCCAGGAGAGTGAAGTCCAGCATAAGGGCGGCTAAGCGGTCTGAGGAACTCCGAGTGGCGAGAATCTGTAAAGAGAATCCCAAGGAGTTCTTTGGATATGTAAACAGCCGTAAACCAATCCGTCGAACGATTGGCCTTTTGAGGAATGAGGAGGGGACATTAAAGCACTCAGATGCAGAAAATGCTAACCTCCTGAACGACTACTTCTCTTCAGTGTTTACTGAAGAGTGTGGTCCCATCCCCCAGCCAACGAGTTCCTACTCGGGGGAAAAGCTGGAGGATATGGACTTCACTGAAGGAGAAATAAAAAAGAACATCACTGACCTAATGACGAATAAGTCACCTGGCCCGGATAGGTTTCTACCTAAAGTGTTGAAAGAAGTGCGCGATCAAGTGTCACGACACCTGAGCGCAATCTTCAACATGTCAATCTGGACCAAATGCGTTCCTAGAGAATGGCGTGAAGCGGAGGTGACTCTTATCTTCAAGAAAGGAGACCGTAGCCAACCGTCGAACTACCGACCTATCAGTCTGACCTTGATAGTCGGTAAACTCATGGAAAGCATCATGGTGGACAAAATGACGTCGCATTTAGTCAAACCTCCTACTGAGGAGTTCCCAGCACGGCTTCCGTAGGCAACGGTCATGCCTGACGAACCTTGTGGAATTCTTCCACTTCGTCTTCAGTGAGCACGATCGGGACAAGGCGGTGGATGTGGTGTACTTAGACTTTCAGAAAGCCTTTGATAAGGTACCACTCCGCAAAGTGCGAGCGCTGGGCATAGACGGAAAAGTAGCAGGCTCGATAGAGAACTGGCTAAGTGGCAGACAGCAACGGGTGGTGGGGAATGGACAGGCTTCTGAGTGGGTGCCCGTTACTAGCGGAGTGCCTCAAGGTTCTGTCCTAGGACCACTACTATTCATCATCTACGTCAACAACATGGACGGTGACATGGTTGCCAAAATTTCCAAATTTGCCGACGATACCAAGCTTGGTATGAACGTTGCAAAGGATGGAAATACTACCCGCGTGCAAGATGATCTTCGAAAGATTGGGGAGTGGTCTGATACGTGGAAAATGCTTTTCAACGTAAACAAATGCAAAGTGATGCATATCGGCCACCGAAATCCTCAATCACCCTATATCCTTAAGGGCACTGCTCTTGAATCGAGTGACACTGAGAAGGACTTGGGTGTAACTATCACGAGGTAGAGAAGAAAGCCCAAAGGATGTTAGGGTATATAAAGCGACAGTTTGGATATCGGAACAATGAGATAGTACTGTGTCTGTACAACTCCCTCGTCCGACCGCACCTGGAGTATGCCGTACAATTTTGGAGTCCTTCATTTAGAAACGACATCGCGAGATTGGAACGCATGCAAGCCAGAGCAACCAAACTGATTCCCTCTATCAGACATAAAAGTTATGAAGATTGATTAAAGGACTTAGATCTGTTCTCGTTGGAAACCCGTAGACTGCGTGGTCAGCTCATCCAAGTTTTCAAAATACTTCGAGGGTTCGACAATGTTGACTACGGAGATATTTTAACACTTGTTGAGAACAGAACAAGAAATCACGGCTTTAAACTTGAACAGAAGCGTTACAACCACGATCTGTGTGGAAAAAATTTTCACCTACAGTATCTGCGGTAGTTGGAACGCACTTCCAGTGGAAGTTGTCAACAGTGAATCTGTTGACCAGTTTAAGTCAAGACTAGACAAAGTCTTGAAAAGTGGCCGTTTAGGACGCAATACAATTGAGCAGCCCGCTCGATTGCTAGTCCAAAGGTACCCTCTTTGAATGGACCGTAAGGTCTTCTAGGGTACTCTCTTTCCTTATTGTTACTCCTTGTTGTTACTCTCTCTCTCTCTCTCATCTTCATTCTACATAGTATGTGTGATATCTTCTTTAAGTTAAAGTTTCGGGGTGGGGGGAGTTATATCACTTTTAAGAGAAACAAAAAAAAATCTTTGTAATTTCATTGTACTTTTTTTTAACGTCGCGTCAAGGATTATTTACATTTTCCGAGAAAATGAAGTGTTATAATTTCCCAATTTGGTTTGTAAAATACAAGGAAGATGGGGTAGTGAAGGAATTCACAATCTTTCTCAAATTTGACTGTCAAACGATATAATCAAGGAAAGGGAAGGATTGATGGAATGAGTAAAAACAACTTGGATCTAATTCTCAACCAAGTAAGATATTTTCCTGCTTTTGACATCCAGTGTGACGAAACGACGACATCGCTCAATGTTCTCATCTACTGATGTACTCGTATGCTCGTTTCGTGCCAGACAACAGTGTAAAATAAGAAATGTTGTTCTTTCACCACATGGAATGTTATAAAACAGCAAAAGCTATTTTTCATGATGTATCAAACTTCAGGCAAGAAAACTAACTTTCGTGGGACTTGCTGGTAGGGGTGTGCACTGATGGAGCTCCATCCCAGCTTGATTTACAGTCTGGATTAATGCCCATGTAGGCAGTCGCCAGAATGCCTACATGGGCATTAAAACTGGCCTAGTTCTAGGCTACTTTAAAATAAAATTAAACGAAAAAAAAACAACACCCCAAATGGGTGAAAGGAAGCATGCTCTTGCGTCGGGCGGAGGTCCCCCCGGCGCAGGAGCGTGCAACCTAAAGGAAAAAAAACGAAAAAAAACAAAAACAAATGCAAAAAACATAACAAAACAAAAAAAAAACTGCTTAAATAAGAGAAAGAAGGCCGACCTCCCCCCAAAAGTCAATAATCCACCAGTCAATGTGCACGCATTCATCCCGAGTACAAGGGACAGGCAGTAACGACCCCGCCCATCCCGGTACCGGGACAGGTGTCGTGCGCGAAGATCACCCAGACTGGGACATTCGACAAGAATGTGCCGAACAGTCTGGGGGACGACGCAGTCGTCGCAATAGGGCGCTGACGAGCGCTCCATCAGATAGCGATTCGTCACACGAGTATGTCCGATTCGGAGACCACAGAAAGCAACCTGAAGCCGTCGCGGCATTGGGGGATAGGTCCATGGGCACAGTCACGGCGCAATGGCACGCAACTTTAAGTTCCCTTCGACCGTCTCCCATCTTCTTTGCCAAGCAGTCCGAAGAGCTGCCCGTATTCCTGCCATGTAGTCGGTGTGAGGAAGAGCGAAACGCTGGTCCGGTCGCAGAGGCCTCGCGGACTCTTTGGCGCCCTCATCGGCGCGCTCATTCCCCGCAATTCCTACATGTCCAGGAACCCAGCAGAAGATAATCTCGACATCTGCCCGGCTCGCCAAAACCGTGGCGTCACGGATATCGCGAACCAGGGGATGCGGAGATTCCAATGCCCCGAGAGCACTCAGGGCGCTTTTGTGAGTCGCTATAGATCACAATCCGGTCTCCGAACCGGGCACGTCGCGTAATCTCCCGTACCGAGTGGTGTATTGCCACCATCTCGGCCGTGAAGACAGACGCAGCGCCTGGTAGAGCTCCGCTGACTTCAAACAGAGGGGATACGGCGTAGAAGCTGACCCCCTCTTGGGACTTGGAGCCATCCGTATACACTGGCACGGTTCCAGCGTGACACGAGGTGTGCTCCAAAAAGGTCGAACGCAATACTCCCGGCGCCGTACAAACTTTGGGAGCAGAGGCGTGGCGACAAATAGCCAAATGTGGTACCCTCCAGGGTGGCGTCCTGGGCAGAACCAGAGGCGCCACCGGCCCGAGAGCTATATCTACCTCTCGAAGAAGTTTCCTGGCCCTAAACCCAAAGGGCTTAGGGTATGACTGGCGTCTCTCGGCGGCATAGGCACTATCAAGATCAGCTTTGGATGCAGTGAGAGCTGTTGGCGACTGAGGGAGGCGCCGGGCTCCGTGTACAGGCGTGTAAAGCACTGCATGCGGCGCAGAGCCAGTTGCATCTCACCAGCATCGAACAAAAGCTCTCAATGGGGAAAGTGCGGAAGGCACTGGTCGCAAGGCGAAGGCCGGTATGATGGATCGAATCCACCTTCCACAATAAACGCTCGGCGGCGGATGCATTTTTTTTTTGGGGGGGATTAAGGGGCTATCTGGCGACTGCCGACTTAGGCATAAGTTGCCGTAAACAAACAGCCTAGTTCTAGGCTACTTCAAAATAATTCAACAGGAAACAAAAATAAAAAGAAATAACAATAACATAGCATAACAAAAACGATAACAAAAACAACAACAATAAAACCGGTTTAAATGAAAGGGAGAAGGCCGGCCTCCCCCCAAAAGTCAATAAGTCCACCAGTCATGGTGCACGCACTCGTCCCGAGTACAAGGGACAGGCGGTAGCGACGCCGCCCATCCCGGTACCGAGACAGGTATCGTGCGCGAAGATCACCCAGACTGGGACATTCGACAAGAATATGCCGAACAGTCTGGGGGGCGACGCAGTCGTTGCAATAGGGCGCATGCGAGCGCTCCATCAAGTAGCGATGCGTCACACGAGTGTGTCCGATTCGAAGACGACAGAAAGCAACCTGAAACCGCCGCGGCATTGGGGGATAGATCCATGGGAACAGTCGCGGCGCAATGGCACGCAACTTTAAGTTCCCTTCGACCGTCTCCCATCTTCTTTGCCAAGCAGTCCGAAGAGCTGCCCGTATTCCTGCCATGTAGTCGGTGTGAGGAAGAGCGAAACGCTGGTCCGGTCGCAGAGTCCTCGCGGACTCTTTGGCGCCCTCATCGGCGCGCTCATTCCCCGCAATTCCTACATGTCCAGGAACCCAGCAGAAGATAATCTCGACATCTGCCCGGCTCGCCAAAACCGTGGCGTCACGGATATCGCGAACCAGGGGATGCGGAGATTCCAATGCCTCGAGAGCACTCAGGGCGCTTTTGTGAGTCGCTATAGATCACAATCCGATCTCCGAACCGGGCACGTCGCGTAATCTCCCGTACCGAGTGGTGTATTGCCACCAGCTCGGCCGTGAAGACAGACGCAGCGCCTGGTAGAGCTCCGCTGACTTCAAACAGAGGGGATACGGCGTAGAAGCCGGCCCCCTCTTGGGACTTGGAGCCATCCGTATACACTGGCACGGTTCCAGCGTGACACGATGTGTGCTCCAAAAAGGTCGAACGCAATACTCCCGGCGCAGTACAAGCTTTGGGAGCAGAGGCATGGCGACAAATAGCCAAATGTGGTACCCTCCAGGGTGGCGTCCTGGGCAAAACCAGGGGCGCCACCGGCCCGAGGGCGATATCTAACTCTCGAAGGAGTTTCCTGGCCCTAAACCCAAAAGGCTTAGGGTATGACTGGCGTCTCTCGACGGCATAGGCACCATCGAGATCAGCTGCGGATGCAGTGAGAGCTGTTGGCAACTGAGGGAGGCGCCGGGCTCGCGCGTACAGTCGAGTGATACACTGCACGCGGCGCAGAGCGAGTGGCATCTTCCCAGCATCGACCAACAGGCTCTCAATGGAGGAAGTGCGGAATGCACCGGTCGCAAGGCGAAGGCCGGTGTGGTGGATCGAATCCACCTTCCGCAATAAACGCTCTGCTGCGGATGCATAAAACTCGCATCCGTAGTCGAGCTTCGAACGAACAAAGGATCGATAAAAAAGTAAGGCAGTAGCCCTATCAGCGCCCCAAGCGCTGAACGTCACGGAACGGAAAATGTCCATGGCGAGGGTACAAGAGACCCTAAGGCTGCGAATATGAGCCTCCCATGTGAGGCGTCGGTCGAATACAAGACCAAGGAAACGGTGCGACTCAACCACATCCAGGCGCACCCCATTAAGAAACAAATCTGGGTCAGGGTGAAGCCGTGGATGGCGGCAGAAGTGCACCACCTTAGTCTTGGCCAAAGAAAACCGAAACCTGTGCGCTTCGGCATAGCGAGAGACGCGGTTCAATGCCTGTTGGAGTCGACGCTCCAGAGTTGGCATCTGGGCCGCGCCAAAAGAGATCGAAAGGTCGTCCACGTAGAGCGTAGTGAGAACATCTTCCGGAACCACCGAGGTGATGCCGTTGATGCTCAGGGCAAAGAGTGTGACACTGAAGACACTTCACTGCGGGACACCCTCTTCCTGCTCCTTTGGGCCGGAGAGGGCTCCCCCCACCCGTACGCGGAATCGACGATCTCGCAAAAATTCAGATATAAAAATTAGGAGGCGTCCCCTCGCCCCCATCGTGTGGAGTCTCCATGATACCGTATCGCCATGCGGTATCATAGGCCTTCTCCAGATCGAAAAACACCGTGGCGTAGTGCTGTTTACGAAGGAAAGCCTCGCAGACGGCATTTTCCAGTCCGAGCAGAGCATCCGACGTGGAGTGGAACTTGCGGAAGCCGCACTGTGCGCAAGACAGATGGCCTCCGCTGTCCAGGAAAAAGGCTAATCTAACATTTACCAATTTCTCCATCAACTTGCACACGCAAGAGGTTAGAGAGATTGGGCGGAAACCGGTCGGAGTAGAGTGATCTCTCCCCGGTTTGCGAAAGGCAAGCACAGTAGCGATTCGCCAGGAGTCTGGGAGAAGACCTTCCACCCAGATCCTGTTGAACAAATCTAACGGAAAGTCCATGCCTCGCTCACCTAAGTGTCGAAGCAGGGCGTACGGGACATCGTCCGGACCATGGGCTGTGTCCGCGCACGAAGCGAGAGCGGAACGCAACTCGCTTACAGTAAACTTGTCGTTGAAGGGTTCTCCGCCTCTGGAGGTAAAGTCCAGCAGGCGGCCTTCCGCGACATCACGACGTGCATTGAATGCTGGCGGAGCAGCATCACGGCTAGAGAATTCAGAAAAAGCGGTCGCGAAGGATTCCGCCACGGAAGCGGGGTCCGAGATTGCGGTCCCATTCTCCTGGAGAACGGGAGGGGGGTCCTGCGAGAACTTGCCCCGAATCCTTTTGACTCGCTTCCACACCTCAGCTAAAGGGGTCTTCCCGTTAAGTGAAGACATGTATGCCCGCCAAGAAGAGCGGCGGGCGTGCTTCGAAATATACCGGAACCTAGCCCTAGCCCGACGAAATTCAGCGACAGTGAAATCGTTCGGGCGGCGCTTATAGCGCATGTAGGCATAACGCTTCTGTTTGAGGGCCGTCTCACACTCGGCCCACCACCATGGGAGTGGTCGGCGTGCAAAACGGCCAGACGTCCTAGGAATAGTAGTCAGGCCCACGGCGATGAGGTTGCCGGAAAAGAACTCAATGGCCTCATCTACCGACCTAAACTCCTCGACTGAGATAGAGAATTCAGTCATTTCCTGAAATGCAGGCCACCGCGCCCGTGCCAAGCACCACAGAGGTGGTCTCTCAGGCGGCAGTTGCCCTGAAAATGATATTTGAATGGTAAAGTGATCACTACCATGGAGGTCATCGACCACCCCCCAATCAAAATCAGGCTATGCATCCGAAGAGCACAAAGATAGGTCAAGGCAAGAAAATGAAGCGGTTCTCGGACAGTGATGCGTAAACTCATCCACGTTTAGGACACCCATCTCAAGCTCTTCGATTAGATCGGCAAGGACTTGTCCCCTGAGATTTATGGAGTAATCTCCCCAGAGAGGCTGCCTGCCGTTCAGATCTACAAGCAAGAGATAGGGCCTCGGCAACCGTGCCACGACGCGGCGGAAGTCCCCCGCGTCGAAGTCAGCTGACGGTGGAATGTACGCAGAAATGATAGTATACCTCCTATCCAGGTGCAGCTGCACAGCCACTGCCTGAAAGGAGGTATCTAAAGAGAAAGGAAGAAAGGAGACATCATGCCGGGTGTAAACCGCGCATCCCCCAGCCCAGCCATCCCGCGGTGGTGGGGTCGCAAGACCCTTATACCCCGGGAGGGCAGGCAGGGGGCACGCGCCTAGCATGGTCTCCTGCAAAAATATAGCTAACGGGGAACGGGACGAGACGAGCCTCCGCAGCTCCTCCCAGTTGGCCCAGAGTCCACTGCAATTCCATTGAAGGAATATGCCCTCCAGGCCTAGCTCGGAGGAGACGCGGGGGCCCTCCTCGAACTGAAGACCCTCACGGGAATGGCCGTACGCTTCCCGGGGGCAGAACCCCAGGCGCTGTCGCTTTCGAGGACTTATTGGGGGAGGTTGGGCTCGCCATGCGAGTCTTTTCCTCCCTCCATTCTAAACCTTAGGCGGGAGTTGCGGCTTCGGAGGCGGGGGCCCCTCTTTTCGAGGAACAACCGACTCCGAGCCACCCAACCCACCACTAGTCGTGGGCGAAGGAGCCTAAGCTCGTTTTTTGCTGTCCTCCTTTCGGGAGACAGCTTTAGGGACCCCGGAAGATGGCCTAGTGACCATCTTCAGAAATGTTGCCTCCTGTGAGTCTAACGACTCGGTAGAGGCGCGTGGCCGTTTCGCCTTACGGGAAACGGTCACGCTGGGGGAAGAGGGGGGAGCCATGGTTTTAGCCGGGGGTGGGTATGAACCCTTTTTACCGCCAGCTTTACCAGGGGAGCGCCCGGGTTGGGTAGAGCCCGCAAAAGGGCTCCGAATGGGCGCGGAAACAACCGCGCTCGTTGGCCTGGATGGGCCAGGAACAGAGAGTGCCTTTCTAACTATTGAGGCATATTACGTCCCAGGCAGAGCCGGGCGCGCCAGGACCAAGTCCTTAGCCTCGCGGAATGAAAGTCGATCCTGGGCCTGAATGGCCAGGATTTCTTTCTCAAGGAGATATGCACTGCATTGCTTCGAAGAAACAGGGTGGGGCTCTCCGCAATTGATATACTTGGCCCCCCACGATTTGGACTTATCGTGTGCGACCTTGGAGCAATTTACACAGACTTCGGGTGACTCCGACTTTGCTCGTCTACATGAGCGATTCGTATGGCCGAAGCGGTGACAGTAATAGCCCCACCGCGGCAGTGTCACGAATGCCTTCACGCGGTAGCGGTACCAACCGGCACGCACCGACTCGGGGAGCTTGTCACAGTCGAACATGACGAAGAGTGTAGGGGTGGGTCTCGAGGCCCCTCCCTGTTTTCTCCTCACACGAGTTCCATCGCATAAACTACTCCTTTCACAAAGTTCATGGTAGAGTGCGGCCTCACACTCACCGGGGTGCCATGAAGTGTACGAAGAGCACTTATCTTGGCCGCCTCGGCGGGATTCGTTGCATTCGCCAGAAGGCTCCCCCCCGAGAAACGGGTCACCTTTGGCTCTATACCAATTGCACTAGCTAATCCTCTCCTCTGATGGATCATGTTGCCCTTGGAAAACATGGTGCCATCAGTGGAGTGAATAACGAGGAAGCGCTTGAAGCCAGCGGGCTCGAAAACGCCAGGTAACCTCTGAATCAGGGGCCCCGATGTCATCGAGGCTCCGCCCTGTGCACTCTTGGTGTTAGTCTTAATCAGGGGCTCCGCACACGGGGGGTAGAAGGGCCGGATGTGCCGATCTTGGCTTGGTCACCTATCAAAGTGGCAGCAGACACATCCGTCCCCGCAGCCCCCGCGGATGGAGAGAAGCCCTGAGTCTTCTTTGTCTTTTTAGTCCTTTTAGTCTTTTTCTTTTTAGGAGAGGAGGGCGGGGAATGAACCCGCTTCTCACCTCCGCCGGCAGAAGCCCCCATGCCAGATGGACTGGAATCAGCCAGGTCCCTCTCCGAAATGGAGAAGGTCCCGTTAGTCGGAGGAGATCCCTTTCCTCCTTGTACTGCCTCGGATCCCTCAGCCGTGTTTGAGGATGGCCTTGCATAGGGGCGGATTCGGGTTCGGTGCTTGGCGCCGAGCCCGGATTTCCCCCCATGGAAGGTCCTACCGTCTGAGGCTGGGGTTCCTCAAGGACCATGTGTGTCACAGGAGGGGCCTCCAGTTGGCCATCCCCTCCCAAGAAATTGCAGGTCCCGTTGGCTGTATTGTCACTAGTCTTGTTTTGGGAGGCACATGCCTTGACCCCGGCAAGGTTCAATATTCTTGCCAGCAGGTCTTTTGAGGGAAGCGACCGAAGGGGCCTGGCTTCCCCTTTCCCCCCTAAGGGGGTTTGCCCTACCGACCTGCTTACACGAGGGGCGGTCGGCAGTGGGCTGCCTGCTGGCTTTCTTCGCAGTCCCCTTGAAAAGAAAAGAGGGGACTGCCGCTGGAAAAGGGGAGGTGCCCGAAAGCACCTCCAGGGAAGGGGGTGAGGGGGAGTCCCCTGCACCCGTAAGCGAAGGAGAGGAGTAAGCCTCCTCTCCGGTTAGAGGAATATGGAGGGTCCCCTGCGCAAGCACAGGGGGCGGACCTCCATCTTTTCTGTGGAGCTGCACGAGGGCGGCTCCGTCGTTCTTATAGGGGGAATTTTTTTTTTTGCATCATTGGGCATGGTGACCCTCTTTGTTTTACGGGACGCAATCGCTCACCACCTCTTGCAGTAGCCCGCACTGCAAGAGGTGCTTACAGGCCCGGCAGAGCCAGGCGCCGCCATTTGGGACCACCACTCCCGCCTGGTGGCCTGGCAGTCCTTCGGCATGGCGGCTCCATCTTAGACACGGCGTAAAAATGGATAGAATGTGAAGAGGAGAGGAAAAGGGATGCGAGGAAGGTATGGGTGGGGATGAAGCAGGTTGTTAAAAAACCACCATCCGGAACCGGAGCTCAGGGGTTAGGGAACATTGTCCCCTCCTCCCTCAGCCCCGATCCGGGACAGTTGGCTTGAGAAGAAGGTCAGCATCTACCCTGTAAAATTAGAGGCTGACCAGAGAAAGTTGTGGGAGAGGTTGTGTGAAAAGAGAGGAAACAAGTGTTTTGAAGGAAGGAAGAGAGGCTAAGCTGGGGCCGGACGGGGTGCTGAGTCCCGTCAGCACGGCGGCCAGGATGGCAAATCGCCGCGCCCCTTACGGGGCAAAAAAAAGGTAAGAGCTACTGCTCTAGCTGCCAGCGTATGAGGAGAATGTGATGTATGATTCACCTCAGTTGCGCTTCGCTCTATGTAGTATATACAATATATGATATGGATAGACATTGACCTGTTTTTAATGCGTTGTTCATCATAAGAATTGTATAAGAGTTCAAAATTTTATGAAATGACGCTTAACTTGTATATGTTTGGCCAGAAAGTTCTGACTGACCTTGGAAGCGGAAGCTTGTATACAGGGTTTTTTTTCATTCAAAGTCAGCTGAGTGGTATCTGAAACAGATTCGATTCGGATGCTGGCTGATCACTGAAGATCGTAGAGAATTATGGACTTTATTTTGAAGAATAAATGTTGGTGTTGCTCAAAAAAAAAATTGTTTGTTTTCTTTCCGCTTCCTAAATGAGTCAGGACTTTCTGGCCGACCTAATATTAAGCTTGGTCCAAATCGATGTACATAACGAGACTTCTAAATGTGTTTTCGGTAAAACCAAACAAGCTCAAACTTCCAATAGCCTTCACGGGTGCTTTTGAAATAGCTAGGGGGCTATGATTTTGGCTATTATTTATTATGAAGAATTGTAAGCTCGTTTTGAGGGTCTAATGATAACATTGCACTGCTATTCTTGTTTTCATTTTATGGTTTTAAATGTTTTGAGAAACTCATCTCAAGTGAGGAATCGTGAATAGAAATGGATTTTTTTTATAGTATAAGAGATTCCTAAGCATTTTCTGAGCAGTGTTTCGTTAATTTTGTTTAGATGATTCTTGTAGCAATAGCCCCGAGAAAGGTGGAAAGGTTAATTATAAAATTATTAAACCCGAGAGAGTAGGATATTGAGAACATCTGAGCTCTTAGCATTATTTGGGTTATGGCGATGTAGACCGCCAAAATTTGCTGTTGCATCGTCTATGGTCATAAAAGCAATTACAAAGTTTGGTTATAAACGAGAGGCTGGGATAAACACAACTATTTATCACAAGCTCGATCGTTAAAAATTCAGACGTATTGATATTTTTCATTATCGCGACCAGTTCGTTTTTTTATGTAGAAAATAACCCCTCCACCTCTTCCTCTAGACTTGTCCTTATAAAAATCATATAGCCGGTAGGTTATATTCTCCAATAAGGTTTCTTTCAAAACTCTCTCTCCTTGTCTTCGTAACTGCAATATCAAAATTGTCTATCGAGACAATTCATCGATCTTCACTGCGCGCGTTTGTGTAAAAACAACAACTTTGTGTTCATTCTTTTTTGCACTTTGGTTGTGTGCATAATTATTACGTTTTTGCGAACCACACAAATTTCCTGTGTGGTCTTCGCTCTCTAATGCAGTCCTGTCGGAATTTACCCCCCCCCCCCAAAAAAAATATATATATATATTTTAAAAGTTTCCCCAGTCACGGATGCAACCTGTCTCTCTAGAATGATTAGGTTCACCCTTTCTCCCTGACAAAGAACGCTTTGTCTTTAACTATATATAATAATATATAATTTTATCAAGTTGTTAAAAAAGCCCTGGAAAACTTGAGTGGAATTTATTTTCCACGAATGCAATATACCAGCTTTTGAATGAGAATTTCCGAGAGAAATCGTCCCATATTTTTGCTGCAGACCAGATCTGGATTCATCCGGCGTTATTTGCAAAAGTAAAGGCAAGCATTTCGGTTCGATAGCAGCAAATGCCAGAACGCCACGTTTGACAGCTTCGCTCGAAACACTGAATTTAAATATAAATTCATAAATAAAAAAGCTAGAAAAATCGCTTAGAAAATTGCATCTAGATCACTACCATCAACTTCCTCCTCTCATCATTATTAAGGTTTTGGAATAAAATGTTCGGTCAAATTTCGGAAAATTCCAGACTTCGAATTTTGTGGATACTTTGTTATAAATATCTATATTTTATTTTTTACAAAATACGAAAATAGTATATAGCTTCTTCATTACTTAATGCGAGCAAATTTCCAACTATGATGTTATGACGAAAAATAGATTGGCCGCCATCTTGGGAGCCACATTGTTAGCTGGAATCACATCATATTGTATATAATTTTGAAGGGAATTTTTTTTCTCAATTAAAATATGGACATTACATATTAATCAACTTTAAAAGAAATATGATTGATTTAAGTATTATTTGAGGGCGAGGCTAATATGTCTGAAGTCAGGCAACGAAGAAAAAAAACTAGATGTCTAGTTTTGATTCTAATGATAGGCTTTCAAATTAGGAATACTTCGTGTTTATTTAAAAATAGCGGGGTAGGAGGGGTTGCAAGCTCCCATAATTAAGCGATGGGCATGGGGTCGAAGCCCCACATTTTAAAATCTTAAAAATGATAGATAATACACTAGCGGCCATAATATAAGAGTCAGTAAGAACAAGTGTATTTAAATATATATTATAGAAGTTTAACAAAACGTTAATACTATATATTATACACATATTTAGATATATCTAATATGGATCTTTCGTGAAAATTTTCATTGAATGGAATAAATATTTCGTAACTTATGAGGAAATAAACAAACTATCCTTCAAATTGCAGCGGCCAAACATTAAGAGTCACTTAGAAAAAATGAACTACCAACAGTTATTTGCGTTTAGGAGACTGTTGATGGGCTAACATTTACTTCTTAGGATTATACATTATTGGAACATTCAACTGTCAACATGGCGGCTTGTGAGAGACGACTGGTGTCCTTTGATGAAAAACAAAGAATTGTGTGCCTTCACCAAGAGGACAAGTCAAATTATGTGATAGCAATTACCGTAGGAAGGTCTAGAAGTGTTGTGCAACGAATTGTAGCTCGTTTTAAGTCATCGGGATCGACAATTGCTAAACCCAAAACCAGTAGACCTCGTAAAACGTCACCAAGACAGGATCGTATTATGGTTATAATGTCACCTAAGGATAGGTTTAAGAGTGCTGCTGAGATATCCCGCGAACTCAGCTCCACCTCCGATGTCAATGTATCGCGCCAAATAATTTCCCGGAGGTTACGAAGTTCTGGGTTGCTTCTCGGACACGGGAAGAAGAATCAAAGAGCCCATCTTCGTTACGCTTACGAACATGTCGTTTGGATAGAAGAACAGTTGGCGCAGGTTCATTTTAGCGATAAATCGAAGTTTAATGTGATTGGTTCCGATGGCGGGATCAACGTCCGATAAAGATGTGGCGAAAGGTTATCTCGTAAATGTGTGAACAAGACGGTGAAATATGGAGGAGGCAGTGTAATGGTATGGGGAGTGATCTCTGCTGCTGATGCTGGTCCATTTATTCGCCTACAATGGACTGTCAATGCTGAAATCTACAAGCAGATTCTTAGACAGCATGCTCTTCCACATCTCCAATCTTCGTCAGTTCAACCTCCAATCTTTGTGCAGGACAACGCTCCCTGCCACACTGCGAAGAGAGTCAAAGATTTTTTTGAGAGAAGGGGGTTGATCTCATGGACTGGCCGCCCCAAAGTCTCGATCTCAACCCTATAGAAAACTTTTGGAAGATTATTGGAGATGGGGGGTGCGAAGGCGAAATCCAAAGAACCAAGATGAACTCTGTAAATTATTGAAAAAGGAATGGAACAATATTACCGCGTCATTTTGCAAGAAATTAAGTCAGCCTTGTAGTAAAAGATTTTGGGAGGTAATTGCCAATTAAGGGATGTTCAAAAATATTAATAGTAAGGGTTTATTTTTGTTCTTGTTACATTTTACCTGGTTTTTCTAAGTGACCCTTAATTTTTGGCCACTGCAATTTGGAGGATAGTTTGTTTATTTCCTCATAACCTACGAAATATTTATTCCATTCAATGGAAATTTTCACCAAAGATCCATATTAGATATATCTAAATATGTGTATAATATATAGTCTCAGCGTTTTGTTAAACCTCTATAATAAATATTTAAATACACTTGTTCTTACTGACCCTTATATTATGGCCACTAGTGTACATTATGACGTGATTGCAATAGCCTAACAAAAAAAACCCAAAACACTTTTTTAGCATTTGGCCAAGAAAAAACTTTGTCTACATTAAAAATATTTGTTTTTAAACATATTTATATATGAATTATCCCAAAATTCGAGTGCAGGCATTTTCCGAAATTTGACCAAATGTTCAAAGTAACGTAACTGGAACAAGGGGATTAGTATATTGGACATTAATAGTACTAAGTAAATTCTATTTTGCTGCCATTAAAGCTTCTTTTATTTTTTCGGTAACTTATCTTAGTATATTATATGCGTGTATGTGCGATGAGACGGCGAGTGGGGATGGGGGGAGAACCATTAGATGACGTGAACCGAGTCATTAATTTCAATTTTACACCGAAACCAAATCCGAAGTTAGAACTGCGACTAAATTCAACAGAAAAAGTGGCGGGAATTCGATTTTAGCGCGTTTAAAGAGATAATCAAACTCTTTATCACTATCGAGGTTTCGAGGAAAGCCAAAGAGCCTGTTCATCACCTTTTACTAACCAAAGGCCATGAATTCAAGCACTGGTTGAGTTATTCGTGCGACTGTAGCCGGCAATCTATGCACTATCCGTAGTCTACGGTAGTGTAATGTTTGGTTTGATTAAGACTCCACAATATCCGTAGTCTACGGTTCTGTAATGTACAGTTAGGTTAATTTTTTCATAATGCTCAACATTAATAAATTATTCCGGATATAATTAAGGATGTGATACGGTGTTTTATTATTATTATATCACTAGTCAACATATTTATGTTTCGTTTGTTAGATGATCGTTTATAAATTGAGGCACAAATTTTAAATTTATTTTATCATCCTGCAGTGTAAATGTCTCGGCGGAAGGCCTAATGGCAACTTTTCCTCACCCGGGAGGGGGGGGGAGAGGAAATTAAGCGAAAGGCATATCCCCCCTCCCTCCCCCCAAACACACAACGTCAGCAGATGAGCTATGGAGTGAATGGGACTGGGTAGACGCATGATTCTAATTTCATTTCAATTTTCATTGCTCGCTTCCCGTCGAAGTTAACCCCTTATTAATTGCCCCTTTTTGTTCTTCATTTTTTTTCTTAGCGTGCGCGTTATTGTAAAACATTGGAACACCCACCGTAATACAGTGAACTTGTCCTCCCATGGGAACAGAGGATGTCCACTAACCATTCGGCTACAGTCTTGCCCCAACAATCAAAGGGGTGAATATAACAAGCCGCCAGGGGTAAAGATTGAAGAAATTCGTGTTATGGAGCTGTGTCCATCACGCGTGACGCAAATTCTAGATGCCAACGGCTGAGTTTAAAGGCGGTCGCTGAAAAGGATAAGGTATTCCTGACACATAGCAATAATACTCAGTCTCTCAACCTTGGAATGCGTTGGAATCGCTCGTCTCGCAGATTGTTTCATTGGGTCCTACATTTCTACACTCATCTCAATGTATGTTTATTGATCCACTCGCAAGAGGATGTCAGGTGACATCTTGACGGATCTGTACTCTCCAAGCCACAACACCCGCAGTTTGCCTTCCCGGCCCTAAAGCCTGCAGGGATATGCGGCTATATAGCTTCCACACATTTTCACTTCCTCCATCTTCACCACTTTCTTACAGATCCCTCCTTACCAATTTTCCTGCGGGTTACGCCCTTGTTGGTCTTGTGCTTAAAATTCGAAGGGCGAGTCTTTTAAGACATTTATCCGCTTCTCTAACTTTTCAAACGCATTTTCTTTTATCTATCAACTTATCTTTCGATTTATTAATTCTGTCTCATACATATTTTTTACTATCTGTTTATCGATTTATCAATCGAAAACTATGATATTGTAAATTGATCTATTTTAACTACGTTAATTATACGACGAACTCTATCCATGTGTTAAAAAAAAATCTAGCGATTAATCGATGGAGTTAGAAATAAATGACCCCTGGGAAATATGAGGTCAAGTCAGGTCATACCATGCGAAGATTTCATGTACAATTCGGAAAAATTCCGAATCTCGATCAATTCTCGTTTCCTTGGTCAAACGTGCCTTGTGTGTGCGTGCATTGCCATGGAGAGGACTTAATCTCGCTGTCCGCCATCATTTATGAAGAGCTCTTACGATTTAAAGATTAAAATGCCTCTATATATTAACAAAGCTTCTTTGAACTCGTTTATATTAGTATTGAAAATGTTCAGGAAGGTCGTTGATACAGCCGCCGATTCAAACGGCATTGATTTCGAGAGTGAGAATACAGAGTGGCTGGCTTGTTGCGTGCCAAGGCGAAGCGAGTGGTTTGTATGAACCGACTTTAGCGGTTGAATTTTTTTTTTGTTAAAGAGCTAATCTAGCGACTGCCTACTTGGGCATTAGTTGCCGTATTAAAAACCAGCCTATACTAGGCTACTTTAAAATCAAATTCCAAAAGAAAAAAAAACAGCCTCCTCCCAAAAAGAAATGGGAAAAGGAAGCGTGAAGTAAGCAAGCTCCTACGTCGGGGGGAGGTCCCCCCGGCGCAGGAGCGTGCGAGCTATAAGGGAAAAAAACAAAAGCAAAAAAAAAAAACCTGGTTAAATAGTAGGGAGAAGGCCACCCTTTCCCCCAAAGTCAACAAGTCCACCAGTCAATGTGCACGCACTCGTCCCGAGTACAAGGGACAGGCGGTAGCGACCCCGCCCAGCCCGGTACCAGAACAGGTAACGTGTGCCGAGATCGCCCAGACTGGGACATTCGACAAGAATGTGCCGAACAGTCTGGGGGAAGACTCAGTCGTCACAATAAAGCGCAGGCGAGCGCTACATCAAGTGACGATGCGTCACACGAGTATGTCCGATTCGGAGACGACAGAAAGCGACCAGAAGCCGTCGCGGCATTGGGGGATAGGTCCATGGAAACGGTCGCGGCGCAATGGCACGCAACTTTAAGTTCTCTTCAACCGTCTCCCATCTTCTTTGCCAAGCAGTCCGAAGAGCTTCCCGTATTCCTGTAGTCGGGGTGAGGAAGAGCGAAACGCTGGTCCGGTCGCAGAGACCTCGCAGACTCTTTGGCGCCGTCATCGGCGCGCTCATTCCCCGCAATTCCTACATATTCAGGAACCCAGCAAAGGATAATCTCGACATCCACCCGGCTTGCCAAAACCGTGGCGTCACGGATATCGCGAAACAGGGAATGCGGAGATTCCAATGCCCCGAGAGCACTCAGGGCGCTTTGTGAGTCGCTATAGATCATAATCCGGTCTCCGAAACGGACACGTCGCGTAATCTCGCATACCGAGTGGTGTATTTCGACTAGCTCGGCCGTGAAGACAGACGCAGCGCCTGGTAGAGCCGCGCTGACTTCAAACAGAGGGGATACAGCGTGGAAGCCGAGCCCCTCTTGGGACTTGGAGCCATCCGTATACACTGGCACGGTTCCAGCGTGACACGAGGTGTGCTCCAAAAAGGTCGAACGCAATACTCCCGGCGCCATACAAGCTTTGGGAGCAGAAGCGTGACGACAAATAGCCAAATGTGGTACCCTCCAGGGATGCGTCTTGGGCAGAACCAGGGGCACCACCGGTCCGAGAGCTATATCTAGCTCTCGAAGAAGTTTCCTGGCCCTAAACCCAAAGGGCTTAGGGTATGACTGGCGTCTCTCGGCGGCATAGGCAACGTCGAGATCAGCTTTGGATTCAGTGAGAGCTGTTGGCGACTGAGGGAGGCGCCGGGTTCGCGCGTACAGGCGAGTGATGCATTGCACGTGGCGCCGAGCGAGTGGCATCTCCCCAGCATCGACCAACAGGCTCTCAATGGGGGAAGTGCGGAAGGCACCGGTCGCAAGGCGAAGGCCGGTGTAATGGATCGAATCCACCTTCCGCAATAAACGCTCGGCTGCGGATGCATAAAATTCGCATCCGTAGTCGAACTTCGAACTAACAAAGGATCGATAAAAAGTAGGGCGGTAGCCCTATCTGCGCCCCAAGCGCTAAAAGTAACGGAACAGAGAATATCCATTGCGTGGGTACAAGAGACCCTACGGCTGCGAATATGAGCCTCCCAGGTGAGGCGTCGGTCGAATACAAGACCAAGGATATGGTGCGATTCAACCACATCCAGGCGCACCCCATTAAGAAACAAATCTGGGTCGAAGTGGAACCATGGATGGCGGCAGAAGTGCACCACCTTAGTCCTGGACCAAGAAAACCGAAACTTGTGCGCTTCGGCATAGCAGGAGACGTGGTTAAATGCCTGTTCGAGTGAACGCTCCAGACTTAGTATCTGGGCTGCGCCAAAAGAGATCGAAAGGTCGTCCACGTAGAGCGTAGCGATAACATCTTCCTGAGGCACCGAGGCAATGCCGTTGATGATCAGGGCAAAGAGTGTGACACTTAGGACACATTCTTCTTGCTCCTTTAGGCCGGGGAGGGCTACCCCCACCCGTACGCGCAATCCACGATCTCGCAAAAATTCAGATATAAACATTGGGAGGCGTCCCCTCGCCCCCATCGTGTGGATAGTCTCTATGATGCTGCGTCGCCATGCGGTATCATAGGCGTTTTCCAGATCGAAAAACACCGTGGCGTAGTGCTGTCTACGAAGGAAAGGCTCGAAAACGGAATTTTCCAGTCGGAGCAGAGCATCCGACGTGGAGTGGAACTTGCGGAAGCCGCACTGTGCAGAAGACAGATGGCGTCCGCTGTCCAGGTAAAAGGCTAATCCAACATTTACCAATTTCTCCATCAACTTGCACACGCAAGAGGTTAGAGAGATTGGGCGGAAACCGGTAGGAGTAGAGTGATCTCTTCCCGGTTTGCGAAAGGCGAGCACAGTAGCGATTCGTCAGGAGTCTGAAAGAAGACCCTCCACCCAGATCCTGTTGAACAAATCTAACGGAAAGGCCATGCCTCGCTCACCCAGGTGTCAAAACATGGCGTACGGGACATCGTCCGGACCATGGGCGGTATCCGCGCACGAAGCGAGAGCGGAACGCAACTCACTCACACCAAACCTGTCGTTGAAGGGTTCTCCGACTCTGGAGGTAAAGTCCAGCCCGTGGCGAACCGCGACTTGGCGACTAGCAGAGCAGCATCCCGGCTAGAGAATGCGGAAAAAGCAGTCGCGAAGGATTCTGCCAAGGATGCGGGGGCCGAGATTGCGTCCCATTCTCTTGGAGAATGGGAAGGGGAGCCTGCGAGAACTTTCCACGAATCCTTTTGATTCGCTTCCACACCTGTGCTAAACGGGTCTTCCCGTTAAATGAAGACACGTATGCCCGCCAAGAAGAGCGGCGGGCGTGCTTCGAAATATACCGGAACCTAGCCCTAGCCCAACGAAATTCAGCGACAGTGAAATCGTTCGGGCGGCGCTTATAGCGCATGTAGGCATAACGCTTCTGTTTGAGGGCCGTCTCACACTCGGCCGACCACCATGGGAATGGTCGGCGGGCAAAACGGCCAGACGTTCAAGGAATAGTAGTCAGGCCAGCGGCGACGAGGTTGCCGGAGAAGAACTCAACGGCCTCATCTACCGACCTAAACTCCTCGACTGAAATGGAGAATTCAGTCATTTCCTAAAATGAAGGCCATCGCGCCGGCGCCAAGCACCACCGAGGTGGGCTCTCAGGTGGAAGTTGCCCTGAAAATGATATCTGAATGGGAAAGTGATCATTACCATGGATATAATCCACCCCCCCCGCCCCAATCAAAATCAGACTGTGCATCCGAAAAGTACAAAGATAGGTCAAGGCAAGAAAATGAAGCGGTTCTCGGACAGTGATGCGTAAACTCATCCACGTTTAGGACACCCATCTCAAGCTCTTCGATCAGATCGGCAAGGACTTATCCACTGGGATTTATTGAGTAATCTCCCCAGAGAGGATGGCTGCCGTTCAGATCTCCAAGCAAGAGAAAGGGCCTCGGCAACCGTGCCACGACGCGGCGGAAGTCCCCCGCGTCAAGTCAGCGGACGGTGGAATGTACGCAGAAATGATAGTATACCTCCTAACCAGGTGCAGCTGCACAGCCACTGCCTGAAAGGAGGTATCTAAAGAGAAAGGAAGAATAGAGACATCATGGGGGGTTAAACCAAGCATCCCCCAGCTCGGCCATCCTGTGGTGGTGGGGTCGCAAGACCCTTATACCCCGGGAGGGCGGGCAGGGGGCACGCGCCTAGCATGGTCTCCCCTGCAGAAAAATAGCTAACGGGGAACGGGACGATACGAGCCTCCGCAGCTCCTCCCAGTTGGCCCGGAGTCCACGGCAATTCTATTGAACGAATATGCCCTCCAGGCCTAGCTCGGAGGAGATGCGGGGGCCTTCTTCGAACTGAAGACCCTCACGGGAATGGCCGTACGCTTCCCGGAGGCAGAACCCCGGTCGCTATGGGCCGGAATAAGCGCTGACGGCGCTGTCGCCTTCGAGGACTTATTGGGGGAGATTCGGCTCGCCATGTGAGTCTTTTCTCTCCTTCGCCTCGATACCTTAAGCGGGCGTTGCGGCTTCGGAGGCGGGGGGCCCTCTTTTCAAGGATCCACCGTCTCCGAGCCACTCAGCACACCACTAGGCGTGGGCAAAGGAGCCGAAACTCCTTTCTTGCTGTTCTCCTTTCGGGGGACAGCTTTAGGAACCCCGGTAGATGGCCTAGCGACCAACTCCTGGGCTGTTGCCTCTGTGAGTCTAACGACTCGGTGGAGGCGCGTGGCCGTTTAACCTTACGGGAAACGGTCACGCTCAAGGAAGGGTGGGGAGCCCTGGTTTTAGTCGGGGCTGGGTTTGAACCCGCCAGCTTTACCAGGGGAGCGCCCGGGTTGGGTAGAGCCCGCAGGGCTCCGAATGGGCGCGGAAACAACCGTGCTTGTTGGCCTGGATGGGCCAGGAGCAGAGGGTGCCTTTCTACCCATTGAGGCATATGACGTCCCAGGCAGAGCCGGGCGCGCCAAGACCAAGTCCTTAGCCTCGCGGAATGAGAGTCGATCCTGGGCCTGAACGGCCAGGATTTCTTTCTCAAGGAGATATACACCACATTGCTTCGAAGAAGCGGGGTGCGGCTCTCCGCAATTGACACACTTGGCCACACACGATTTGGACTTATCGTGTGCGACCTTGGAGCAATTTACACAGACTTCGGGTGCCCCTGACTTTGCACGTCTACATGAGCGATTCGTATGGCTGAAGCGGTGACAGTAATAGCACCGACACGGAAGTGGCACGAATGCCTTCACGCGGTAGCGGTACCAACCGGCACGCACCGACTCAGGGAGCTTGTCACAGTCGAACGTGATGAAGAGTGTAGGGGTGGGTCTCGAGGCCCCTCCCTGTATTCTCATCACACGTTCGACCTTGACCGGCCCATGGTCGGCCAGCTCTAGGGTGATTTCCTCAATGGAGTAGTCAACGAGTTCCCTCGCATAAACTACTCCTTTCACAAAGTTCATGGTAGAGTGCGGCGTCACACTCACCGGGGTGCCATGAAGTGTCCGAAGAGCACTTATCTTGGCCGCCTCGGCGGGATTCGCCGCATTCGCCAGAAGGCTCCCGTCCGAGAAACGGGTCACCTTCGGCTCTCTACCAATTGCACTAGCTAATCCTCTCCTCTGATGGATCATGTTGCCCTTGGACAACATGGTGCCATCAGTGGAGCGAATAACGAGGAAGCGTTTGAAGCCAGCGGGCTCGAAAACGCCAGGTAACCTCTGAATCAGGGGCCCCGATGTCATCGAGGCTCCGCCCTGTGCACTATTGGTGTTAGTCTTATTCAGGGGCTCCGCACACGGGGGGGTAGAGGGGCCGGATGTGCCGATCTTGGCTTGGTCGCCTACCAAAGTGGCAGCAGACCCATCCGTCCCCGCGCCCCCCGCGGATAGAGAGGAGCCCCGAGTCTTCTTTGCCTTTTTAGTCATTTTAGTCTTTTTCTTTTTTAGAGAGGAGTGCGGGGAAGGAACCCGCTTCTCACCTCCGCTGGCAGAAGCTCCCATGCCAGATTGGCCGGCCTCAGCCAGGTCCCTCTCCGAAATGGAGAAGGTCCTGGTAGTCGTAGGGTCACCTGCCGGAGAAGATCCCTCCCCTCTTTTTACTGCCTCGGAGCCCTCAGCCGTTTGAGGGGACCTTGCATAGGGGCGGATTCGGGTTCGGTGCTTGGCGCCGAGCCCGGATTCCCCCCCATGGAAGGCCCTACCATCTGAGGCTGGGTCTCCTCAAGGACCATGTCTATCACAGGAGGGGGCTCCAGTTGGCCATCCCCTCCCAGGACATCGCAGGTCCCCTTGGCAGTGTCGCCAGTCTTGTGTGGGGAGGCACAGGCCTTAAAATTCTTGCCAGCAGGTCTTTTGAGGGAAGCGACCGAAGGGGCCTGGCTTCCCTCTTCCCCCTAAGGGAGTTTGCCCTACCGAGCCGCTTCGATGGGGAGCGGCTGGCTAAGGGCTGCTTGCTGGCTTTCTTTGCAGTCCCCTTGGAATTTTTTTTTTTTTTTTAATTAAGGGGCTATCTGGCGACTGCCGACTAAGGCATAAGTTGCCGTAAACAAACAGCCTAATTTAGGCTACTTTTAAAAATTAAACAGAAAACAATAAAAAGGAATAACAATAACAAAGCAATAAAAAAACAATTACAAAAACAACAACAACAATTAAATCGCGTTAAATAAAAGGGAGAAGGCCGGCCTCCCCCAAAAAGTCAATAAGTCCACCAGTCAAAGTACACGCACTCATCCCGAGAACAAGGGACAGGCGGTAGCGACCCCGCCCATCCCGGTACCGGGACAGGTAACGTGCGCGAAGATCACCCAGACTGGGACATTCGACAAGAATGTGCCGAACAGTCTGGGGGACGACGCAGTCGTTGCAATAGGGCGCCGGCGAGCGCTCCATCAGATAGCGATGCGTCACACGAGTGTGTCCGATTCGGAGACGACAGAAAGCAACCTGAAGCCGCCACGGCATTGGGGGATAGGTCCATGGGAACAGTCGCGGCGCAATGGCACGCAACTTTAAGTTCCCTTCGACCGTCTCCCATCTTCTTTGCCAAGCAGTCCGAAGAGCTGCCCGTATTCCTGCCATGTAGTCGGTGTGAGGAAGAGCGAAACGCTGGTCCGGTCGCAGAGTCCTCGCGGACTCTTTGGCGCCCTCATCGGCGCGCTCATTCCCCGCAATTCCTACATGTCCAGGAACCCAGCAGAAGATAATCTCGACATCTGCCCGGCTCGCCAAAACCGTGGCGTCACGGATATCGCGAACCAGGGGATGCGGAGATTCCAATGCCCCGAGAGCACTCAGGGCGCTTTGTGAGTCGCTATAGATCACAATCCGGTCTCCGAACCGGGCACGTCGCGTAATCTCCCGTACCGAGTGGTGTATTGCCACCAGCTCGGCCGTGAAGACAGACGCAGCGCCTGGTAGAGCCCCGCTGACTTCAAACAGAGGGGATACGGCGTAGAAGCCGACCCCCTCTTGGGACTTGGAGCCATCCGTATACACTGGCACGGTACCAGCGTGACACGATGTGTGCTCCAAAAAGGTCGAACGCAATACTCCCGGCGCAGTACAAGCTTTGGGAGCAGAGGCGTGGCGACAAATAGCCAAATGTGGTACCCTCCAGGGTGGCGTCCTGGGCAGAACCAGGGGCGCCACCGGCCCGAGAGCTATATCTACTTCTCGAAGGAGTTTCCTGGCCCTAAACCCAAAGGGCTTAGGGTATGACTGGCGTCTCTCGGCGGCATAGGCACCATCGAGATCAGCTGCGGATGCAGTGAGAGCTGTTGGCGACTGAGGGAGGCGCCGGGCTCGCGCGTACAGGCGAGTGATGCACTGCACGCGGCGCAGAGCGAGTGGCATCTCCCCAGCATCGACCAACAGGCTCTCAATGGGGGAAGTGCGGAAGGCACCGGTCGCAAGGCGAAGGCCGGTGTGGTGGATCGAATCCACCTTCCGCAATAAACGCTCGGCTGCGGATGCATAAAACTCGCATCCGTAGTCGAGCTTCGAGCGAACAAAGGATCGATAAAAAAGTAAGGCGGTAGCCCTATCAGCGCCCCAAGCGCTGAACGTCACGGAACGGAGAATGTCCATGGCGCGGGTACAAGAGACCCTAAGGCTGCGAATATGAGCCTCCCAGGTGAGGCGTCGGTCGAATACAAGACCAAGGAAACGGTGCGACTCAACCACATCCAGGCGCACCCCATTAAGAAACAAATCTGGGTCGGGGTGAAGCCGTGGATGGCGGCAGAAGTGCACCACCTTAGTCTTGGCCAAAGAAAACCGAAACCTGTGCGCTTCGGCATAGTGAGAGACGCGGTTCAATGCCTGTTGGAGTCGACGCTCCAGAGTTGGCATCTGGGCCGCGCCAAAAGAGATCGAAAGGTCGTTCACGTAGAGCGTAGCGAGAACATCTTCCGGCAGCACCGAGGTGATGCCGTTGATGCTCAGGGCAAAGAGTGTGACACTGAGGACACTTCCCTGCGGGACACCCTCTTCCTGCTCCTTTGGGCCGGAGAGGGCTCCCTCCACCCGTACGCGGAATCGACGATCTCGCAAAAATTCAGATATAAACATTGGGAGGTGTCCCCTCGCCCCCATTGTGTGGAGAGTCTCCATGATACCGTATCGCCATGCGGTATCATAGGCCTTCTCCAGATCAAAAAA
The DNA here is from genome assembly GCA_963969495.1 of Ceratothoa steindachneri. Classification (NCBI taxonomy): domain Eukaryota; kingdom Metazoa; phylum Arthropoda; class Malacostraca; order Isopoda; family Cymothoidae; genus Ceratothoa; species Ceratothoa steindachneri. The sequence continues at coordinate 70,572,077 of OZ018335.1, read as the reverse complement.
CACCGTGGCGTAGTGCTGTCTACGAAGGAAAGCCTCGCAGACGGCACTCCCCTTGGAAAGAAAAGAGGGGACTGCCGCTGGAAAAAGGGAGGTGCCCGAAAGCACCTCCAGAGAAGGGGGTGAGGGGGAGTCCCCTGCACCCGTAGGCGAAGGAGAGGAGTAAGCCTCCTCTCCGGTTAGAGAAATATGGAGGGTTCCCTGCGCCAGCACAGGGGGGGCGGACCTCCATTTTTTTGGTGGAGCTGCACGAGGGCGGCTCCGTCGATGAGCAAGGAGGAATTAGGGGAGATGGTTTATTTTCTCTTCATTGGGCATGGTGACCCTATTTGTGCTACGGGACGCAATAGCTCATCACCTCTCGCAGTTGCCCGCACTGCGAGAGGTGCTTACAAGCCCGGCAGAGCCAGGCGCCGCCATTTGGGACCACCCCTCCCGCCTGGTGGCCTGGCAGTCCATCGGCATGGCGGCTCCACCTTGGACACGGCGTAAAAATTAATAGATTGTGAAGAGGAGAGGAAAAGAGATGTGAGGAAGGTATGGGTGGGGATGAAGCAGGTTGTTAAAAACCAACCACCCCAGACCGGAGCTCAGGGGTTAGGGAGCATTGTCCCCTCCCCCTCAGCCTTGATCCGGGACGGCTGAATGAGAAGAAGTTCAGCATCTACCCTGTGAAATTAGAGGCTGACCAGAGAAAGTTGTGGGAGAGGTTGTATGAAAAGCAAGGAAACAAGTGTTTTAAAGGAAGGAGAAGAGGCCAAGCTGGGGTTGGACGGGGCGCTGGATCCCGTCAGCACGGCGGCCAGGATGGCAAATCGCCGCGCCCCTTACGGGGCCCTCGCAGCAGGTAGGGACCTCGCGGTAACAACCAGAACCTCTGTGGATAGAAGAACAAGTGTAGAAATGGGTAGGAGGGTATGTAGAGATAGGCCGGTCCACTAACGAGAACCTACACTCGCCGACTTTCGAGCTTAGACTCCTCGTTGCTTTACGCTTCTTACTTCTAATAATAAAAGTGGGGTCGACACGCATCAACGCCACTAAAAACTAGTCCCCCATCCCCTCCTTTAGAAATAATAACAATAAAATCAAAACTTTAAAACGATGAATATGGAAGCAGTCCGGCGCCTAAAACTGCTTGCCATCGAATTCTAAATTGTGAGCGCAGTATCAACGGAGCGCAGCATCGACCATCTTGGCTAAATGTTTTCATCTAACTAATTACACATTTAATACTGTCTTTTAAATAATTGCGCATTTAATACTGCAATTTAATTTATTACAATTTTTATTTATAATTTAATTAATTGCACAATAACTCATTTAATTATTTGGACATTTATTAATGTAATTTAATTAATTACATTTTAAATACGGTTAAGTAATTAAATGTACATTTAATACTGTCATTTAATTAATTGCAAAGTTAATGCTGATTTAATTAAATGTACATTTAATACTAATATCCAATCGCACATTGAATTAATTACGCATTTAATCAATTTCACATTTAATACTGCCATTTAATAATGTCATTTAATCAATCACAGATGAAGGCTTTCCAGTGATTGTCATTCTACTCTCTATGTGCATTTCATTATCTGGATGAGGGATCTCGGCCACAATGCGAGAGGAAAAAGGGGCAGGACGTCCCTGACCTCAACCTGATCCAGGAATGGCAAGAGAAGGATTTGCGCCACCAGGGGGGGGGAGGGGGAGGGGGTCACTACTAATTGCGCCGCGGGTCCCTTTCGTAGGGCGAGGTCCCAGACCGGATGATGAAATCCACTTAGAATAGCGATCATTGGCATGAACGTGGTCGGGGACCAAGAATCGGTACTCGTTCGAGGGGTAAAGGGTTAACAAAGGGTATTAGTGCAGATCGACGGTACACTGGCATGAAAATCCAGTGCCATACCCACTGAACCCTGAGAGCCCCGTCAATGCGATTGAACGCTATGTGTGTATTGCGCGCTCAAATTTACGGGCGGGGCGAATCAAACCCATTCCTGGGGATTCCATTTTCTTAATAACGTCCTCTTTTAATCCTCTTACCACCGCCTGAAACAGACAACAAAAAAAAAGAAGCGCAGTGATGGCGGAGTGAGGGATGCCTCCAATGATTCGCTTATTATTAATTAATTAAGAAAACTTCCGATGGAGCCACAAAGGTATGCTAAACATAGACGACAGAATCCCCATCCCCCGTCTGCGTCAGCGTCTCCCTTACCTTTTTGAAGTTGATCTGCAAAGAAAAAGAAGGAAATTAAAAATTTAGAAAAAATATTAAATTTTAAAACCACCTCCTTAAGACGTTACTACTCCCTTGGAAACAAGGAGCGCCATCTCGCAGCTAATTTTAAAATCACGATATAATCGCGCTCGACCAATCAGAAAAAAAAATTACAATCAAAATTAAGAAGTATAAAGAAATATCAGTAACTGACGGAAATATAAAAGATTAAGAACGAATAAGGGAAGTAGAGCGGGGAAAAAAACCCTCAAATTTTACCAACCCTACAGAGATGACGCATATTAAAAGCCACAAAATTAAGCAAAAATAAACAAACAAACAAATAACCCAGTCAACAAAACGAAGGGCATCTTGCCCCATGGAAATGGGGGGGTGAACATAAAATATGCAATAACATAAAATTTATTGAAAAGGAAGAGGGAAAAAATGCCCCAAAATGAAAAAATAAGCACAAGCGGTTAGACAACGGGAGAAAAATGAGGCTCTTTTTTTACGTTTTAGCTTCGGGTGGCTAATTAAATGTCAAGGGGAGAGGACCATCTTATTTGCTCTCATCGAAAGGGGAGGAAGGCCTTTGTCAAAGAGGTCCTAATTTGTAATTTTCTTTTGTGCAACCCTGTATCGAAGTTCAAGAACGTAGGTCTGCCAGAACCGTAATTATACAGTAGCTTAGAGTGAATGAATTCTGCTCGCGGACCGCAAACATTGTGAATATAAAACCGTTTTTACTACATTTTACTATCTCCTTCTTGTTTACTTCCCCGCAAATCAGCTCAAAACCTTACTAATAAACACCAGTATCTTCTTCCCCTTTGACCATATCTAAAATTATCTTTGAACTAAAGCTGGCAACCTTTATCATAAACAAAAGCGCTTTGTCCAAAGGGCTTCAGAGAGATGGTTGTTCTAATAAATCTGGCCGCAGGTTCCCGTACATCGTCGGCTCTTTGCGAATCCACGCCTCTGCAATCTGAACCCCGAGCGATAAGCCGGAGGAACTCCATAGATTTCTATCTTATCGTGGCAATCGTTGGCGCGTTCTATAGGAGAGAATTATAAAAGTCGTACTCGTGAAGTGAGGGAAGACGGCAATTTCGTACAATTAACGGTTCAAATCCTGTACTATTGACAGTAGTGAACTACGAAACTTGTGTAACACTACATCAGTAGTAGTATCGTTCTGAACGATACTACTAAAACTTGTTTCTATTGCAGCTGATGAAATTAATGAAGTATAATAATTGGATGCCTTTCTCATTGAGAGCGTACTTAGGGGCATGGGGCTGAACCATGCGCTGAAACCTGGGTTTGGAAAAAATCGGATTTTTTTTTGTTAAAACGATATTTTAAAAATTTGTTTTAGCAAATTTCAGAATTTTATTTTATTTTATTTTCCCCATAATTCTGCTAAATTTTCAATGATATAAGTCCATAGGATATTCAGATTTTAATGTAAGCATTTTTTTGAGGGGGGGGAGGGGTACAGTGAATATTTTAAAAGCCTGTATTATTAGAGGTAAATTTATTTAGATGGAAGAATAAGAGTTAAGTATATGTATGGATACTATAGAAGGTTTAAAATCATATAGGCTTGTAGACTGAACTGTATTAGTTAATTGATATGGAACCAAATTGAAATGGCTTATACATTTATAGCACTTATTTTATAAACGGGAAAAAATAACACTAGATGTTACACACATTTAAGAATTGCCTAAGGTTACATGTCAATTCTAGACTAAAAAACTAAAAAGAACTTCTATACAATAAGATAAACTGACCTAAGAAAAAGAAAAGTTTCTTATGCGTTCACTGAATTTGGGGAAAAAAGGGAAAATATATTAACACAACTTTGTGACATAATAACTAAACAATATACTTTTTAAGCCCAGTAATAATTACATCAAGACATACATGACACGGACATAATAAAAACAAAAGTTTCTTATACGTTACTCACTTTAGAGGAAAAAAGAAATCTTAATCATTAACACAAAATACACATCTATTGTGACGCGCTTAATATTAACTGTAAAGCATACAGTTTAGGTACAGAGTACAGTAATAATTTAAATAAGTAATACTGATCTAATCTAAGTAAAAAAAGTATCTTCTTAATCATTAACACAACTTTGTGTGATACTTAATAACGTTCCTATACCATTCACTTATTCAGGTATGAATTACCTTAGCTTAAAATATGCATATAATGACATAGGTTTGAATATTTGGGAAAAATATATTATTCAATTCAGGGGATAAGTCCCGTACCCTATGCAGCAAATGCTTTACTTTCTGTTAAAGTGCTTGAACACTGTAACAAGTTTAGTTGGCTTCTGGTTACCTAAATGGTTCCTAATCTTTGATTGAACAAGGCTATAGGCTGAGAAGACTCGTTCAATCCCTGCTGGGGAAGCAACAGCAGTGTGTAACTGTGCAGGCACCTCCATACTGTCTTTGATGTCACCTGAAAATTTTCCACCAGGCAAGTGGTGAGAGGGCATTTATAACATCATTTATCTTAGATCAATCAATGAATAGATGTTAGAGCTATTTGCTTTCTCTTGAATATTTTATCTAAATCCTTCTGCTCAGTTAAACATTCCTGTAACTAACTTACAAGTTTGTGCCAAACTTCCACTGCATCACTAATTAGTACCTCCTTACATTGAAGTTTATCTAGTGTCACTGCAATTGGCTTTAGTCTGTCTAAATAATCTTCAGCAAACCTTTGCAGTGCCTTGTCATTAACTTTCCTATTTTTTTATCGATGTCATCGCTATGTTCCTTAGATATTTTAACTAAAATATCCCAGTTCTGTAAGTATGACTGTATGAAGTCAGCCATGGTATTCCATCTAGTGTCTGCAGGCATTACAAGCATTTTTCCTCCTTCCTTGTATAAAGAACCAGGAACACGGTGGTTTCTGAAATATTTTATAATCTGTTCTTTAATGTACGGTATTTGTAGGTCTTGTGCTAGTAGGTTCAATAGATGTGCAGAACACCCATAAGCAATTAACTTATCATCCTTTTTCCTCAAATCCCTGCGCATTTTTGCCATGTTGGCAGCATAATTATCTGTAACCAAACTCTTTACAATACAACCATACCTCTCCTGACATTTTTCAGCAGTTGACTCTACAATTCCTAAAAGAAGTTCAGCTGTATGTAATGCCTGAGTGTCAACTGTATTTACCAGAAAAAACTTTCCTTCAGATGTTAAGCTGGCACACACTACTGGTTCATTGTGAACATTACTCCAACCATCAATTGCTAAAAATAGTCTTTTCCTTTAATTCATTAGAATATTGTTCCAGTACATTAGAAAAAGCATTTTCCAGTAGATCTGCCCCAACTTGTTTTGCGTTTGCTGGTACATAACCTGGTGTTAATTTCTGTACCATTTTAATGAACTGTGGGTGTTCGACAGCATGAAATGGAGTGTTTGTGGCAAAAATACAATTAGCAATTTCCTAATCCAGAACTTGTTTTTGGCTCTTACTTGTAATGATCATATCTTTTAAGCTGCTTTGAACCGAGTGGCTCTTTAAAACTTTGCTTTAATTAAGGATTCTTTGGGCGATACCAGCGGTAGTAACTGTTGACTTACATATCTTATTCAGAATAGAAATATAACACTCTTAATCACTATTTCTTAGTCATGTATGCATAATTTCTGTATATTTAAATATTTTTTAAGATGTGATTTTCTCTGATTATAATCGATTAAAATCACTTGATTAAAATCATTCGATTTTAATCATGCCAACCCTGGCTGTGACAGCAGCCATTTAGTCGACCCGAATCGTGACTACCATCTACCGATTCACCCCTCAATGTGGTTTATTTAACCACTCGAGAAAGGAAGCGGTGTTTCCACTAGACTACCCCAGAACCCAATTATGGAACTACCAATATCCTAGGGACCTGGTTGTGTCTCTTGGTTTAGTTAAGAGTAAACCCATCTCCGTTGATCGCAAAGATGAAATAACCCTAAGGAAAATTTTCTTTAGCTACAGAAGGCAATTACGCATTTCTTCCAAAATCGCGGAAGCAAAGAAATTCTTAAGCTTCTCTGTAGCTTGAAAAGGCGGCGATGAAAGGCTAAAAGGACACTCGTTAAAAACATCTAAAATAATTATTAAAATTCTACCAAGAGATTTCTGCTTGTATATTTTAAGGGGGGGTGTTCTAATCTTCTGAGGTTTATGAGCGGTTGTATCCAAGCATCCTTGTATAGGTGAATGGTTCTTTAATGGAGTAGGAGTGTCTTCTACTTGTATGCTCCAAGAGATAGGCCAGTTCTTTGGGAGAGTGGTCAACCGCCTAAACTGCCTCCCGACAAGTTTAGCGCTTCATTCATTCGTCACATCGGACATTTTCAATCAATGCATCGATCGCGGTATCTGTCTCACTTTCCTCTCGCCATACTCACATAGCAGATTTCTTGCAGGTAAACATGCATCTAGGTACCGTATAGGGTTCCGCTTTTTTATTCCTGTACTATAAGGTGATCAAGATTAACCTATGTATATAAATCATATGTACCACGGTAACAGTTTAACTTGAATATAGTAAGGAACGAAACGCTTTAATTAATTTTATTTTTATGTTCATTAATGTACTAGTAACAGTCTTGACTAGTTTGAAGTGGGCCACCGATCTTTGAGCATGTAATATTAGGCAGATCTTGAAATGAAAATCTAAAGAATATCGGTGTATATTTACTTTATTAACTAAAACAATTAATATTAGAGATTATAGACGCATTTTTACATTTAGCACGAAGATTTAACATTTGGTTTGTATAAAATCCTTTATTTACATCGGGTTTTATCGCCGGATTTTTGCCCAAGATTTCGTGGAGTTGAGAAACCATGGCAGGAGCGCGAACTTTTGCGCTCATCGTCGCTTGGGTCTCTGAAATTATGATCAATTACCAAACCAGCTCTATTTTTCTAGAGCTCAATTTTGGGGTTAAGGGCTTAATAAATTAATTTTAGAAACTATCTATAATCAGCCTCGAAAATATATTTTTATCTCTTTGCTTGCATTTATTTCGCTCTAAACATCCAGTGCCTGTTACTCATTTGAGATGACACATAAGAAAAGCCACTGTAAATAAAATTTTGCCTTTAGATTGCCAGGACAATAATATTAAAATTTCGGACACACCAAAAATTCAATAAATCAGAAAAAAATGAGTCCACCAGCTGATCAAGAGAATAACATTGTTACTTTACGTGTTAGGGAATGAGGAGTTTAATAAGCTAGCACATACTATACTGAATTTTTTGTGGTTTTTTTTATTAAAATTTAAGACACGAAGAATTAGGGTCTAAGCACCTTACAACTTCTCTGATCGTTTGCAGAGAAAGACCATAATGTGGCCACCAAATCATGGGAATCTCGAGCTCAACCAAAGCTTATCGTGATACAGTTAACAATATGATAAAACGAGACGGTGGAATCAGACGGATCTAGCAGTTATCAACCCCGTCCCCCACCCAAAGAATCCAACCAGATCGGGTCTTTTTTTTTTCTTTTATCCGAGTTTTCGTAGTATATAACACAACCACGGACGTGCGTCGATGCGCATAATTAAGGAAGATTGATATGAGCAACTCAAGCTACTCAGCTCAGGCGGCACCCCGACTTAACAAGGGGAAGAAAAAACTCTACAACAAAATTAGTCATGGCGCAAACCGAAGCAAAGATTACCCACAGTCTGTTATTTACCGTAATCCTGTCCGAAATCCTGCCAATCTCTGGGTTTGTCAATATTAACTGAACCATTTTTCCAATAGTTTGTCATTCCTTAAACGTCGAGACTTCTTTTCTGGGGATATTATTCAACCCTCCAACTTTGACGACACATCTGGTGGTACGTACATGCTGTCTAGCGGTGTTCACCGCATTTTCAACCGCCTAAACTGCCTCCCGACAAGTTTATCGCTTCATTTATTCGTCACATCGGACATTTTCAATCAACGCATCGATCGCGGTATCTGTCTCACTTTCCTCTCGCCGTACTCACATAGCAGATTTCTCCTACAGCCGGTCATCTGTCGCGGACAGCTTGCCTTGTCGTTTCGCTTTATTTCTCATACAAACAGGGTAGCGTCTACGACTAGCTTGAACTGTAAATACCTCTATGCGATTAACCAGATTCGTATATATTTTTATAGCACGATCTGGGAGCTCGGAATATTCTAAATTTGAATTACTGTAGCCGTTCATTAATTAATTTTGTATCTCTTCCTCCCAATCGATATTAACACAGCAATTTTTCTGTAATAATCAATTAATCTTTAATTGTGGGCGTTACCCCGCCTTAAATTATAATATTTAACCTCATACATGCACTTATATTTTAAGTTTTGTATAATATATTCCACTTTGAAACTATAATCCAATGCTCTCGTTTATCATACTCTTCATTCTGTGACCACCCCGACTTGAATCCCATTAAGTGGAGGTGATCTTTCTCTCTTCATCTTATTCACTCTATTTAAAGAATAATAATGAAAAATATTTGTGCCATTGAACCGTCACCCACCATGAGAAAAGAATGTTCATGGGGATTGACGTGAAGGGAAAAAGGGGCAAAGAATAGTACTATTCTCAATGAAAAATTGGAGGGGGGGGGGCATCTCCCTCTTCGTCCATTAATTTACCCCGGGCTTTTTCGAATAATTAAATTTAAAAAAACAAAACAAAAGCTACTCTCCTCACTGACCTGTCTTACGCCATCTGGCTGCGATGGCTGAATGGCTTAAATGACGCCTCTGTTTTGGACAGAGGCCAAACTCAAACATTAATGAATAGACCCATACAAAGATGGCAATCTGGAAACTGGGGCCGGATTCTACTTAACCTCACCGGTGATTTAGGGTTAATGGACTTAACAGTACTAGTCTTCGTATTGTTCCAGTTCGTACTTTTGAGTTAGTCCTCTTTATAAGAACTCTTTCATAAAGGATAGTTATAGTATAGTTCGTCGTCGGCTCGGTTGACGAAGTTTGCTATTACGCTCTTTTGTCTTCATTAACATTTCTTTCATTGTTTACCGATTTCCTTTCTTGTAAGTCATTTTTTTTAAGAATGTCGTTTCTTTTAAGGTCCCGTTGGATTGAACACCTTTATCTTGAAGCAAAATAGATATTTTCTCCTAATAGTGTCCTTATTTCCTATAGGTTTATTCCATTTTAATAGAGTCCCACCTCCGTTTTTCCATCCATTGAACGTCCTTCCCCTTGTCAGTTGGTTACAAGGGGATGTGAGTTATGACATGGGTAGGTATGTTGCAGCTGGCATCTGGAGAATTACGTGCCCCGGGCCGCAATGCCCGCGGGGGGGGGTCTGCATCAACCCCCCCTTAATCGTAGGGGCCAGTTGCGCGTATTAACATTTTTATACCCATGCTCATGGGAGGCAACTTTCCCTTGTATGATGACCGCAAGGAGGAGGATGGTGCAATGGGGGTAATGTCCCTGATACAACTGAAACCTGGAACGACATGCCTCCCCAGCCAGCCCCAATGCCTGCAGGGATATGCGGCTATATAGCTTCCACACATTTTCACTTCCTCCATTTCAACACTTTCTTACAGATCTTTCCTTACCAATTATCTGCGGGTTACGCCCTTGTTGCTCTTGTGCTTAAAATTCGAAGGGCGAGTCTTTTAAGACATTTATCCGCTTCTCTAACTTTTCAAACGTATTTGCTTTTATCTATCAATTTATCTTTCAATTTATTAATTCTGTCTCATACATATTTTTTACTATCTGTTTATCGATTTATCAATTGAAATAAGAGATGACCATACAATTAACAATAATTGTAAATTGATCTATTTTAATTACGCGAATTATACGACCAAATCTAGATATCCATGTGTTAAAAAAAAAATTATCTATCGATTAATCGATGGAGTTAGAAATAAATGACCCTTGGGAAATATGAGGTCAAGTCAAGTCATGCCATGAGAAGATTTCCTGCACAATTTGACTAACAGACAACTTGTAACGTTTCGAATAACCCAATTTCGAGAGAACAAAAAACTCTTGTAAGATACGAATTTTTTGAGAAAGTGGGAAGGTTGAACAACGGGGTCATTTTAACAGTAGGATTTTTCAAAATATCCCTACATATCACAGTCTCCATTAACTTTCCACTAATGATTGTCGCATTTTTAAATACCCTTTTACGACTCTCTTTCTTCCTTACTTCTTTTGCAGCGTCCCGCTTGCGGATATTATCATTATCGCAAGCACCGATCATCACCTCAACAGCTTCTTTCTCTCTCTCTCTCTCCCTCTTTGACTCAAAGGCACACACACACACACACACACACACACACACACACACACACACACACACACACACACACCTGCGAACATGGAGACTTTATCAAATTCCTCAAACACTCACCTCTGACGTGAACATGTCCTTTTTCCATTTAGACCTCTCAGACAGCGACTAACACGCCTCCTCGCTCATTTAAAGCTCTTCACTTCTAAGAATAACAATGGTTTCAATTTCAATCCACAATTGTTGAATTGTACACAACAGTAATCAGTGATTTTTATACCCTTATATAAAATTGGATGCAAAGATGAACGCTTATTCTAAGACCCCTCAGACTAGAGATTTAATCAATCAGATCATATCCTTTCTCATTCGGGTTCTCGTTACCGTTCTTCTCCATCTCCGCCCACCCCCATTGCATCGAGCAAGGAGGAGCTTCTATCTAATCCGAAATGTAGATTCATTCAATTGAACCATAAACCTCCTTACTCGCGTTTGTCTAATAACAAATGGCTCCGTTATTCTCATTCAACCACAATCAGTAATCAACCCATAGTACACATCGATTGTTATTAATCGTTGTAACAAAGAGTTGATTCTTTTTTTATATAATTAACTAATGAAAACGAGGTTCGTTGAATCCCTTGTCACGGTTAGTCCTTGAAGATGCCTGAAATCGAATCAGCATAAAAGACTGAATAACAAGGTCACAGGATTCCTGGTGACCCTACACACACACGCACACACACGCATATATATATATATATATATATATATATATATATATATATATATATATATATATATATATATATATATATATATATATATATATATATATATATATTATATAGCCGCAGATCCTCTGCGGGCATTGAGACTAGGGAGTACGCAGTACTTCAGATGTCAGCTGCAGTATGCTAACCCATGCTATAAATTGAGGATAAAAACTATTCCCACCCCTATGTAGGCAAAATGCAGACAGAAGCAAATAACCAGGGGAGCCAGTTCAAGCTTCGTCGCATCTCTTCTTTTTTTTGGGGGGGGGGTATCTATTTGGCGGGAGGCCCAGAGAAAGGGGACTTCGAAACTGCCTAACTTCCTCCTTGGAGGCCTCTCTCTACAGGGTTCCTTGCAAATCGAGCTATTCCAAGCACCTTTCTCCCCTCCCCCTTCTCTCGAATGGTCCTCCAATATGTCCTTTCCTCTCAGGCTTTTCCGGACCGTATTGACAAATCCTCCGCCGTCCAATTGGACACTCGGTGGCCCAGTGGGACTCATAAGGTTTAAAGAGGTTGTCACGCGATGCACGTTTACTGGGCTACTAATTCAGCGGCGCTGGACAGAGAAAACGAGGGGCAGCATATCTATGAAGATTCATTTCCTTTCACCTTTGGCGACACTTTCTTGCAGAACGATGCATCAAAGGGGCTGGCGGAAAGAGAGGTGTGGGGAATGATCGTATCTCGTGGCCGACATAAAAGAAAACGACAGTAGCCCTTGCGAATTTATTGCAGATTATCTTCAAAGGAGGTGAAGGGGTTTTCCCCAAAACTTATTCGGTATGAGGTAATTTACAGATCGCAAGAGATGCGAACCTAACTCACCCATCTCCGATCTGAGGGGAAATTGTAATTTTGGAGAGGAATTCGAGATCTCTGGTATGTTGTTTTATTTGATGGTTCTTGTTTATTCATTGGGGGTGGAGAAGGGGGATTCTACGAAAGCAGGCATAGTTTTCCTCCTGTCCTTGCAGGTTAAAAATTTCATATCCCTCCGACGAGCCGTTTTATTTCTAATTTTCCCATTTTTACTCTAGGGGTGAAAAAACAAGAGTGGAATTTTGGAAGAAAGAAAATAGGAATAAGAGTTTGATGCGTGTACAAGTATTGCGTGAAGTAATCCAGAAGGGAGCTGTGAGGGAATTAACTGGAATCTCACTTCCCCCATACTCGTATTCAAATATCAACAAAGAACCGGGTGACTTCAATGAAAACCAGTAGATAGTAATTTAGGGGATAAGGTTAAACAGTATAGATGAGGTTATTAGATTACATTTAAGTGGCATTGTTAGAGTAGGATTATTGCATCTATGGCGTTTACTATCGTTAAATTTCGTTTTAGTTATCTGGTTAAGATAACGTGAAGTTAAGTTATTCCGTCAAGTTTTAAGGTTATACAAGGTATAGTGGTTAAGTTATTAAATTATGTCATTTTGCTTCAATAAGGTAAGCATGCTGTGAAATCTTGCTGAGGTTAGGGATTTAGAATCTAAAATCCCAACCATTCCAAAATGAACTCAGTCCTTACTTACCCTTCCTCAAAGGGGGTTGGGGGTTAGCCCTCAGGTGAGGGTGGGCAGGGTAAATAGAGCTCATGTCCATGCAAATGAATTGTAAATCAGATGCATCGATCCAATATAAACAGCAATACCTCACAATCACGACTAACTTAATAAATGATGTCTGAAAATCACCGGGAGGTTGTTCAACTGGCGCTTAGTAGCGTGTGAAGAACAAAAGAACAAAGAACAGATTAACAGGCTTCGCCCCCACATCATCCAACACAATTGAGCTGGTTCTCCCCCCTCCCCCCAACTGTAGACATGATTTCACCTTTCCTATCGCTCTGTTACATGTTCGACGGAAGTTTGGCTGGGGTAGTTGGAAGGAAGATTTGAGGGGGGGAAAGGCATGGAAACGATGAAGAATGGGAGGATGACTACAGATTGGGGAGGAGAGAAGTGAGGAAGATGGAGGATTACACAAGGGCTTACACAAACATTGACCTTTACTACTGAGCTCCTCAGTGCAGGAAAATCGGTACGGAGATACAAATATACGAACTTTCAGCAACCTGGGGCAAAGAGTCCTGATAAGTTGACCTTTATGGGGCTTGTGGCCTATTTGGATCTTTAGGCCTTTGTATTTTACATGTTAATTAATTTAGCCCAGGGCTTAAACTAGGTAGGTTTGGATTTAAGTATTGACCCATTATGACCCTGGCCTAAAAAATTCACAATATGCGACGAGACACATAAAAGTCAACTGATTCCGACTCATTTGCTTGAGAATGATACTTGTAAGGAACAAACAAAAATATTTAGAAAAGATTAGGGCTACAAACCACGAGGACATATTAGAGGAGATGGATAAATAAAATAGATGTAGCGGGTGAAAATTAGTTTAGGATAACTAAGGTTATAAGGGGCCACCTGAAGATAAATAAGCGAAACCGGGTGTAATGGGGTCGCTTATCTTCGGGTAAGTCGTCGTGGCATTTCCTCGAGGTCAAGGATACGAGTCTTCATTGTCATAAGACAGACATTTATGAAGACGCCTGAGTTGGTTTAGAGTGTACTTACTGCTGCACCTTCAGTAAGCACCCAAACTTCACAAGCCTCTAGCTGGGTCCAAGGGCAGGGTGAAACCGAGACGATCGGAGCTAACAGACTTGTTGCAGCCTTCTTCCGCCTTCACAGCTTTTGAGTTTTGATGAAAACTTCGTTGAAAAGTTGGGGTCACTCGGGTGCAGGAGTGAAAAAGTTAGGTTAGTTGTCCCAGGGCGAGAATATCTGGAATAATTTTGATCGTAGCATCACGTCGGTTTACGAAGTTAGAATTTAGCTTACAAGATAGGGCCAGAACCGCACGATAAAGGCCCAATCATGTTTCGCGCTGTGTATAAAAACCTTGTTGCCCCTTTTACCTGTGTTGAAGGTCGCATTCATAAAATTTTAATTAGATATACAGCAAGTTGCACATTCGTTTGTATATAAGTAACTACTATGACTATGTATGAGCTTTGAAAATGACAAAAAAAGTCTAAAGTTAACTCTTATTTAAATGACTTTGTTCAGGGTCCATTGGGTAGGAAAGCAATAAAAAAATTGGATCTGCAAAATTGGAATGATTCAGAAGGCCGCACCTAATGCCGCATGTGGTCTAAATAGCCATATTCTATACCATTTGGTTAAAGAACAAACAACTTCTGAGCACAGAATTTAAGTATACGAGGAATTGCCAAAATAAAGACTCCAGTAAATTCAAAAGTAAAGTCGAAATTAGAGCAAATTCGTCGGTGCCCCCCCCCCCCGCCCTCCAGAAGTGTACAAGCAAAGTCTACAATTATCCAAAATGACGGACACTAGCACTTAGGCAGATACGAGCTACATGAAAATTGCCAAAACATGTAATGGTGAAACTCTATTTCCATTGAATGAGAGAGTTCCATTTCCCGACTCAAAAATACTACTCTAATATTCAAACGCGTATAAAATTTGAACATCGAACCAGTTCATTATTTGCGGAACTTAGCTGTTGATGAAGGAAGACACTGGAATCGACACATAAACCATCTAAAGTTATTGGAACAATCATACATATAATTTAAATGCGCGGCTGCAAGAGGGTATTCTTGTATTTACTCTCAAACACGAGTACGTTTGATTGAATCTTTTTGTTTGACAATTAGCAGCCATTTACAATTAGCTAAAAATATTTTTGATGAATTCAATTTTTGGAATTTTGTCTCATTTTAAATAATTATAACCTTATAAAGCACGCACGCAAACAGAATACAAACGCAGACACGGGCACACTGCACACAAACGTGCATACACAGAAGTAAACAGCAGACATGTATACATGCCACTACCGTTAGCGCACAAACGTTCTTATGAGAGCATTGACAGGCAAACGAATACATCCAAAAGACGTATACATACATAACACAAGGGTCTATTAAAGGTCATCCACCAAACCTATTACCCACCAGTCCAACCGAGATTCAGTCGCAAACCTCAACTCCACATCTCGTCACACATTACAGTTCAAAATAAGAACGTCAACACATGACAAGTACCAAAATAACAACGTCAACATATGTCAGGAACTAAAATTCCCTGTCACCCATAAAGGCACGTCAAATCCAAATACTATCACAAAGATGGGTTTGATTGGAAATGCCAAAACAAAATTGCCAACGCTTTAAGAAACACAATCACATAAGAACTGGACTTTTTAATTTAAAATCAAGACTTCAATTACGGCAGTGATTCTTGTTATGTATTACTGGAGCGAGCAAATCGGACTTTCGGTTGGGATGATTTCAATCGCCTAAAACTTGGGTGGATGTTAAAGTGTCTAAATTATTCTCTCGTCAATAAAATGAATCTTGAATATAATTATTTAGGTATTCATGACATGAGTAATTATGGACTCGCAATTATTTAGCGGAGTAATTAAGGATTCGCTATTTTTGAGAGGAGTAATTTTGGGTTGCTATTCTTGAGAAGAGTAATTTTGGGTTCGCTATTCTTGAGGGGAGTAATTTTGGGTTCGTTATTCTTGAGGGGAGTAATTTTGGGTTTGTTATTCTTGAGGGGAGTAATTTTGGGTTCGCTATTCTTGACCCGATTCAAACTTTATCTTGAAATCATTCAGACTTGAACTAGTGACGAAATCTCCAGGTAAATTATTTCCAGACTCGAACTCTATATTGGGGAGAGTTCTCGGATACGGCGCTCGACTTCCAGCGTCTAGGCACGAGCTCGATCCAAACAGGCGTGGACACACAAATCTTACAGTCGTCACTAGCTAGCGCCCATTGGCGGATACGCTGAACTCTTCGCAGGGGTAAGTAGCTCCACAAGCGCGACTACAACACCACTAACGTTTCCTCTCCGTCTTCCGGAACTGTCGATAGAGTACATATATCCCCAATGGAACAGTCCTACAGACATACGAAGGGCGGTCAATAAGTTTTGAGAATCGGTAGGGCTAAACAG
The DNA here is from genome assembly GCA_963969495.1 of Ceratothoa steindachneri. Lineage (NCBI taxonomy): Eukaryota > Metazoa > Arthropoda > Malacostraca > Isopoda > Cymothoidae > Ceratothoa > Ceratothoa steindachneri. The sequence goes on along the minus strand of OZ018335.1, from coordinate 70,555,726 downwards.
AGGAAGGGGGATGGCTGTTTGTGGGGGGTGTTATGACAAGTCAGGACCTGCAGCCGCACGCTCCTGCCTCGTCTATTTAAGAAGCAGTAGCTGATCGCAGATCGTCAGTCACAAATTTTTCAACAATGGAGAAGGTTGAGCACCGCGTAAGGATCAAATTTTTGACCAAGGAAGGCAAGAATGCAAAAGAGATCCATGAACGCATGGTTGCAGTGTACACCGACACCGCCCCTTCCTATGTAACCATTGCTCGCTGGAATAGGGAGTTCCGCCATGGTCGTGAGTCCCTTGAAGATGACCCCCGTCCAGGTTCGGATCTCTCTTTAAACTCGAGGACCCCACTCAGAAATCAAAGGATTTTTAAACCTTACCCTTTTTTTTCTCTCTACAACTCTAAAGAGTAAAAAGGTATAGGATCAAATCCAACCTATAACTTCTTTTATCAATTTTCAAGCTATGCCCACTAGTCCTGCCCCCCCCCCCCGTCTTATAAATAAAAAACTTGCAAAATTTAATTTCTGAATTCATAGTCCTGCCTCCCCCCCCTATTCTAAATCAAAAATTTGCAAATTTCTGATTTCATAGTACAGTTCCACCCCCCCCCCCTCTTTTAAATAAAAAAAAAACTTGCATTTTTTTTTTATTTCATCAGTGTCCCTTTTCAAACATGATAGGGAAAGTATCATTTTGGATGCTCTTCTCTGCACTGCCTCTGAGAGATTAATATCCTGCCTGTCCTGTGGGAATCACAGGTCTCGTATGAGTTCAGGGACAACCATCTTACTCTTATAGCTCACAATCCTTATTTGCAGGAATCTTAATACTTTATTTACCTGGTTTCGGACATTTATACATTGCTTGCGAAATCTCAGAAATATATCAGTTCTTCTACTGAAATTAACCACAATCCTTTCTGTAGAGGAATAATAAGAAATTAGTATATAAATATATATATATATATATATATATATATATATATATATATATATATATATATATATATATATGTTTATATAGTCTAAGGAAATAATAACTAAAGACATCTGGGTTTAGCTGTGCCCCTTCGATGTTCTCCGGTAACATAGGAGAACGGGCAAAAGCGTAAGTGATACGAGACTGATTCCTGACCTCAGCTCAAAAGGCAGGCACTTCGAGGGTGTACTTATAAACAACCCAGTCAAAAGTGCAAACTGCCGATCTCGTATTACCCCCTCTCCGACCCTACCAGACGCAAAAGGGCGGCAGACCAACCCGAGGTCCCACCATGCGAGCCCCCCCCCCCATCCACCTCCCCACCCACCTCAGCGGGAGTAAGTTGGGTATATAACCTGAGGACCCGTGTAAACGAGGCTTTTTGTTCGTTCCCACTGGAGAGACAAGAAAGTCACCGGTTGACAGAAGATTTTTTGAGTTCGACAAGAAGACTCAAAAATCACCGGTACAAAGTTATTGCAAGTTAAGGAGAATTTGCAGTCCTTGTACAATACCAGATTGTACCAAGGAAGCTCGGCGCCGTTCGAGCCCCAAGATTAGTGAGTATCAACCGACACAGATTGAGGACTCCAAATCTTATTCTATCTGAGTTTGACAACTCCAAACTAGATAGATTTCTCATCCAACAGCGAAATTATATAAGCGAGACACAAATCGCTAGGAAAGAATATAATCACATCCCAAGATTAGAAACCGTTTCAAGGTCATAAACGTACGAGAACCCACCCTCCTCATCGGCGTCTTTGTTTTGATTCTCTTACGCCAACTCGAAATTCTTCGTGACGTCACCCGTCAACTCGCCAGGCAGGTCAACGAGCGCCATCTAGCGATCAAAAACCCCGAAGATATTCTTACGGGAAACTGGTATTAATCTCCATTACCTTATGTAAGTAAAGAACAATCTTGTTATTTATGTCCTCGTGCTTAAAAATTAGTTTATTGGATGTCTGACTAAGGACAAAACTATTAACTTAAGAATTGTTCCTCCCGTAAATATTTATCCTGAGAGCTAGCCCTGTAATCCCATTTTCTTTTTATACGTGTGTTAGATATTTGTGTTTTAATGTTAATTAGTGAGGCGGGTTATGTTGATTAAAGTCTATTTTTTTTCTTTAGTAAATGCACTGTTTTAATTATCCCCGAATGAGTTGAAGTGGCAATATTTGATAAAGCTAAGAAAGAAACCCAGTTTATTCATTCAATAGAATAAAAATCAAGTTTAGCACTCTTAGAGCCCGATCCTCAAGCGATCACCGAGGCACGAACTTACGCCTCAATTTAAAGTTATTTGGTTTATTAAAAGTTAATAAAACAAATAAATATATATTAGCTCGGCATTTTACGACATATTATTTAAGTGATGTCAGGTTATTGCGGTTAAGTCAGAAGAACCCAAATTTAAGATTAGAGTAAAAAGCCCTTACCCATAACAAATATTTGCCAAACCGTTCGAGGAAAATTTAAATAACGAGACTTCAAACAAGTCTTCAAGATTCAGTGAAGTGTATTTAAGAAGGTAGGAATTATAACTCAACGAAGAGTGTTGTCTAGTGTGCTGTCTTGTTTTCGGATAGGAATAATCCAATCAAGAGGTTTAGAGAAAGGTAAGGTTAGGGTAATAAAAGCTAAGGGACTCCAAGTTGCATACGCAACGTTCGTTATAGTGGTGAGGTTTCGACGAACATAGCCAATATGTCTTCGTTTGAATTATTTGTTAAACAAGGTCAAACCCTGGGACTAAAGGACAAAGAACTCCTTGCATACGTCCAAGATAAAGAAAGGACGGAAAGGGAAATGAGGAGAGAAGAGAGAAAGATGGAGGCAGAAAAGACGAAAATGGAAGCTGATGAAAGAGAAAAGATAAGAGAACACGAGAGAGCATTAAGCAAGGACCAAGTGGAAGTGCATTCCGTGGGGTCCAGGACTGGGATATCACAGGTTCCAACTATGAAGCTGCCAGCGTACAAGGACGAAGACGACCTATACGCGTACCTCTCGCACTTCGAAAAAATATTTGAAGTAAATCACTGGGATATCGAGACAGACGGTATCGCCAGATTACTCCCCCTTCTCAGTACCCGAGTAAGAGACATATTCGTGTCTCTACCATCTGATGCGACGATAGACTATTCCACCCTAAAAGCAGAACTACTGGGAGCGATTAACCTCAATCCTGAAGACTATAGGATAAAATTTAGGCAGGCTAGGATTCAGCCCGGACAAACCTACCGACAATTTGGTTTTATGCTCAGGAGACACCTCCAATTTTGGTTAGAGTCAGCTCGAGTGAGAAATGATTTTGACTCACTCATCGACTTTATATTGAAGGACCAGCTATTAAGCACGCTGCCTCCAGAATTAAGGGCCTTTGTCAAGGACAGGAGAGCAGAGTCCTTCGATGAGTGTGTGTCAGAAGCCGACTTGCATTCATCAAACCATAGGTTATATCCTAGAGAGTGTAGTAAACTCAAGTCCGCATCCCCCAAGAAAGGTGGGTATCATCAGAAACCCTTTTCGCCAAAAGATGGGGATTATCCTCATAAACCTCCGCAAAATAACTCCCCTAAATTCGTCAGGAACGCCGTAAATCCCAGAAACCCCATAACTTGCTATAGTTGTGGCATCCAAGGCCACCTTAGCTACAATTGCCCCCAAAACTCGAGGCTTAAGTCGCCCTCGAATCAACAGGTACATAACCTGATGGCAACGTTGGAATCAGAACAACCTTCGAATCCCTTACCTCCTTTGACCACAGCGAATTCCCCTGAACAGCAGGTGAATTTTGTATACAGCAAAAATTCTCCCGAAGGATTAAAATTCGAGACTGGGGCCGTAAATGGTCGCCGAGTCTCAACCGTGTTACGCGATACGGGGTGTACCTGTATCGTTGTGTCAAACCAATTGCTTCCCCCTATCACCCCTCAGCACCAGAAGTTCGTGGTCGTCCAGGATTTCCTGGGTAGACCCACTAAGTTCCCTGTCGTCCGATGCCACATACAGTCGAAATATTTTTCTGGCTGGACCGACGTAGTAGCAGCGCCTATTAAATTCTGCTCTGTATTAATAGGCCAGAGTGCGCAGCTCCCCATAAATCCGATAGCTCAATTAGTAGTCACCCGGATACCCGCGAATGAGAGACACCCGGTTTCGACCCATTTGTTTTCGTCCGAGAAACATGTGAACGAAGGGATATGTTCACGAGTCGTCAAGACTGCGACGGATGTGGTGCCGTCCCTCCCACCCCCGGAGTGGAAGGTAGCGAAGAAAGAGAATGAAGAAGAAGAAAGAAGAATAAATATAAGAAGAGTTATACATACGCCTAATAAGAAAGCTGTAGCCAAACAAGTTCCTTCTGATCACAGGATAATCAAAGAAACTTTTAAAGAAAAAGTTCTGACTGAGAAATCTTCACAAGTTCAAAATAAATGTTCGAAATCACTGCCGGAGCGCAAAACCCCGAAAATAAAAATTCTCAGAAGACAAAGATGGTGACCGAAAACGCAAGGTCACATGCAGTGATTGAAACGGGAGTACCAAGCTACTTTCAAGAAAATGACGGTTCTAAAGAGAGTTTAATGAAAGAAGAAATGAACGAAGAATGTCGGGAAGATCAAACTCCTCTCCCTGATGTAGATCAACCCAATTCCCTAGAAGAAAAGTCAAGAGTAAATAGGCAAATAAAGATTAAAAAGGAAGAAGAAGCAAGAAGATGTGTAGGTGGTTGGAAGAGGCCAGCCTCCTATCCTGACCACGTGTACGTGACTACCCCTACACGGGAAGGACCCTTACATGCACGTAGCACCGTTTCAGAGCGTCCCTGTGAACGCGTTCGCACGATGGGAACGTCTAAATACTACTTTGCTGATGAGGCCATCTCTGAGATAGGAGTCAAAATTGGGAAAAACGGGTTATCCACAAGACAGAATCGGGTAGACGCCATAATAAAGATGCCGCTACCCCGAAACAAAAAACAAGTTCGTTCGTTCGTAGGAACCGCCCCATGCTACCGCATATTCATTCAACATATGTTATGCCAGTCGAAAACTCACAATGTGGGAAACAGCGTATGCGACTGGAGTACTGAAAGCATTAACCATAATGTAATACCAGGTTAATATAGTTTACCTACGGTAATTTTTTTTGGTGTGTAGATAGAATTTTATTGTTTGGTTTATTTTGTACGTATAAGTGTATCCCTAATATTGTAGTTCCTTTTGTGTATTTCGTAGAATCGGTTACGATAAGTGTTAATTAGGCGCACGGAGGACATAATTCAATCAATAAGAGTGATGTGAGTGGAGCGTTCCCACTATCGGTCGAGTAGCTTTTTGTACAGATGTTTTAGTAGGACTTGTTGCGTAGAGCACAGGCGATTCCTCTTCCCCCCATGATCATCTTAAGGGTGGAGGGATGTAGAGGAATAATAAGAAATTAGTATATATATATATATATATATATATATATATATATATATATATATATATATATATATATATATATATATATATATGTTTATATAGTCTAAGGAAATAATAACTAAAGACATCTGGGTTTAGCTGTGCCCCTTCGATGTTCTCCGGTAACATAGGAGAACGGGCAAAAGCGTAAGTGATACGAGACTGATTCCTGACCTCAGCTCAAAAGGCAGGCACTTCGAGGGTGTACTTATAAACAACCCAGTCAAAAGTGCAAACTGCCGATCTCGTATTACCCCCTCTCCGACCCTACCAGACGCAAAAGGGCGGCAGACCAACCCGAGGTCCCACCATGCGAGCCCCCCCCCCCCATCCACCTCCCCACCCACCTCAGCGGGAGTAAGTTGGGTATATAACCTGAGGACCCGTGTAAACGAGGCTTTTTGTTCGTTCCCACTGGAGAGACAAGAAAGTCACCGGTTGACAGAAGATTTTTTGAGTTCGACAAGAAGACTCAAAAATCACCGGTACAAAGTTATTGCAAGTTAAGGAGAATTTGCAGTCCTTGTACAATACCAGATTGTACCAAGGAAGCTCGGCGCCGTTCGAGCCCCAAGATTAGTGAGTATCAACCGACACAGATTGAGGACTCCAAATCTTATTCTATCTGAGTTTGACAACTCCAAACTAGATAGATTTCTCATCCAACAGCGAAATTATATAAGCGAGACACAAATCGCTAGGAAAGAATATAATCACATCCCAAGATTAGAAACCGTTTCAAGGTCATAAACGTACGAGAACCCACCCTCCTCATCGGCGTCTTTGTTTTGATTCTCTTACGCCAACTCGAAATTCTTCGTGACGTCACCCGTCAACTCGCCAGGCAGGTCAACGAGCGCCATCTAGCGATCAAAAACCCCGAAGATATTCTTACGGGAAACTGGTATTAATCTCCATTACCTTATGTAAGTAAAGAACAATCTTGTTATTTATGTCCTCGTGCTTAAAAATTAGTTTATTGGATGTCTGACTAAGGACAAAACTATTAACTTAAGAATTGTTCCTCCCGTAAATATTTATCCTGAGAGCTAGCCCTGTAATCCCATTTTCTTTTTATACGTGTGTTAGATATTTGTGTTTTAATGTTAATTAGTGAGGTGGGTTATGTTGATTAAAGTCTATTTTTTTTCTTTAGTAAATGCACTGTTTTAATTATCTCCGAATGAGTTGAAGTGGCAATATTTGATAAAGCTAAGAAAGAAACCCAGTTTATTCATTCAATAGAATAAAAATCAAGTTTAGCACTCTTAGAGCCCGATCCTCAAGCGATCACCGAGGCACGAACTTACGCCTCAATTTAAAGTTATTTGGTTTATTAAAAGTTAATAAAACAAATAAATATATATTAGCTCGGCATTCTACGACACTTTCCTTTCATAACTAAACTCTAGTTTACCCTCTTCTACCTGCAAAACGCTACACTCTTTGATGTTGAATGCCATTTTGACATGTATGATGAGCCCAGGGAATGGATCCGAAAGTTTTCTTTAAACTCTTTTAGAGAGTAAAACTGACGTACACATACCCAAATGTTAAAGCAGCGACCTATGGAAGCAGATGTATCCACATACACAAACGCATATTTTCCGCCGGTCCCACACATTGATACAGACACAACACCCCTCCAACACAAATAGTTCGCGCGTCCAAATTAAGGGCAGATGAGAATGGCGGCACATCTTTTGAATGGGCTCCTCGGGCAGGGAAAGATGGTGTTAGGCGAGCTAAGGAGAATCCATTTGCAATAGATGGTGACTAACCTCCTCCATTAAATTCTCCCTGATCGGTTAGCGACCGAAAATACCCTCCATCCAATTCTCCCGTTTAAGCTTTTTTTAATATTTAGCCGCCTCATCAATCACCCGGGTGAATTAGTTTTACAAAGACTATCGTTGCCATTTTGGGTGTGTACTATACGAAAAAGTGTGGTCACGTACTTATTTTTATTAGTTTATTAACAAGGGAGGGGGGGGTTACAAGCGTATCCATGGCGGAAGATACATTATGTCCAGATCCTGTTGAACAAATCTAACAGAAAGCCGAGCCATAGCTCGACGGAATTGACCGAGAGTGAAATCGTTCGGGCAGCGCTCATAGCGCATGTAGGCATAACGCTTCTGTTAGAAGGCCATCTCACACTCGGCTGACTATCACGGAAGCGGTCAGCGTGCAAAACGGCCAGACGCTCTAGGAATAGTAGTTAGGCCCATGACGAGGGAGTTACCGGAAAAGAACTTATCGGCCTCATCCACCGACCTAAACTCATCCTTCCCGGCCCCCATCCCGTGGTGTTGGGGTTGCAACCCCCTTATGCCTCGGGAGGGTGGGCAGGGGGCACGCGCCCAGTATGGTCTCACGCAAAAATATATATAACGGGGAACGGGAGGAAACGAGCTTTGTAAGCTCTTCCCACGGCAATTCCATTGAAGGAATATGTCCTAGCTCTGAAGAGATGCGGGGGCCCTTTAGGAAAAGAAGAATCTCGCGGGAATGGCCGTATGCTTCTCGGAGGTATAACTCCAGGAGCTGTTGGCCGAACAATGCGCTGAAGGTGCTGTCGCCTTCTAGGACTTATCAGGGGAGGCTGGGCTCGCTATGCGAGTCTTTTCCTCCCTCCGCCTCGAAACCTTCGGCTTCGGAGGTGGAGGGGCTGGTTTTAGCCGAGGCTGGGTTTGAGCCCTTTGTGCCACCAGCTCTACTAGGGAAGCGCGCGGGTTGAGTAGAACCGACAGAAGGGTTCCGAATTATCGTGAAAACGACTGTGCTCCTAGGCCTGGAGTGGCTAGGAGCAAAAGGGGCCTTTTTGTTATAAATTTGAGGCATAAGATGTCCCAAGCAGCGCCGGGCGCGTCATGACCAAGTCGTTAGCCTAGCGAAATGATAGACGATCCGCAGCTTGAACGCCCAGGATTTCATTCTCCAGTAGATTCGCCCCATATTGCTTCGGGGAAGCAGGGTGCTGCGCTTCACCATTGACAAACTTGGCCATACATATAAGCTTGGGTGCCGCAAATGGTATGTAAGACATGCACCGAATATCAGAGTCGTTGGACCAAAGGCAAGAAGAGTTGTCTGAATTTGGGAATTCTCGTTGTTTGGAGGGAGCTGAAAAACCATGGTAGTGACTGCTACTTCTGCGCTATTGATTTGACTGGGATCAACAGAGAGAACCAGAGCAGCCTCAAGTATCCTCATCTTCAAGCAGCACGTCATTCTGTAGCTAATTGTGATGAAATTCCAGTACCTGTCTTTAGAGAACTTCCTGACATTAATGACGAAAATGAAGAATAAGTGGTTTTTGACGATGAGGCTTCAATCCTTTTTCCGAAAAGGAGCTAAATGATCTAGTTCGCGATCTCAGCTTGACAAAGTCATCTGCCGAACTGTTTGATCCAGATTAAAAGAAAAAAAATCTTCATCTCTGACAGTGCTCGCATCACCTTCTACCGCAACAGACATTAAGAGTATCTCCGTTTTTTGCTCTGAAGAGGACTTAGTGTACCGTGCATATATTGCGCAGCATCTGCGCACGTTTGAAGTGCCACAGTAGCAACCCGAAGATTGGAGACTGTCCAATGACAACAGCAAGCGATCGCCGAAATATGTTCTACTGCACAACGGCAACCAGTTTGCCCCTGTACTAACTGCTTACTCGACTACACTGGAGAATTATGAAGCGATTAAGTACATGCTGGAGAAGAATCTTTATGATCAGCATGAGTGGTTGATTTGTGTACTTGCTTTATGTGCATGTGGTGGGATAGTGGGACCAAGCTCAGCATTACATGAAGGATTCGCCTGAACGGGAGGAATCAGTGCCTTGCAGAGCGAGGAACGTCATAAACAACCTTCCAGTTTACAGAGACAGGATACTTTTCCCGCCGCAACACATCAAGCTCATCTTGATCTAACAGTTCACCAAAGTTCTGTACAATGATGGTGGCTGCTTCACTTACTTGTGTCACGCTTTTCCAGGAGTGACCATGGAGAAGTTGAAAGCTGTCATCTTTGACGGTCCTCAGCTCACCAGTGAACCAGAGTTTGAAAACAATGAACGAAGTGAAACTGAAAGCGTGGAAAGATTTTGTTCTGGTCGTGAAGAACTTTCATGGCAACAAGAAGGTCAGGAACTACACATTACTTGTCACCAATATGATGACTGCTTTCAGAAAAACTCAGAAGCAACATGAGCATCAAAATGCATTACTTATTCTCACATATCATATGAATAGGTTTCATGAGAATGTGGGATCAATGAGCGACGAGCAAGGGGAGAGATTCCATCAGGGCATGAAAAAGATGGAAACCAGGTATCAGGGATACTGGGATGCATTCGTGATGGCTGGTTACTGTTGGACTCTGAAGAGAGAGAGATCCCTACAGCTGAGCATTCTAGGAGTTAGAAGAAACGGAATTTCATGCCCTGAATTCTAAATAATGATGACCTAATATCCAATTTACATGTACTTACCTTTATAAATGTCTACTATTCAATGTACACTAATCATTGTGTTAGAAAACGATGTTTTTCATCTTAAAACCCTATTTCAGATGAGAAATAATAACAATAATCAAATGTCACAAAAAATGTAATCGACTTAAAAATATTTTTGTAACCAAGTGTTATTATTTAGCCATAATTAACATTTCCTTTTGATCGTGGGACAGGTGAGTACAGGTTACCGAATAACGAGTACTGGTAACCAAATGTAGATTACAGGTTAAGAAACCACAAGTTTGATGTATACAGACTACAACTACGAGTGCTACTCAAACAGGCGACGTATCTGTTACAAGGTGAGGTGAAAGATTTCATGACTACCAGTTTCAAGCAGAGTGGGGTCAGCGCACTTCACCGCTACTAAAACTACCCACCCTCCACCCCCTTTATAGTTTTGATACGAATAAAACTCGAGCCAATTTCAGTAAAGGATTTTTGCCTCGCCCTCTAGTTTGGGCAGCTGTTTGAAACGGGGGACGATCAGGGGCGGTTTTGTTGGTTAGATTAATTAAAAAAATATATATTTCTACTCTTGAGGACGGGCGCATGAGAATCGCCTGTTCATGGACTCCATGCCCATGCCTCACTGTTAAAAGGACGGAGATGGCTGGGACGAGCAAAATGGTATCAAGCTACAGCTTTGACCCAATTAACATCATCGGAATTCGTAAAAAAACTATTGTACCTAAAGATCCCTCAAACCAGCGAATCATCAAGAATTGTAAAAATTTCTACATCCTGAAGCACCAATTTCAGAGAGTATTAATGTGTAGATGATGCCTTAAGGCAAAGCAGCTAAAGCAAATTTAACACCAATTACAGTTTAAAATTCTAATTATCACAGTTAACTCTAGCGAATTTATTTATTTATAGCATCACTCTATAGACACTATTGCTGCTGCGTTAATCCGCTCAACATTGGATAATTAAAAACCATCCAAATTGGCTATCTTTGAAAACTCCAATATAACAAAGGTCAATATCTGCTTTTTCGAACTCAAATTTATGTGTTAAGAACACGAATAAATGGCACTTCGAACTCCCAATAAACGCGTTTCAAGCATTAAAGTAACAAAGTTGAACAGATCCAAAAGCTTCCCCGCCTCATAAAAGACCTCTTTCTCTTTTTGTAAAGAGTTCCCCCGTAAATGAGTCTCTGGCGAATCTTCAAAAGAAGTCGGGGAGGGAAGGGGGGGGGATGACCGGATTAGGGGCAGGGGAAGGGGAAGACCCTACAAAATGCCAGCGCTCGCTAACTCAAGATGATTCGATTCATCCATTAAATCATCGAAAGAAACTGTGTTCACCAGCCGGGGCATGGCACTTAGCCATAAAAGACGGGGGATTTAGGAATCGAGAAAAGATTTATATTTTTAAAAATCCCCAGATAATAAAGACCTCGTTACCAAGAAGTTTTTAAAAGATGATCGCATTTTTTTTATTATTTAAGGAGTCTCACCGGGCGACTACCATCAAGGGCATAAGCCGCCGAAATTGATCTTTAGCCTATATATCACGATAAAGAGAGAAAGAAAAAAAGAGCAAAACAATGACATACACAAAACAAAACCCAAATAAGACATAAAAGGAATAAGGATGATTAAGCTAAGGAGGAACACCGGCGCTAGACATGAACCCACCTAAAATGCTAAATACAATGGAGGAGGGACGCCTCCTCCAGAAACTCTGTTTATAATCCAACATCGGGAGCGAACTAGTTCCAGTACAATGAAGACTCGGTAGGGACCATACACTGAGAGGAGAACTACAGACTGGTACATTCGACAAGAGTGTGCCGGACAGTATTAGGGACTACGTAGTCGTCGCAGTCAGATGCATGGGAACACTCCACCGTGGCGATACGTCCCGCGAGTATTCGCGATTAAGAGGAGACATAAAACGATCTAAAACGAAGAGCTCACCTAATTCCTATAATGTAGTCAGAGTGGGTTGAAACAAACGAAGCTCTGGTCGCCCAAACCCTGCAGATAGTCTGGCGCTCATTTCCATTAATCCCTACATTTCTAAGAATCCAACAGAAGGAAATCTTGACATCTTCTCAGTTTGCGGCAGCAGTGGCGTCACTAATGGTGCTGAGTCCCTATTTATCACAATCCAGTCTCCAAACTGGGCACAATGCGTAATCTCCCGTACCGAGCGATGTATTGCATCCAGGCGGAGTGCTTTGAGGTGCGTCGCCAGCTTCAAACAAGAGGGGTACGGCGTGAAAGCCCAACCATTCTCCGGATTTGGAGCCCTCCGTGTACACAGGCACGACTCCAGCATGAGAAGGCGTGTGCTCCAAGAAATTCGGCCGCAATACTGGCGGCGAGGCAGAAACTTTCGAGAGGATGCGTGGCGACAAACGTTCAGGGATAGTAGCCTCCAGGGTGGCCCCCTAGGCAGTAGCTGAGACGCTACAATGAGGCATCGGTGGAAAACAAGACCAAGGAAACGTCGCGAATTCACCACTTCCAGATGAACCCTGTTTAGGAACAAGTCCGGGTCGGGGTCCGGAGCCGTCGATGGTGGCAGAAATGTACCATCTTAGTTTTGGCCAAGGAAAACCGAAAGCGGTGTGCTTCGGCATGACCATAGATACGTTTTATCGGCTGTTGGAGTCGACTCTCCGGGGCAGGCATCTGAGCCGCACCAGGAGAACTTTCGGCAACAGCACCGAGGTGAGAACGTTGATGTTCCTGCGTACCTCTACCCGTACGCGGAATCGATGATCTCTTAAAACTAAATACGAAAATTGCGAGCATATTCTCGACCCCAAGGTGCGGATGCGGCATCGTAGGCCTTCTCCAGATCAAAGAACGTAGCGATGCTGTCCACGAAGGAAGATCCTACATACAGAATATTCTAGCCGGAGCAGAGCATCCTACGTGGTGGAACCTTCAAAAGTCGCGCTGTGCATGAGACAGATGGCCTTCACTCTCCCCCCCCCCCAAAAAAAATCTAAGATAACCCAACATTAACCAATTTCTCCATCAATTTGCACGCGGAGGAATTGCGAGAGAGGAGCGTAGCTCATTTAGCATAAACAGGTCGTTAAAGGGTTTCCCGCTTCTAGAAGTAAAGTCCAGTGGATAGCCTTCAGTGGGTCCACGACGTGCAAATGGTAGTTGATCAGCATCCCGGCTAAAGAATGTATGTAGAGAAGCTGCCGCGAAGGACTTCGCCACGCCCACAGGGTCCAAGATTGTGATCTCATCCTTCTAGAAGGCGAGAGGGGAGTCCTTTTGACACGCTTCAACACCTATGCAAGAGGGGTATTCACATTAAGCGAAGAGGCATAGGCCCGCCAAGAAGAACAGCGGGGAAATCAGTCTAGCGGCGCTTGTACTGCATATAAGCATATCGCTTCGCTCTGGGGCAGTCTCACACTCGGTTGACAACTAAGGAGAGGGCTTGAAAAACGGCCATGCGTTCTAGGAATGGTAGTCAGGCCCAATTCGATGAATTTTCTAGAGAAGAATTCAATGGCCTCATAAACAGACCAAAACTTATCGACTAAGATAGATAAATCAGTTATTTTCCGAAATACAGGCCACCGCGCCCGCTCTAAGCATCACTCAGGTGGTTTCTGTGGTTGTATAGGTCCAGTTAAAGATATATAGATGGGAAAGCGATTGCAACATGAGAGGTCATCGACCGCTTCCTACCCAAAATCCGTCTGAGTGACTGGGGAGCACAGGGATATATTAATTCAAGAAATTCAGCCACATTTAGAATACCGATCTCTAGTTCTTCGATCAGGTCGGTTAGGACCTGACATCGGAAATTGATCGCATCCTTCCGAGGAGAAAAGCCTCGGTAACTGTGCCATTTTGCGACCGAAATCCGCCTCATCGAGGTAAGCTGACGCTGGAATATACATTAAAGAATTATTAGTATACCTCATATCCAGGTGTAGTTTCACTGTCAGTGCGTAAAAGGAGATGTTTAAAGCCAGAAAGAACCCGAGACATCATTTCGAGTGTAAATTGTGCATACACCTGCCTGGCCCCCACCTATCCTGTGGTGGTGGTGTTGCAATATCCTTAATCCTTATACCTCGTGAGGGTGGACAGGGGGGGGCACGCGCGCACAGTGGTCTTATGAATGTAAATAACTAAAGGGGCCCGGGAAGAGACGAGCTTCGGCAGCTCCTCCTTGTCGTGGTATGACATTACATTATATCAATACCATATTATATCTGAGGGAGGGACCAATAACTTGAAAGTGAACCGACAAAAGGGACGGAAAACCACAAGTTCAGACGGGCTGAGTAGCGAGAGAGTGCAACGAGGTCAGGTAAATTATGGACAATGGCAAAGCTCAAGGTTATTTAAAGAGGCATGTACAAAAAAATATAATTTCATTTACACAAAAATAATGAGAGAATTGATGGGTAAAATTACCTCAGAGAATTAACGGGCAAAATCACATGAGTAAATGAAAGGGAGAAATGTAGTTATAAATCAGGCTATGAAGTTAGAACTTAAGGTATTCCCGGAGGAGACTATTCAAATGGGGAGGGGGGGATTAACTCAATTGGGTTACTAAAAGGGGGAGAGGGGTTGGCTTACGAATGTCTTCTGCACTTGAGGTGAGGCCGCTCGGACTTAAAAGCGGGAGGTTGGAGTGATGACGGTTCTCCAAAAGCAAGGGGGGGGTAACTTCCGGTTCGGGGGAGAATATTTCGGCTACCCGAAATGAGGAGGGCTTCGACAGGAGTTGATGAAAGAAGTCGGGGAAAATCACTTGGGGCGATCGTTCAGTGGAATTACCTCCTGGCTCCAAATACATAAAATAGTCCAGCTGTCACTTTGCTTTGTTGCTAGCACTTGACTTGGAACCATGGGTAAATCTTCTGGGTTCTGGGCGAGGCTTCTCAAGTCTGTGTCTCTTCCGGGGAGTCGAGCGTTATTTATGTCCGAGGCTCTCCCCGGAGTTGGGGGTTAGCGGGAAACAGCTCTACTCTCGAAGGGCCTCGAATCTTCTTGCAGAGCTATTTTAGCCCGCGTAAAGGTGAATCGTGGGGGGACTCGATTCGAGGCTACCGCTTGTGGAAGGGGTAGGCTTACCATTTTAGGCCTAGCCGGGCCTTCTGCTGCACATGGGAGTTCCTTTCTGCTAAAGATCTTCCACATGGAGATTCCCTCCAACTCCTAGTTAACCCTAAGTCCACGGCAATTTCATTAAAGAAAAATGCCTTCCATGCCAAGCACGAAGGAGACAGAGGGCCCTCATCGATGCGAAGATCCTTAAGGGAATGGTCGTAGCTTCTAAAGACAGAACTACGGGGGTTGAGTGCAGGAGGGTCTACTGGCGTGGAATGCGGTGTGGCATTCGAGGGTCTACTGGAGAAGGCTTTGCTCGTAGTACGAGCAATCCTTTACTCCTGCCTCACAACTTTAGTTGGGGGAGGGGGCTTTGGTGTTAGGGTTCCTCTCTCTTTTGTAGGTCGGTCATGATTTTCTAAATCGCTCTGTCCAGCCTTGGACAGGGGCGAGGGAACCGAAGCTCTTGTGTTGCCACCCTCTTTTCGGAATCTAACGATTTAATGGAGGTGCGTGGCCTCTTCGCTTTTTGCTAAGGGGTCGCGAGTGGGGAAAGTGTTCCTGGTTTTAGCTAGGGTGGGGTACGAGCCTGTGACGCCCTAGGGAGGTAGAGATTGCTGGTTTCCTAATGGGCGCGCTGGTTTCCGTAGGCCTGAAGGGTTCAGGAGCAGAACTCTCTTTTTTTAACCATAGTGTAGGATATCCCAGGTCGTGGTGGGCGTGACATGACCAATTTCTTGGCCTCTCGAAACGAGATTCGGTGCGCGGTCTGAATACCGGAAGCAGGGTACGACTCCCCGTAATTCACACACTTGGTCTTAACGATAGCTTTATCATGAAGGGCCTTGAAGCAGTTAGCAGTTTTTGGATTGATCCGACTTAGCACATCGACATGTTTGATTCGTTTGGCTGAAGCAATAGCAATGGTAACACCTCTGTGACAATGGCTCAAATGCCTATACAGGGATAGCGATACCAAACAGCTCGCATTGGCTCAGAGAGACTGTCAGTCGAACGTGACAAAGAGTGCCAAGGTGTGTATCGAGGCCCTTCCTTGTTTCCTCGTCATACGTTTGACCTAGACCGCTCCCTGGCCATCCAGCTCTTCTGTGATGTATTCTAAGAAGAAATAGTCAACAATTGTCTGAAGAGCATTCATAATGGACGCCTGGGCATGGACAGCTTCATTTACCTGAAGGGTCCTGCCAGGGTTCTCTACCGAGAACCCTGGCTAATTCCTGACGCTGGTGGAAAACGTGTGTTTGATTAACATGCTCCCATCAGTAGAGTGTATTATTAGAAAACTTTTAAAGTCAGCGAGCTCGAAGACGCCGGGCAGCCATCGTTGAGGGACACCGACAGACCTGATTTCTAACCTCGTACTTACTCTTGTTGTTCAGGATTTTAAACATCCGCCCAAACGAGCCATCTTTAGCCTGGTCAGAGTTGGTAGGGAAGACATTGTTCCGCAGAATTCCCCCGGAGGGAGAACCCTTAGTCCTTTTGTTTTTTGCTTTAGGAAAGAAGAGCGGGGTGTACGCCCTCTTCTTCCCTCACTCTGGCGAAGCCCCAAGAGCGGAAATTGCACGGAAATGGCAAAGAACATGGTAGTTGGACCACTCTTTGTATGACCTTGTCTGAAAGTGGAGTTTGACCCGGGGATGGTTCCCATTGAGTCATTATGCTATATCGGGGAAGACTGCCATCTGGGGAAGGGGAGGGGGTACCATTGGATCTGCACTCGCCTCGGAAGCTGCCTTTTTTCAGCAATCTCTTCCCCTGTTGTCGGAGACCCCGATCAGCGACTCCATGGGCTTGTGAACCATTTTAAATGTATAAGTCTCGGGAGCCAGCGATCTCCCAAAATGTCATTACTCGCGGGTCCAGGAGGTGGAGTAGGACCCTAGGGAATCCAACGACCAATATTTCGCCAAGATATCTGGAGACGCCCCCTGTAGCTCCCTTCGCGAGCGGTTGATCCGTCAGCGATAGGTTTTCGCCTCGAAGGCCTCTACGAAAGCAGGGTGGAGGGGAACAGAAATCCCACGCAGAGTCGCCGAGGGGCAAATCTGTGGAAAAGGAAAGTTCCTTTACAAGGAGACAGGAGAGGGGGAAACGGCCTCTCCCTTAAATGGTTGAGGGGGGCGCTTCACTTTTAGATTTGGCGCTGCCCAAGGGCGGCTCAGAAGGTGGTAAAGGAGAAGCCATTTACCAAGTGGGGATGGTAGGAGGAAAATCTCTCCGCCGGTTGAGGAGGTGCCTCAATTCCCCTCGCTCTCCCCAGCACATACAAAGGACAAGGCCGGGGTTGGAGGCAGCTCTTCTTCTACTTGCCAGCGCGTTTCTTCCATTCCATCACATATGTGGAAAAAGAGGAACTCATGAAAAAGATACTAGAAAATCCCCAATGCGGGGGGGGGGGGAGGGGGTCTCCATGGCATCATAAACAACTTGGCGAGCGGAATAAACATCCAGGGACAAATTGGTACAAATAAGACCCATGACATTCATAAGTACAAACTTCAATCACCTTACAATGGCAAGGCGGAGAGAGGAATAAGAAATCTGGAATCAAGAAATAACTGCCACACCTTAAGGTGCCATCAACCTTATTAGAAGTTATGGGAAACTGAAAATTTCACCACATGCCTTACCAATTTGGCTGCTCTTTTCCCGCAGATTAATGCCTAGTGTCCTCAACACAGGACAGTCAGAAATTCAAACAATACAAAATAGTTAGTGGGTTCAAATAAATAAGTTTAGTTTTTGTTAATCTTTAAAATATTTTCTCTCTATCGATAGCAAAAGAAACCTAAATTTTGAGTCTGTGGTATTTTTTTTATAATTATTTCCAAGATGATGTCGCAATCAAAATTAAACCATGCATTAATACAATGTGAGACTAGATTTCAAACCCATGGAAAAATATCAATACCAAAGACTGATTCAAATATAAGAACTTTGAATCCCCTTAAAAAGTGAACATGATCGCCCTCGGAAAATAGTATATTCTCAGTCTACAGAGACGCATTTCCATTACAAGACAATGGCAACAAATAAAGAAAAAGGACATAACTTCTTGCCACTTTCCTTTAGCCACAATAATGGCGTAGGGAAGCTTCCTGAGGACCCCTCCCCTCCTCAAATTTTCCCACATCCAATACATTCCACCACGCGACCTTTTGATAAAGGGATAAAATATACACAGAGCGGTGCGGTGTATCTGGCTTTAACATACATTTCCATACATCTGCATTAGCAAGGGCCAAGGCGACGTCAGAAACAAAATTTGTGAGATCGTGTCTAATGTCTCGAGTCTTGAGATTGTGTTTTGTTGGCGATGGTTTTCTTTACCAGTTTCTACGCAGGCTTGTTTCGATGGCATGTAGATTTTTTTGTGTGTCCTTTTGGCGACTACCTACAAGGGCATAAATCGCCACAATTATCTTATAGACTAAGTATAGGCTAAATTAACAAGCAAAACTCGGACCGACCGACCGACATATTGAGATGTAGAGTCGCCCACGACTTAAAAAAGAAAGAAAAAACAACAAAAAACAAACCCAAAATCATGGCAAAAAAATAAGCATAAACAAAGAAGCAAACGAAGCAAGAAAAGGAAGGAGGCACGCTCCGGCGTCGGGAGGAGGGGGAGGCGCGCCTCAAAACGGCGTAAGAGCATGCGACCAACCCCAAAGAGAGTTAAATAAAATGGAGGCGGCCCGCCTCCTCCAAAAGGTGGCATGTGGAAATGGATGGGTGCTAAAGTGCTACAGGAGTTCTCTTCCTGTTGCTAATGATTTAAGGGCAATGCGATGCTTTTTCTGGCCCATTAAATAGGCTTGAACGAGAAAAGTATCACAAGGAAAGCAAAAGTTGTACCTCGAAGGACATTGCTGTCTATACCATGGAGGTAGTATTTTGGGAAGGATCTAACCTTTAGCTTAAGAGAAAACATAACACAGGCGAAGGCTCTCTCCTCCCATCCGCTTTTGCGGGCGCAGAAAGTGGAAAAGAGACCTGATTGTGATGTGGAAAAGAGACCTGATTGTGATGTGGAAAAGGATCACAATCAGTAAATTTTAATAGTATAACAAACTTATTTTACTAGTTTCTATAATCTACGTTCTATGCATATTCATGGATTACATCCTCCAGTGTAGATTTGAATTGTTGTACAGCTCTTCTTTGCCTATGAATACTTCTTGTGAAAAAAAGGATATTCTGCCACCTCGCAGCAGCTGCCATATGAAGCAACCCATGGCTCGGATGCCACGTTGCAGCTCCCCACCACAAAACCGTGGAAATATTATTACTAAGGATATGGATGGCTCGCCGGTTCAGCTCACCAGTCTATCTGTTCCATAACTTCTCTATTCCAGTCCTAATAGCACCTCATGAAGGGTCCGACCCTTATAGGAGTGGTATACAGCCTTATTTTCATGCTCTACATAATCCCCCATTAAATCCCATTCACTACACTACGCAAAAGTTTGATATCTTCAGAAACGCCCTTGGCCTTCTTGATATCTCTGCCCATTATAGTTTACTCTTCTATCCTTTTACCGCGTCTTAATGACAAATATGAAACCCATCTTTAAATCCATACCTTTCCCATTCAAATCACTTCAAGAAATAAATAAAAAACTATCACAAAATAAATAAATAAAAAAAATTTTTAAGGGAAATAAAAGGTGGCTTACAACAATCACTTCAATTCGGCGTTGTTTGCTATTTCGGGGGAGGGAGGGAAATGGCATCTTGCCGATTTTCTAACTACACAACTGATCTGGAACTTCGACCCTGCCTGGGATTATCACGAAATATCTCGTTTAGGGATTCCACAGAGGGGGAATTCCAATTTGGAATCTTGAGTGCTTTCTACAAATTTGTTCATGGAGGTTTGGAACGTACTCTTTCGTTCTCAGTAATCTTGTTTGATGAACCATATAGTGCGTTTCAACCTGAATTTGTTATCATTATTCTTTATCTTCCTTTTTTACCTCCAGTTCTTCCTTCCATCTCAAAAAAAAAAGTATTCCTGATTCTTTTCTTCTTCAATTCACTGCCTCGAATCTTAAAGTATCCACATAATGCTGATGCAGAACAGACACGTTCTAGGAAACTCTTTTATATTAAAAACATTAATTTTGGACAATATGATACAAGGTAACAGGAGGCATGCCACTGTTCTCTTTCACCCAAAGGACTAATCACCCACTCCCGATTTCATATCAGTATTCGGTAGTATAGTAGCAGGGCGATAATTATTCTCTTGACTTTTTTATTTTACTCAACCTCGACCAATTAAGTGCCTGTGTCCTTGCATTGGTTGCTCTGTCTCATCAGATTCTTCCTTAAGATATCCTTCCTTGACTGCCATCTTGGTTTGGTCGCGATGGCCACCAAAGGTCGTTCTCCCCTTTTCCGGAACAATGGCCGTAGTATGTTTTATCCTCTCTTTGGCCCCATCCCTACACCAGTTTGTTGTTTCTCGGGTCAAGAGGGATCTCTTTGCGTGCCGCAAAACAAAGCACGAGCGTCGCTCCGAAAAGTAGAGAACCGCATTTGGCCCTCGCGACAGGACTAAGATGGCAACCAAACAAAGATGTCTTAAGAGAAAATTTTAATTTGACGGGGAAAAGTCACCACTAGCAAGGGCACAGGAACTTGGGGGAAAGTTGAGTAGAGGGTATAGTTACTCATCCTCCAGAAGAAAGGCAAACAAGAATGATGGTGCCAAGAATTAATTCAAGGAGAGAAAACCTTCTAGGAGATTGCATTTGAAGGCGTCCTAGAACAAGTTTATAAAAACCTAGGAGCTCAAAAATGCGAACTTGATCCCTCTTCTTTTTTTCAAAATTCTTACTACTAAACGCCTGTACTCGTGTATACGGACCTATTCCTCGTCATTTCGTCCAGAAGTAAGGAAATGTAACGAACATTTCCTCCTCTTCATCTCCTTTTCTTCAGCCTGTTTCTCTTTCCTCATTTTCCCACTTGCTTCCACGCTTTCGTAGCCCCCTCCCCTTTTGAAGTTCCATAGCAGCAGTTGAGTTTATGTCCGATTCCCAACCATCCAACTCGCCACGGACCATTAATACTTCTTTCACTCGAAGCAAACCTATCAGGGTCGAAAAGGATTGGACTCAGAAGTCGGGGCTCCGCGTTGGGTGCCGGGCGCCATCGAAAAGGGACTGGCAGTAATTTTGTCGATGGCAGAAGCCGCCCTGACGTCGCCAGTAGATAATTACTTCTGTCCTTCCCGAAGCAGTGTTAAGAGAATCTTGGAATGTGGTGTGTGGATAGGGTCGAAAGGGGTCCGAAAAAAGGGTCGAGAAAAACGCTGAAAAAAACCCCGACTGCATTTCGGGGCACTTGGAAGCGACTTATTAACATATTAAGGAAACTGGCCTTGAAAAATGGAGGAAGATGGCGATCAGAGGACCGAACGATGGAATAAGAGAAAATAGAGAGGGAAGTAATACAAACAATGGTCAGAGAGGACTACTAGAGTATAGGTTTTCAAGCAGACAAGCGTGGGCAGAAAGAATAACCTTCACGTGTAGTACAAAAATATTAGCTTAGGATGTCGACAGACGAGAATAATTAGCTTTTTGTGCTCGTGTTAGTCAATAACTGCTGGTATTGATATTTTTGTGGTATCAGAGTTATGTGGATTATTTTAATAAATCTTATTCAGAATAATGGTCGCAACATAGCAGATATGAGTTTTTTATGATTATTATTATTATAAGAGAAAAAAGATGTATTCATTCCACCAGAATTTAAAAAAAAAAATCATTAGGAAAGAGTTGAAATTAGAACTGAAAAAACTGTTAAAGGTAAAGAAGAGTCCAAGTAAACTACTTGTTAGGGGTGGGGTGGCAACTCTTCTAAATCCGTTTCCAAGCTCTTATGTATGCAGGTAGGTGCAAGAGGACAGACGTGTTTTAAAATCTCCGAAAACCAGTAGCCGCAAAAGAACCCAATGATTGAACTGTAAGAACTTGGAACCTACCGCTGATGATGAACAAGACGTTAACAAACGCGTGTGGACTAAGATGCACAGCGCATGGTCGAACCAAAGGAGAAACATGTGTTCCACCCCCTACCCCCTGGGAATTGAAAAATATCGTTTCGCAGTCGTCTAAATAATATCTTAAAATTAATGTTTCCTTCGCGAATGGCGAACCAATTTTTTAATCCTTCTTCATTAATGTCTTTTCTTCGATTAATTTCGCTCTTTTGTAACCCAACCCCCGACAATGAAGGCGTATTCCTCTTTTGATGAGCACAACTCCCAATTTACCTCTAATTGATGCAATCATATTCTTGAAAATAAAATCTATTATAAAAATGTTTTGTCAACGACAAATTATTTTGTAAGCGTATCAGCTTACAACCATTATTTTTAAAAATTAAATCCAAGGAAATTATTTTACGACATGAAATCCGTCATTAGTGTATTTTACAAAGTTACCCTTTCTCCAGATCGCGTTTTTTTCGTCTGAATAAAGAAAAGAAGAAAAATGGTGGAGGGGGAGACTAAGCTAAGGGACTTCGTTAGCGCCGAATTTGTTTGATAACATTGAAAAGGCTAAACTCACTGATGGAAAATAGATGCCCCTCGTATTTCAGGGTGAAGGCCATTTGAGAAGTAGTCACCGAGTGGGAGTGCAACTCTTACTGAAAACATTTGCGTTCAGTAGGGGATTTGACTGCGAAGCGGACGATTTATAAGTTTGATTTGAACAGTCTTTTTAGGCACCACACCGATGCTTCTTTCTTTTTCTATTGGCTATTTATATTTTTAGGTGAAAATGAAGTTTTATTCAATCTCTCGAACAGTAAAAACCCGGCTTCCATTCAATCTCTCGAGCCAATAAAAAACAGCTTCCTTTCGATATCTCGACTCATGAAAAAATGGGCTTATTTTCAATCTCTGGACAAGAAAAAAACAAAAGTTTATTTTCAAACTTTCGACTCATTAAAAAAACAAAACAGCTTCCTTTCGATCTCTCTACTAAAAGATAGCATATTGTCAATTTTTAGTCAAGATAAAACAAAACAGCTTCTTTTTAATACCACAAGAGAATAACAAAACAAGTTACTTTCAATCTCTCGAGTCAAGAAAAACAACAGCTTGCTTGAAGAAAAAGCACAGTTTCCTTTTAATTTATTGACTCAGAAAAAAGCTTCCTTTCAATCTCTCGACTCAATTCCCTCCTCCCCCCTCTCCATCAACTTCCTTTCATCTTTCGACTGAATCAAGAAAAAAACAAAACCGCTTCCTTTCAATCTCTTTTCTCAAATAGAGGAAAATCAATTGGAGAAATCAGAAGAGATCGCAAAATCTAGCAACTCTCAGCTCCACGACCCAATTCTATCTACCCTCAAATACAAACCCAACTGTGTGCACAGCCTTTACAAGTCCACAGGCTTTCAGTGTAGTACCCTGTATCCTTATTTGCTGGAGTTGTTTAGGCTGGGTAGATTGCAATCTAACTGACAACCATACCATTTTCTAGTTACTGAAGCCGTGCTTTGGGGTTATTACCCCAGTGGGCAATTGCGAACGTCCCTTAGATTTATCAATTCGCAAAATGTCGCTATGCTTCCCAGCGTCCATTATTTCATTTACATTGGATACCTTACAGGGAAACCTGTCTTCGCCCAGAATGGGCACAGGTTAAGAGGATTTAAATACCCTACATGTCTCCTAGCGCCCTAACCTGTCCGGTCATGAACATCTACACATTTTCAGTTCCTCAACTACACAACTTTCTATACAATGATTTTTACTTTTTCTAATAAATACAATTTTAAAAAATCTACGATAGATTTCCAACATCCGAAACCACGCAAGAATAAATCATAACATGGTCCCCCTCGAAGTAGCGCAAGCGGTATTGCGACTATCATTTCAAAGAAAAAGCTTACTCTTGCTGCTAAATAAATCAGATTTCCAGAAATACCCATCCAAGTTTAGAGATTTTGTTTCAAAATAAAGTAATTTTGCCTAATTTATTATACTAATAGGAGCCCTTTTGCCTCAAAATGGGATCTGGGCAAGATGATTTCTAACAGCTTGACGCAACGATTCGCTCTGAGGAAGATGTGCGTTGTGCCGACCTAACGTTTCGCTGGTGACATTTTTTTCTGTTTGACTTATCAACAGATCCGTCTGTCCTTGGCAAGTAATGATTTGGGCTGAACCAGTTACACCCCATCCCTTCTTACAGACAATTCCACCGACACATTTTTTTTATTTAAAGCGAAAAACAACGAGAGCATCTCCCACGGAAAGTTTGTATGTGCAGAAAGTGTTGGCGCCAGAGGAAGTGAAAGTGTGTAGAAGATATACAGCCGAAGATCCTCATACAAGCTTTAGGGCCAGGGAGGGTACGTAATTACGAGCGTTGGGATCATGAAGACACCCAATTCTCCTGATATCAGCTGCAGCATGATTGTCCAAGCTACATTTGATCCTCCTTTAGGGAGTTACATTGATGGAGTTCAATAAATAAAATTATTAGTATGTTTTCCCTGGCATTGATTTCTCTGCAGATTACACTCGTCTGAGGCCATTCAACGGCCCTTTTGGCTCAAGATTGACGAATCATTTAAAACAAAGCCGCTAAGCAAAATGAGCTCCCTCGGTAGAAAAAGAGGGGATGGTAACGAAAGACAAACTCAAAGATAATAAGTTTTGAGGAGGCATCCCAACTCGTCTCCTTCAAGTGCTGACACGTAACGTAAACCGCACTTAAAGCCTAACGTGACAAGTTCGGACTCAAGAAGGAGATGCCCGAACTTGATCGCCCTTACGGGGCATCCCTATAGACATTCAAAGGCTGTTTGCTACATGTAATTACCAATTGTACTTTGTCACTACTGATTAAACCAAACTAAAGTTGATGTAAACATGGGACCTAAATAAGTAAAGAAGTACCAATCAGGATCGAACAAACTGTGAACTATTTCGTTCCTCGAAAGGAGAAAACTAACAGGGTAATGCCCCACAGAGAGCTTTTGTAAGAGGTGGTTCCTGAAGAAAGAGTTAAAGTTATGGCAAGTAAAAATATTTGGGAGCTACATAGCCTCCATGAAAATGAGATTATTGCGGGAGGGCTCGAGGGCTCGATCCTCTCATGGTGTGATGGTAGAAAAAGACCCTCCTCCGAGTCAGCTACCAAAGACATTACACAGCCATATTGAAAATTGCCCCGCCCAATTCCGACGCATTCGCATGTCTGAAGTGAAAAAAATGCTTTTTTTTTTTAAATTACCACCCTATTTTTTTAATTCATATTTTGTCAGAAATGGAAACAATTTAAAGTTAAAATAGCAAAAAAATCATTTAAGACAATTAAAAAAAAACATGAAAATTTGAAGTGTCCTATAGCAGGACAACGGGCAGATTCAGGCAAAATATATAGTTTTTTTGCTTTGTACCTGTCCTATTTATTGATTATGAGGCGACAATGATTGATTGGTTTTAAGTGGCGAACTACTAGTTTATTACCATTTATGAGGTGACAACTATATGTTATTTTCTCTTCTGTAGAAGATGTGCCTTCATTGGGGTAAGGGGGATGAAAATTGAGCTCACTCTCCCGAGCTCTGTTGTTCCCAAAAGCTTACCTTTTAGTGACTCAAGCTCGCAAACATTTTCACGTCCCCTTACTTCACTATCTTTAGGAAATTCTTGCAAAGAATGTGGTGAAATTAGGCGAAGTGAAATTATAAGATACATACTTGTTGCACTCAGGATCGAGATGACAACCAACTCTTCCAGACTTCCGCAATGAAAGCAGATCTCTCACACGGGTGTATTTTTTTATTATGTTTCGTGGTAGCCAAAATTTACCACTCTCATATGTCACTTCTTCCCCACTCCTCTCTATTCTTCTCCACCCTTACCCTAATGAGCAAACTTCCTCCCCATGGACTCCAGAAATTCCCTTTTCTTTTCCAATAATTAAAAATGATCCTTTTTATTGGCTATTTCCTCTCGATTTTACTCTGCGACTAGGGTAATTCTTAGATCCGCCCCCCCCCCCCCCTCTGAATCCTTTTACCTGGCGAAATGACGCTCGCATCTCACCCCAAATCCTTTTTACCTCTCACCTGGCGAAATGGCTCCGAAAATATAGTCGTATTTATAGGATTTATTGGATGTAATGAAGTTTCTATAGCAACCTAACTCACCTCGTTTCGGGTCCCTTTTGCAGAATCCGAATTTCCTCGTAAAATTAACAACACTCAGCTCCCGAAATGCAGTTACACATCAATTACTGGGAAATTAAAGATCGGAAGGAGATTTTGTTTACTTGGGGGAGGATTTGGCGAGTTGGTGTGAAATAACGGAATGAACTCCATATATAAACAGGGTAATGTTGTGAAGTTAAATCAACTTCTAAGGTTCTCAATGTTTTTACTCGCAAGTTTGGGATTTCTTGGAGGGGGGGGGGTAATTCGATTCCAGTAACTTGCCCTATGACCAAGGAGCGAGAACCCGCCATACCCTGTTGCTTGTCTTACTGTTTTGTCGTGCTCTGCTCTGGGAATTATTCTTTTTTTTTGTTTTTTTAGAAAATCAACTGAAATGTAAAGGTGAATTAATATAAAGAAGAAAAAAAGAGGGGAAAATAAACAAAACTCAGTTCGAGTTATTTTTGCGTTTGCAGAATTGTCTCTAAAAGTATCTGTTTTTACACCTTTGTCTTAACTGTAAAATGAATTCGGTGGTTCAATAATAAGTAGCTAACTCCCACTTCTCTTGTTATCGGCCTGGATAAAGTTCTTTGTGTATACAAGTCCTTTTTCCTAAATCTTTATTTTAAGGCGAGGGGGGGGGGGAGTGTAAACCGAACATTTTTCTCTTAGAAAAAATTCTGCGTTCTATGCTTCCAATGAGGTTCTTTGGGGTTCTGTATGGCACTATTTTTGTACCTAAAACACTTGAGTTTGGTGGGTTTTAAAGGAGGAAGCCTTAATATATCCCGAACACATTCCTATCAATACAGTTTTAATTTTCCTTCGACGGTGTTCCTCTGCCGTACTTCATGCGAACACAAACTTATTAGAAGTGATAACCTTTCCTTCTTTCACAACAGTACGAGACTAGAAATAATTGTGTTCTGTTCATAAGAATTATCTCACTATTAGAAATCTTGTGTAACCCAACCTAACCATTTTTTTTTTAATTTTAGGAGCCTATCTAGAGACTACCCGCTTGGGCATAAGTCGCCGCAATCATGACAGCCTAGCACTAGGCTACTTTAAAATGAGAATATGAAATAATAACAAGAGTAAAAAGGGAAAATAGCAACAATTAAGAAGCAAGCTCCGGCGTCAGGTAAAGGGCCGCCTCCTCCTGGCGCAGGAGCATGCGACCTACAAAGAAAACAACAATATCAAAACCTAGTTAAATAAAGTGGAGAAGGTTGGCCTCCCCCCAAAAGTCTATAAGTCCACCAGTCTAGGTGCAAGAACTAGTCCCGGGTACAAGGGAGAGGCGGGAGCGACCCCGCCCGTTCCGGTACCGGGACAGGTAACGTGCGCGAAGATCGCCCAGACTGGGACACTCAACAAGACTGTGCCGAACAGTCTGGAGGACAATGAAGTCTTCACAGCAGGGCGCCGGCGAGTGCTCCATCAAATGGCGGTGCGTCCAGGCGAGTGTGTCCAATTTGGAGACGACAGAAAGCAACCTGAAGCCTTCGAGGCATTGGAGGGTAGGTCCATGGGAACAGACGCGGCGCAATGGCACGCAACTTTAAGTTCCTTTCGACCGTATCCCATCTTCTTCGCCAAGCATCTCGGAGAGCTGCCCGTATTCCTGCCATGTAGTCGGTGTGAGGAAGAGCGAAACGCTGGTCCGGGCGCCCAAGTCATGCGGAGTCTTTGGCGCCCTCATTTCCTGCAATTCCTACATGTCCAGGAACCCAGCAGAAGATAATCTCGACATCCGCCCGGCTTGCTAAAACCGTGGCGTCACGGATATCGCGAACCAGGGGATGCGGAGATTCCAATGCCCCGAGAGCACTCAGGGCGCTTTGTGAGTCGCTATAAATCACAATCTGGTCTCCGAACCGGGCACGTCGCGTAATCTCCCGTACCGAGTGGTGTATTGCCACCAGCTCGGCCGTGAAGACAGACACAGCGCTTGGCAGAGCCCCGCTGACTTCAAACAATGGGGATACGGCGTGGAAGCTGACCACCTCTTGGGAATTGGAGTCATCCGTATACACTGGCACGGTTCCAGCGTGACACGAAATGTGCTACAAAATGGCCGAACGCAATACTCTCGGCACTGTACAAGCTTTGGAAGCAGAGACGTGGCGACAAATAGCCAAATGTGGTACCCTCCAGGGTAGCGTCTTGGGCAGAACCAGGGGCGCCACTGGGCCGAGAGCTATACCTAGCGCTCGGGCCGGTGGCGCCCTAAACCCAAAGGGCTTAGGGTATGAATGGCGTATCTCGGCGGCATAGGCACCGTCGAAATCAGCTGCGGATGCAGTGAGAGCTGTTGGCAACTGAGGGCGGCGCCGGACTCGCGCGTACAGGCAAATAATGTACTGTATACGGAGTAGAGCGAGTGGCATCTTCCCAGCATCAACTAGTAGGCTCTCAATGGGGGAAGTGCGGAAGGCACCGGTCGCAAGGCGAAGGCGGGTGTGGTGGATCGAGTCCACCTTCCTCAATACACGCTCGGCTGCGGATGCATAAAACTCGCATCCATAGGCGAGCTTCGAACGAACAAAGGATCGGTAAAAAAAGTAAGGCAGTAGCCCTATCAGCGCCCCAAGCGCTGAACGTCACAGAACGGAGAATATCCATGGGCGGGTACAAGAGACCCTAAGGCTGCGAATATGAGCCTCATGGGTGAGGCGTCGGTCAAATACAAGACCAAGGAAACGGTGCAATTCAACCACTTCCACGCGTACCCCATCAAGAAACAAGTCTGGGTCAGGGTGGAGCCGTGGATGGCAGCAGAAATGCACTACTTTAGTCTTGGCCAAGGAAAACCGAAACCTGTGCGCTTTGGCATTAATATAGTCCAGATTAAAGACTGGAATCTACCAATAAATAATAATAAAGTTATCTAATTTTTAACAGGGAGTTTGTTTCTTTGCACGATAGTCTGTAGATAGACTGGCTTAGTGTGAGATGATGAAATCTAATAAAGATCTCCTTTATCTCCCACCCACCTCACTCAAGTGAGAGAGATCTTACAGCATCCCAATTCGGTCTCAACTTCCTGAACTCCTCCCTCCAAGAATGTGGCCGCGTTTGGCGACTATACGCCCGCAAGGGGGGTGGGGGTGTAGCAGGGGTAATCCTCCTGCTACAACGGAAAACTGGAGGAACGGCGTGCCCTCCCGGCCCCAGAGAGGAGTTATATATCTTCCACTATCATCGCTTCGGCTACCTTCACTACTTTCTTTACATATTAATAACAAATTATATTACTAAATTTCTGCGTGATTCGGCCTCGTTGCTATTGCGTTTTAAATTCAAGGAAAAAAAAAATGGTGGCCAAGCAGATTTCAGGGGTTCCATGAGGTCTTGGAGTAAATTGTACCACTGGGTCCATTGGGCCCTGTCAAACAGTTCCCGGGCAACCTTCACGCACCTCTCTTTGGAGGGAGGCGCCGCCAATCATCCAATTTCTCACCGTCTCCATGACAATGGTTACATTGACCAACGTGATAACCAGCGGGAGCATGTCCACGAGATTATTATTATCATTATATTAATTTTTTATACTTGAAACTAAAGCGTGAAAAACGAGGGCATCTCCACCACAGTTTTGGTCAGGGGCTGGTAAAGAAAACGATGAAGATGAAAAAAAAAGAGAAAACGGAAGAAGAAAAAAAAAGAGACGCCTGGAGATAAATCGGGCGGGAAAAATCTACAAACGTAGCACAATATTTTGTCTCGTGATGTGAGGACACTTCGGGACTGCCTCTGTCAGAGAACCACAACTTTCATTGCAATGTGGTGAAGGAGAGAAAGTAAGGACCAGAAAGTAAATAGGAGAGATTTATGAATATTCACTAACGCCCACCTCACATCATACCTAAATTCGCCAAATAGAAATAATTGCCACCTCATTTTAGTCCATTGTGTACACGCGGCGATCATTCATCTATTCCTTCTATCTTCCGTTTATAGCTTTCCCGAAGCCCGCATTTTACTCTTATTTACGCCTATAAATAAACATAAATACTGTATTACACGAGCGTGCAAGTAGCAAGGCTTGTGTGA
Source organism: Ceratothoa steindachneri (assembly GCA_963969495.1). Classification (NCBI taxonomy): domain Eukaryota; kingdom Metazoa; phylum Arthropoda; class Malacostraca; order Isopoda; family Cymothoidae; genus Ceratothoa; species Ceratothoa steindachneri. The sequence continues at coordinate 70,525,427 of OZ018335.1, read as the reverse complement.
GTGCGTGTGTGCGCAAGAGTTTGTTATTGATTCACGATTTCCAGACTAGACGACGTCACCGGATACTTTTAAGCGCCCATCAAGGAAGGAGCGAGTGAGTGCCGAAAAGCGTGTGGCCTTCTCCCATCCCTGTTCCTGGACAATCTGTGGCACTGCGGAGTCAGGGGAGCAACCTTCGAAATCTTCTGCATCGTTACACGCGAGTAGCGCATTTCACTGTTTTGACGCTTAGTCGCTTTCGTCCGTGCTATAAATTTGAATTTGGGAGGAATTTTAAGCCTCGTTGCGCCATCTGTCATTGTTAACCACATCTTCCCAGCAGATTTCCCGGCGGACTTGACTTAATGGGGAGATAGGGGATTCTGGTGACAAAAGAACACGCAACTCTCCAGAACCTTGCTTATGAAATCTACGGAACAAGAACTTCTGCCGTCGCCATAGACCGTTAAGTGCCTCTGTGAAGAATGAGAATGCTTCCTGTCTCTTCCTTGTCCCTACTTTTCATTCTTCCTTTACTCCACCATTCTATTAACCCTATCTACACAGCCAACAATTCAAGTTGAGCATGAAGATTCAAGATCGTATCTTTGATCGCATCTTATCTTTGTATGAACGTCCCGAGCCTTCGAATGCACACAATCGTACCTTGATTTGGCTCATTGACGATCTCTTTACACATTTTTTTTCCCTAGGATTAAACTACGCGAAGATGCAAGGGGTCTTTAACCGCCATTTCACACGCGAAATAAAAATCCAGCGTCAAATGAGACTTTTAAGAGCCTCTCTCATGAATGTTATAGAAAAATTGGATTAAGCGATCGCGAAAACACAATTAAGACCTCGATTGCGAGAAAAATTTGTCGGAAGATTTAGTTCATCCCCCAAAGTCGTTCTTAGCCCCAAATATTGGTCGTCGGGGTCAGGCCATGTTCTAATTTAATCAGATACATTAAATGTCGCATCTTTCGGTGTCAACGAGTGATTCCTGATTGAAGTCGCGCCAAAGGACCCGTCGAAAGGAAGAGATAATTTCAAAAACGGACTTCATTTATTTGGAAGGACAGTAGCGTCTTCTGGTGGGGGGGATGGGTCGCTGGCAGAGAGATTATAAAATAGGTTCGTAAAGAAATGGTTAAGCCAATAAAATTGCAACTCTCCTGCATCAATTTCGGAACAAAGACAGTTCCCCTGACAGGACTCTCTAAAGGAAGAGTGGTATCATTTAATCTCAACTCTGGTGGCTTGAAAATGCTGCTACGTCACGAAACTGAAGTTAAGAGAAGTGGTGTGTGGGAAGGTACAACTCAGGAATAGCTATTCTAAGAGGATAAATTAAAATGGCAAAAGAGTGATAAATAATTAAGAGAGGCAAAGTTCTAAGTTCATTACTATATTTTAAGGATATTTGAGTGTCAGGGTTCTTTTTTAAAACACTCGATCTCGGGAACTTGAAGTTAGTGAAACGTGTGGGTTCTTGTACTAAGTTGTGGGGTTTTGTAATAACAAGTAGGAGAAAAATGTGGGAAGAAAGGAGACATGTTACTTCCCTCCCCCTCCCCTCCTACCGGGGCTGAGAGTGAGAATTACCCCCCTCCTCCCCATCATAACGGCCGTTGAATGGACGAAAGCTGGTTGACGACTAACCCGCAGAAGGTAATAAGAGGTTTGCCGTAATGAAAGTAACGAAAAAATGGTAAAATGGAAGTGTCTAGAAAGAACGAAGTCGAGGTAGTCTCAATCTAGTATGAGACTGCCGGATGTACGGGATGCGTTGGGGAGAGCCGCTCCTCAAGTTACCAGGTATAATAAGTCTTCAGGGGCACCGCCTAGTAAATGAATTCGGATTTCTAATTTTGTCCCCCTTTTTAACTATCTTATTCGCCCTCTTCTTCCTTTTGGGGCTAATGGGAAGATAGGGTGGACAACTTGACCCCCCCCCCTTCCCCCACACACGTATCGTTCCAGAGAACACGGAGTACCAAAGGCACGGGGCATTAGAAAGATTATAATCGCTGGAGGAAGAGGCTTTTTCTTTCAAAAAACTGGCAGAGAGAGTTCATCGGTTTTTCGCTTTAGAAATAGGCCTACACACACTGGTTTCTCTCATTTTCATCTTTTTCACGGAATTTCAAGCAAGACTACACAAGTAGACCCAAAAGTGTTTCCCCTTCAACAAGCTCTTTTCAAGATCGATAGCCCTCAACTCCCAAACCTTCTTGTATGGAGTCCCTCTACAATTATGTTTCTCCGGCGTGGGAAGCTTTGCTACCTGCACCCAGTTCCGTTTATCTGCTCCTCGCATCAAAGGGAATGGCAGCATCTGGGCGACAGGTACGTTCCAATATCTTCCTTCTTCTCTACACTCGAATAAATTGATTTAACAAAGTTTTACATAAAATATGATATCAAAATCGAAAAGCGAAGAATGAAGAAATCAGAAAATAAAAAGTAACGGCGGGAGAGTAGTGAAAAAGAAGTGATAATGAAAACTGCAACAGAAAACACCATCGACTTTTAAATGTTGTTGTTTGGGATGGCGCAAAGAAGTCCTTTTACTTTGGATAATTTTTTACTTCTGCTGGTCCATAGGTGATCCCGAAGTCTATGCGCAGTAATTTACTGGTTACGAAGTGAAATAATAATTGTCCGCAGTGAAAACAAATAGAAATAAATAATATAATTCGTCATAATCAATTTTTGTGTTTGAGCACAACGTTCACTTTTACCAATAACGAATTGTTGTTTTTTTTTACTGCGGAGAGATTTTTGGCTCGCCCTCTCCTTTCGTAGAAGTTTTAATGGTACCACAGGATTCGCAAATCCCTTACTTGCATCCCGAGATGGAAAGTCCGGTAATCATAGTCAATTACGCTACCCATCCCTTTTCAATCATGGACGAGGTCCTCCGACTGGATAATAAAATTCACATTAAGATCAGAATGACAATCAGTCGCAAGCACGAGGACACGCGGGGGGGGGGGGGCGTTGGAGAGGGGGGTGCAGGAAGAACTGTATCTACGTAATACTGCGATTGACGCCAACCAGAACAACCAGAAAACAACGAACAATTCGTGTCCCAGGGGCGGGGGGGGGGGGCACCTGTTCCACGTCAGAGGTGAGCGGATATGGAAATTCTTCAGCCGGCTACAGAGGGAAGGAGGGATATGTTGCGCTGCGATTGAGGGGGGGGGGGCTTTGTTGTGATTAGCTGTGTGTAAAACTGTCTGCGCGTATGCCCAGACTCGATGCACCGCTTCATTGACGGCTGCTCACTGCGAGCGCCGAACTTTTTTTCTATCCCGCCGGGAACCGAACCCGGCATCCCAGAGTTGGCAAAAAAAAACCCAGCCCTAAAAAACCCGGGTAAGTTGGGGAAGGGGTTTCAAAATTGCACTTTTTTTCAAGAAATGAACGCTACTTAACAATATTTTATTCAAAATGAACATTTATGTTTATAATTTCAACAAATATGTATCAAATTAAGATTTCTCTGATACTGACTCATAATTCATCTCTCCTTCTACAGGTTATGGCTATCATGGGTATCCAAAATTCTCGATCAGTGATCCGTTCTTACCTTAATATAATTATTAAACTAATTAATTATTAATATTATATAAACATAGAGATAGCTATTCTTTTTCTACGTTATTCTAATGCTTTTAGCATTTGTTTTTTTTTGAGAAAAAAACAACAATAAAACATGGGTTTTTTAAAAAAAAAACGGTGTTTTGGGGGCTTTTTCATTTTTTTTTTGCCAACCCTGCGTCATCCAGGGGTTAAAGTCCAACGACTTATCCGGCCGCTAGGCTAGTGAGACCTCTGAGACATATTTAAATCCACGCCCATAAATCCCCCCGTCTTTTTTATATTATTTTTGCATCATTCTTTTCCATCCACATTTTACCACTTTACCAACTCAAGTGACAAAGGTAGGCATCGGGGGTCGCCATAAGACAAAGAAACGATCAAATTATCTCTAAGATTAATTTACCACCAATTCATTGGATAAGTGAAGAAATGAACTGGCAATTTGGGCCAACCTATGGTTAAACAAAGCTCTTCAAGCGCCTCCTTCATTAACGGGAGCTATTAAATCACCTCTTTGCTCTATCAAAGAGAGAGAGCCAAGAGGATTTGATAGGGCCCCGAGAAAGAGAATGGGCCGCTTCAAAATGAAATTAACCCATAATCTGAAGAGGGAGATTTATGTAGTGACGGCAGAAAAGAGGAACTACAGATGGCTCAAACTGGAAACAAAGAGAAATGTTCAAGTATAACTTTATACACAAACTGGGATTCTTGGCGAGGGGTAGGAGCAAATTTAACACTTCTCCTACGAGGATCTGTCTGTACCATCGTAGGAAAAGTGTTGAATTTGTTCCTATCCCACCCTAAGAATCGCAGTCGAGCGGATTCATCACTGCAAGGGTTTCTTTCTCCGAATTAATTGTCCTCTAATAATATTTGAGACAGGTTTATTTATGTCTTGTTCTTATCATTTGAGGGAAATTCCTGGTGAGTTCTTGTCTTCAAATATCATTCGAGGGACTGTTGCGAAGTTCTTGTCGGCCAATATGATTTGAGATCATTTCTCGCGAAGTCCTTTTCACCCAATATCACTTATCGGAGTTTACCGCTAAGTCCTTGTCGGCCAATAACACTTTGATGGAGTTTGCTACGAAGTCCTTGTCAGTCAATAGCACTTGAGAGATTTTACTACGAAGTCCTTGTCGGTCAATATCATTTGAGGGAGTTTGCCACGAAGTCCTTGTCGAGTTTTCCACAAAATCCTTGACGTTGGTTACCATCAAATTTCCTCAAATAAAGATGACTAAATTCACGCATAATAAAATCATTGAAATTGAGTTGGCAAAGGTGGCCGCGGGATTCAGTGGAAAGCAATTACCGTTGTCAAAAGTGTCCTCTTTCCTCACTTACACCCCATCTTACACCTTCCAGCTATCACCTCTACCACATTCAACCCCTTACACTGTGGCGAGGGAGAGGGAGAATTCCCTCTCTTTTGAGTATTTTATAATTAGATTCTAGATTTTTTTCAGACAGGAGAGACGTGCGAAGGAGCCTGATATTCCTTTGCCCAGACAGGTGCACACATGAGCGCAAACCCACACACTTCTACCTAGTTCCTGTTCCAGACAAGAGAGAAGAGGGGAAATCCCTAATTAATATTTAATTAGCTTGAGAAGTTGAACTAGTCTGCGTTTGAAAGATTTTTTGATTTGGAGTACTGAAAATAATGGCAAGTGATCCTTATCCACGGGGGAAGTGACCTCGTAGCATATATATATATATATATATATATATATATATATATATATATATATATATATATATATATATATATATATATATATATCAAGTACTCTATGTGCATATCAACGTATGCCTAATAGATCACTAAGTCAATAAGGTGAAAAAAAATAAATAGTTTCTATATTTGATTCGTTGACCAGAGGTCTTTAATGTATGCTGCTCTAACTCAATTTCCAGAGGCATGTCAAGGGTTGCCAGAAATAATTGAGAAGACTCCAAATATACAAGAAAAGCGAGCAAATTACACCAAATTTAAGCACTACAAAGAGATTGTAGGGCTAAACCAATTCGCTTTAGAGGCACGCTAGTTGAACCGAGCAATTTCGTCAAGTGCTTTGATGATGAATGGCGGCCCGATCTCAATTACATCAAATTGTTCACTACCAATACAAACACCCTACAACCCTAATTGGAAATTGGAAGTGCAAAGCTTCGTCATTATTTTCTGGTGTGTGTGGGGAGGGGGGCTTGCCGGTATTAGTGGCTACTCTCCCTTGCACAAACCGCCCGCCTCAAGATTTCAATAAATCCCTGTTTAGGTAGCAAGCTGTTCCGAGAAGACAAGATTGATTCAGCCAAGGTATTTAGGTTTGATTTAGTTGAATAAACGTATTTCTATTACTCATGATTTTTGCATCCCCATTTCTCTCATATTATTATTATTTTTTTATGTTTGTTTTTTCCCTCAGTATATTGTTTGGTCGGGTGAGTTCGCGTGCACTGGATCAGCTTTTCCTTTACCTGTAATTGGAAGGAGAAAGAATTTGGAATGGGTTTTAACCACCGAACTGGACTCGTTTCGAAGCCTTTCATTTCTTAGTGGAGACTTACTGATTAACTGGAGATCCGAACTACGGGTATCTAGAGCGTATGGTAGCCACCGGGAAGCCGACCCAAGTCGGTAGTCCATCCATAGACTAACTATACCGGATGTACCTTAACCTCGCTCTAATGGAAGCAGAGTTTCCACTCGGTTAAGCCGTAGTACCCATTAAGTGAGGGCAGGTGGAAATAACAAAAAAATATATATATTTTGAGTATTATGAAACGCGAGGAATAGTGAGGTTGCACAATTCTCCCGTTTATTACTGTATACTCATTTGGGGGAAATGAAAGCGAAAAAACGAAGAAAATATTCTTTGGTGGAAAATAAAAAACAACGCTGACGTGTGCGCTCATAGAGCAAAAGAAAAGAGAGTTCAATCATGAAGAGTAGACAGTATAATTTGCGCAAATGGGAAGCAGAGATCATCAATCTTATAAACTGGAGCTAAGAAAGAGTATTAGAGCCTCCGGAGCTTCGAAACCCCAGTGAGTGACTGGCATTGGTTTGTCAGCCCACGTGTACGAACACATCCAGGGAACACGGAGCTCCTTAAATCCGCTTTTTGAGATAAAGGAGCCTTCCGCCAGTGATTAGGGCGTATGGCCTGTAACAAGTAATACAAGATAAACCTATTCCCTAAGATAATTTAATAACCCGTTTCCCGGTGGCATACCGACCAAACAATCTGGAAAATAACGACCAAGATCCTTTCTGATGCGTTGTACATCCGCGATAGATATAACCTCTAGACAACAGGTAGGATACATCGGCCAAAGTTATTATTCCACTTTATATGTATGCAGAGAGTACTACAGGTGTTTATTTTCCTCTCTACCTGTGTCCTTTTAGGGGACGGACATGCATCCGTCTATCCTCAGTGCCTGTATCTATCTCGAAGAATACTACGCTTGTCTTTTATGTGGTTTCCCTAGGTATGGTGTCTGAAAGTCCAGTTCCATCTTCTATATGGTGCCCATGTCTGGTGCCAGAAAGCTTAAACCTTTAAAAAAGAGCAAAGAAGATATGAAGACCTAGCAGAATGGAGGTTGTTTCGGACGAGTACGCCAACTGACAGATAGGCACTATCTACCAAGCGGATGATGATGATGATGATATGTGTCCATGTTTGGTGCCAGAAAGTCCAGTACCATGTATCGCATGGTGTCTCTATTTGTGGTATAAGAAAGCCCAGTTCCGTCTTTTATATGGTTGTGCATGTCTGATGACAAAGTAGGTCTGATAAGATTACTTACTGTTTATCTGCCTCTTTGTCTAGCAAGGTAACGGGGACAGGTTCCTCGTTTGGCTTCTCCCTTTCTCAGCTCTCTCTCTTCTCCCCTTTATATCCTGCCCGAACCCCTGATGCGAGAGGATTTAGCGGATTCCCGTCCCCTCGACCAGGGGCGCAACCAAAGCGGATAACGCGATCTAAGTTTCGCCAATGAATGGGCGAATCTTTGCGCCAAATTAAAAAGGGGGATTAGCGAACGAAGCGGGGAAAATGGCAAAGAGATAACAAATCACGAGAATTCAAGAGCCAATTTGGACTCGGGGCGTAGAATGGTTCGCATCTAATGCGACATATTGCTCCCGATACGTCTTAAACCCACAAAGCAGGGGTGCAAGTAGAGTGGAATCCTATATATGTTTCCGATGCGTCCTTAAACTGCTTGAGTGTGTTAAAAGGCATCCGTAAGGAAGGAATTATTCCTTAAAGGGATTAAATAATCACACTCCGCTTCCAACATTGATACTTGGCAAGATTTTACTATTTTAATATAGAGATAGATGACAAAGGAGAACCAGAGGCCATCTATTAGAAAATAATTAATTAAATCTGCGCAAAAGCGATACAAATCACTACTACCCCACCACCACCAATCCTTCTCTCCTGATTAAGTCCATGACATTTAAAGGCTTACACATGAGGGCGCCCTGTGTGGCACTTGGTGGAACGGTACACGACCCCAGCCCCAGGGCACCTGGTAGTCCAAAACTACGGTAGAAACTAACTGGGCTTTTTTTCCTTCTACGCATCTTTACTCCTTTTCACTACTTTTTTTTCAAGCACCTCCTCTCATATTTCCCTTAGCCGGCGGCTAATTTCGCAGGCTGACCAGCTTACATTAATACCCAAGGGGGGAAGAAGAGGAGGTTCATCATGCTGGGGGGGGGGAAGCACACCTTCCTCCATATATATATTTTTTTTACACTCGCTGGCGCGAAACGCCATGGGGGGGTGTTGCGCCGTACAACTGACACCGTATGCGCTCGCTCCCGGCTGAGCGATTAGCGTTTCCCTGTAATGCAGAGGCGGCCTCCCACAATCCGTCTTAGGCAACCCACCATAAGAGTAAAAGGAACCCAGTGTCTTTTTTCTAAGAGCGCTTTACTGGCGACCGCCACCCAGGGGATGGGCACCGAGAAAACATTTAGCCTAATTCTCGGCTATATGAAAAAACTAGTAAAAAAAACAAAGCAAAAAGCACAAACCAAAACCAATCAACCAAAACCTGAAACAAAACAAACGGGATGCGCCCATGTCGGAGAGAGGAGGCGCGCGAGTATGCGCCTAACATCCAACAATAGAGAGGTCTGGAACCACAGATGAAGGCTCCTCTACTCCCAAATGGGAGGGCTGGGTCCAATAAGGATCCGTTAAGGCCGTCTCGCTATAACAGGCCCTTCAAGAACCTCGGGAGTCAGTGCCCTGATTCCCATTCAATTCCGTTTAGGAGCTACTGCTATCTAAGGGTAGCCTCCCCCCAAATTACCCTGGGTTTAGCATAGTCACAAATGTGGTCTCTGACACTACGAAAAGGAATGGCCCGATGGAGGGCCCCCTCTGAGGAGGGCCAAAATTGCGAAAATGGGATTGGGAGTCTTCGTTAGGGGTGGATTTTTTCGTCATTCATCTGATAAGTGTCAGCAGAGGCATAGCCACTAAAATTATTATCTAGCTTATTTTTAGAATAATTTAAATTACGAAAACTAAAAGGAAAAACAATACTATTGTGTAGAAAAGCCCAAACTCCATGAATCTTGAACCATAAGTGTAGGTACTCATCCCAAACCAAAGGGATAAGCGGTAGCGACCCTGCTCGTACCAGTACAGGGAGGGATAATGAGTGCGAAGATTCCCCAGCCTGGGAAGTTCTACTCAGAATGTGACCGACAGACACACAATCCTCACAATAAGTTTGAGGAGAGATTTATATCAAATGGCACTGCGTTCTGCGAGGATACAAAAAACGAGCTGAGGCGGTCGATACATAAGAAAGTAGGTCGACGGGAAAAGTCGGGGCGAGATAGCAGTAACTTCCGATTTCCGTCGACCGTCTCCTATCTGCTTTGCCATACAGCCCAAAGAATTGACCTAATTTAAGCCATGGAGTCAGATTGGTGAAGAACAAAAAGCTGGTCTGGTCACCCAGTCCGTGACTGTTTGGCACCCCCATTTTCTGCAATCCCTACATGTCTAGATGTCGCTAAAAAATACCAAGGAAACGGTGCGATTCTACCACTTCTGCACAACCCCGTCGGGGTGAAGACGTGGATAGCAGCCACATGTACACAACATTAGCCTTGTCCAAAGAAAACAGAAGCCTGTGAGCCTCGGCATCCACTTCATCTAAAATAGTAGTCAGTCCAGAGTCAAGAGTTAAAAAAGTTGCCCGGAGCGCTAGTGACCTAGCTCGACACGGTAACAGGACAGGTAACGTTCGCAAAGATTCTGCACACTGGCCCACTCAACAAGAACGCGCCGAATAGTCTGGGGCACCATGCAGTCGTTACAATGAAGAACATGGAAGCGCTCCCGAAAGTGTGCCCAATACGGAAGGGATACAAAGAGACCTGGACATGGTGCATTGCAGCTTAGCGACATTGCAGGCAACTTAAAGTCTCATCGGCCGTCTCCCATCTTATTTGACAGCCAGCCAGAGTGCTGACCTGGTCCCTACCATGTAGTCAGTGCGAGACAAAGCAAAACGCTCGTCTGGTCGCTCAGTCGTCGCGGACACTTTGGGGGCCTCATCAGCGCGCTCATTCCCCGAAATCCGCTCGGCTCGCAACCATGGCGTCAAGTATACCGTGAACCAGGAAATAAAGATATTGGAATCCTCAGAGAGCACTCAGGGTGGTATGTGAATCGCCAAGTATAACAATGTGAACTACAAGCCAGCAAGATGTCTTATCTCCCGTACGGATGGGCATGAAGATAGACGCCTGCTAGAGCCCGGCTGAATACAAACGGACGGGATACGGAGTGAAAGCCGACCCCATTTTCGGACTTGGAGCCTTCCGTGTGCACTGGCATGGATCCAGCGTGTCAAAATGTGTCCCAAAATACTCCCGGCTGTATAGAAGCTTTTGGAGAAGAGGCGTGGCGACGAATATTCAAAGGTGGTACCCTCGAGGGTGGCGTTCTGTGCAGAACGAGAGTCACCCCAAACCCGAGAGCTACGTCGAGATCTCGAAGTTTCCTTGTCCTAAAGCTAAAGGGCTTATGGTATTATTGACATCCCTCTGCGGCTTAGGCAAGGTCGAGATCGTCATCGCCATCGGCATCGGATCTAATGAAAGCCATTGGCGACTGAAGGATACGTCGGACATGTGAGAACAAATATATAATGCACTATATACGGCGCAGAGCAACGTGCAGGCTATCAATATATGAGGTGCGGAAGACACATACCGCCAGGCGGAGACCGGTGTAGTGGATCGACTGCATCTTTCACAATACACGTTCAGCTGCAGATGCATAAAACTCGCATCAATAGTCAAGCGCTGAGGGAAAAAAAGAAGAATAAAAACAACAAGGCGGTAGCCATATCAGCACCCAAGGTGTTGAACGTCACTGAACAAAGAATGTCCATAACGCGGGTTTAAGAGACCATAACACTGCAGATATGAGCCTGCCCGGATAGGATGCCAGTCGAAAACAAGACCAATGGACCGGTGCGAGTCCGCCAATTCAAAGCGTACCATATTTAGGAAACTAGTCGGTGTTTGGGTGTAACTGTGGAAGCTCTGGGCATGCACTACCTTAGTCTTAGCCAAGGAAAACCGAAACATGTGCGCTTAGGTATTGCGAGACACGCAGTTCAATGCTTATTGGACGTTCCAGAGTTGACTTTCGAGCCGCACCAAATGATATATATATATTTATATATATTTATATATATATATATATATATATATATATATATATATATATATATATATATATATATGTCGTCTACGTAGAGCGTAGCGAGAACATCTTTCGGTAGCACCAGGCGATACTGTTGATGATCCGGGCAAAGTGTGTGATACTGTGGACACTTCCCTGCGGGACTTCTTTTTAGGGGTGTTAGAAAGGAACCTTGAACATATCCTTCAATTAAAATGCTCGCTGCCTCAATGTGCACGGTTCGAATCCCACCCTAGCTCGGATATTTTCGAAGTAAGAAATAAATATTTCCGAAGAAAAATTATTCCGTTTTCTCTTTCCTGAGGTGAAGTTGGGATCTGAACAACTCATTACCGTTTCTAGATGTAAAAATATCTAAAATAAGCGACGAAGCATATTGTTCCGTCTACCGAAAACCAACTAATTCTAATGCCTATATTTATTATTTCTCGTGTCACGATGTATCCGTTAAAAGGTCTGTAGTTTCTTTCATATTCCTGAGAGCATATCGCATTTGTGATCCTTGTTTCTTGCAAGACGAAATTAATACAATCATCCAAACATTCATTGAACTGCAATATCCCCTTTGGTTCATAGAAAAGTGTCACTATAACGCCAGAACCATCTATTACTCCCCAGTGAATTAAAAGGAAAACAGATGTGACAAATATTATGTTACCTTCCCATACTCTCCCCAGTTAATCAATTTCAAAAAGTTGGCACGGACCAACAACATCAATGTTGCCTTTCAGTACGAGAATACGATCAGAAATAGCTTATCCAAAAACAGATCGATCAATAACAAACAGAGTTTATTTCGTTCCCTGCAAATCATGTAATGAAGTATATATCGGTTAAAGCAGCAGATTTTCATAGAGTATGGATGAACATAAATGCAATATGCGACGTGGTGCCCTCTCCTCTAGTTTATTTCTACATATTTCCAATGGAAATCATCAAATTGATATTGATAATGCTAACATAGTTTATGTCTCACAATTATATACATCGACGCTTAATTGAATCGGCACTTATAAAAGAAATTCCTAACTTTAATACTTCCGACGGCCAATTTAATACTAATATATTAATAAGCAAGAAATTCATACTTCCACTTCTCAAAAATACCGCTACATTCCCGCATAATCCACCTTAGCCCCACTGATTTGTGTGTGTGTACGTTAAGCAACTTCTGTATTTCACTTGTCCACCAGCGACTGACGATGACGGATGTTTCCGTCGAAACCACCTGGTTTCACATATAAAATTAGTCCTATTACTGTTGTTTTATTCATATATATATATATATATATATATATATATATATATATATATATATATATATATATATATATACTTAGATGTAGGTGGACGGGTCCATCCAATATAGAAAGAACTCAAGATTATCGAAAGAGGAAATAACTCTGGTCTAAATTTTAAATAATACGCGTTCCGTTTTTTAGGGATAAAATAAAAGTTGTTAATACCATTAGCATGGTTTCGATGTGCTCAGTTTCTATGTTAATAAAAAAGCCATTTTCACACAATAGTAATTCAACACTACCTTCCATATTTACAAATCCCTTTTCTACTATATTTTCATATTAATTTTTTCCTCACTATTTGACTGGTATCTGCTTTCTACTGCTTCTTCTGGCCTGAATAAGCGTCTACTATCTACGGATAAAGGAAGCTCTAGACTAAATCGCGGGAAAAAGGTGACAGTGACAAAACAAGGAATTCTTTTGTTATTTGTCGGCTCAATTATTCATTGCAATTGAAAAACAAACACAAAGGCATGGATATAAAAAAGTGGCTACAACTGAAAAATAAGGGAGATAGAGTAAACCGAATAAACAAGTATAAATGAATAACTATAGACTGGTACTACATTCCCCATCTCTCTCACCACAAAAACCAAACGTGTATGGTTTCACATACAAACTAAAGGGGAGAGTGCTTCGAGGAGAGTACCTTGCGAGAAAGGGGGAAAAACCTGAATGTTTGCTGATGGCTAAATATGATCGTGGTTTCACTTAACCCAGTTATTAAATCATTCATAAACTAAAGCGACTATAAATATCAAATTTGGGTAAGATAATTTTAATATTTTTTGCATTTTCCTTTATTCCCTCGCAATTTTAGCCCCGACGCGATAAAATGAAAATTTCATTATTGATATGCGCATATATATTTAAGGGCATGAATGTATGTACGTACGTCTGCAACAGCGTCATTACAAGCTATTGTCAAGATAGTTTTGATTTTATAACCGTCGAAATAAGTAATTTTATACGTAAGAATTTCCACTCAGCTTCTTTGTTAAGTTTGTATATTTTATTATTTTAGATTTCTTTATTTTATATTTATTTCATTGTCCCTTTCCTTGAGCCAAAATTACTCGGGGAAGAGAAAAGATCTTATGGTTTCGAGGGTATTTTTTATGATGAAATAGGTTCAATAGTCCCCAAAATAGAGGCATTAATATTATTTTTTTTATTTCCACAAAAATGAAGGGATTATTTTTTTAGACTTTTAGTCTCTATTATTCATAGCATTGTACAATGGGGTCAAATGTCCATAATGGATGGGAACATAGAAACTATTCAGTTTTATCACACGGAGGCGCGTACTTTATTCTCATTACCTTCCTCCTGTATTTATCACCTACCATTTCATTTATGTCATACAAAACTACCCCCCCATCCTCTGTACAGCCCCTCTAACCCCCACACGAAAATCACAGACCAGAGGCACCCTTCTTCATTCCAGACTTCCTTTGAAATGGCACTGTGCCAGCTCTGGCGACGTTTCCACCAGAGTGCCAAAACGGGGGAGAGGAAAATTTTCTGACGTTTGTATTTCCAACAGATTATATTTCCCCCTACCCAAAGTAGCATTGGACTTAAAGCTCTATCAAAGGGTAAAAGATGGAGGGAAAATAACTCCCTTTTAACAGATCTTCCCAGCACGAGACCCTATTTCTCCCCCAATGATCCGGGAACAGAAGAGAGTGGCAAAGAAGCGTTGTGAGTTGCATCCAACGCCCCACATTTGGGATTGGCGCAACGCACTCCCGCGCAATCAGGGAGATATGAGTTCGAACAAGGCGAGAGATGACGCTCTGAGGGGAATCGGGCGGGGGTAGGAAAACGAGGGAAGAGAAAGGCTTAAGACTGCACCACACTGATTCCGAATGAGACACCGAAACGCATGATTTGAGACGTGCATCAGCATCCCATTTTGCGTGGAGAGCGAGCAAAAATGTCTTGTTATCATCCTCATTCCAACTCGAAATCATATATATATAAATATATATAATATATATATATATATATATATATATATATATATATATATATATATATATATATAAATATATATATATAAATATATATATATAAATATATATATATAAATATATATATATAAATATATATATATAAATATATATATATAAATATATATATATAAATATATATATATAAATATATATATATAAATATATATATATAAATATATATATAAATATATATATATAAATATATATATATAAATATATATATAAATATATATATATATATATATATATATATATATATATATAAATATATATATAAATATATATATATATATATATATATATATATATATATATATATATATATATATATATATATATATATATATATATATATATATATATATATGAAAATTAATGCAATATCGCAAGAAAAGATGAGGAATTAAACCACATTCTCCGAAGACAATTTAATTCAGAACAGTTTCGGTGTATCTCACACCCTTTTTCAACTGACACTGGATAGAAAATATAAGAGAAGTGCATATAAGCATAACACAAGATCCCCTCTTTTTCCCCCCAATCCCCTACTTGTGGCTAATCTGGGGGGGGGGGTTAGGCCTAAACATATTGAAGGGTTGACATTTAACTATTTTGTTTATATGCTTTCTTATTACAGGATTAAAAGAAAATTGACCCTCAGATAGATTTAAATTAGGAACTGACGATGTCAAGCTCGATTCTACGATTCTTCTCTTAACATAGTTAGCCGATTTAAATAATATTTTACTTCAATTGAAATCGATCGTATGATTCTTGTCTCTAACATGGCAAAATATTCCACTGCTTTCGCTGCCCACTCTAATATCTCTTTTGTGTTCGTACAATCTCTTGTCTAGATTCCTCCCCGTTTTCCCTATATAAACTTTATGGCAATCGTTGCATGGTATTGCATATACTCCTATGTTATGATGTTCTTTGGGTTTCCTGGCCATCATCAATTGGTTTAAGGAATTATATTTAAAGGCTAGATTAATACCCGCTTTTCAAAATATGTCCTTTAAACTATTTAATTTATTATTAAATGGCAATGTTATACATTGTCATAGAATTAAACCACATTCTCCGAAGACAATTTTTTCTAGTTTGTATATATATATATATATATATATATATATATATATGGTAATAAATATAACGCAACGATCAGAAAAGCAAAATAATGAACACGAAAAACTTAATAAGGACACCAGGCAATGTTTTCGCTACTAAGATTAAAATTTAAAATCTTAAAAAAAGCAGCCAGAGTTATTTTTTATAAATTTTCTGAACTTCACGAATTGTAATTCATTTTCTTTTAAAACATACTAAAGCATTGGATAATCATATATTTTTTTGGACTTAACCATTTTTTTTATTTTCAAACTAAAGAAATTCATAGAAATTACCTTGATAAAAATTTAAAATCTACTTACATAAGTCATTACCAAACTAGGATGGAATTATGAATCAAATACTCAAAAAAATCCCCTTCTTAAATTATAGAGTTAGTGATGAAATGATGATGATAAATAGTGAAATTTGACAAAGCGAAAGTTTCCAACACATATAAATAGGTTACATCTGCAAAATGTTCCATTTAATACTAATCGTCATTTGTTCGCGAATATCTGGAATGTTCTAAACTAAATGCGAGTTCTTTTGTGATCGTGTAAGGCCACTGCGTCATTCCTTACATATAAGATAATCCTACCGTCAACATCATCCATGGGAAAAAACAGACAAATCAAGTCAAGATCTTCGTGAACAAAATGTATCCCTTCATAAGGGTGATCTTGGGTTCATGCAGCTCGAAAAATTGCTACAACTGTATGCGATAAACCACATAAAGCAGCAGGAAGATCTGGAAACAAATGGAGTTGAAGTTACGAGGGATGGTCAATAAGTTTTGCGAATCGGTAGGGCAAAACAGAGGAAGGGGGATGACTGTTTGTGGCGGGTGTTAGGGCAAGTTATGACAAGTCAGAACCTGCAGCCGCACGCTCCTGCCTCATCCATTTAAGAAGCAGTAGCTGATCGCAGATCGTCAGTCACAAATCTTTCAACAATGGAGAAGGTTGAGCACCGCGCAGTGATCAAATTTTTGACCAAGGAAGGCAAGAATGCAAAAGAGATCCATGAACGCATGGTTGCAGTGTACACCGGCACCGCCCCTTCCTATGCAACCATTGCTCGCTGGAATAGGGAGTTCCGCCATGGTCGTGATTCCCTTGAAGATGACCCCCGTCCAGGACGCCCATCAGATGTGACCAACGAGGACAATGTGGCCTGTGTGGAGAGGAGGATCCTCGAAAATCGACGGGTGAAGGTCGAAGAAATCGAGCGAGAACTTGTAATATCACATGGAAGTGTTATCAACATCATGACCACGACAATTTGGCCATGGCCAAGGTCTCTGCCCGTTGGATCCCTAGAAACCTCACGCCCCGTGAACGACTTCAACGTCGTCAAAGTAGCTAAACCATCTCCCCTACAGTCCAGATCTAGCCCCTAGCGACTACTTTTTATTCCGCCAACTCAAGGCTGCACTGCGTGGACGCCGGTTTGGGGGTGATAAAGATGTCCAGCTCGCCGTCCAGGAGTGGATTGAACAGCAGTCGGGAGATTTCTGGTTGTCGGGAATTCGAAGCCTCAGGGACAAGTGGCGAAAGTGCATTGAAGTCGAGGGTAGTTATATTGAAAAATAATAAAACACTTTTCCTCATATCTCGTTTCTTTATATCAGAATTGCAAAACTTATTGACGGCCCCTCGTAGTAAAGATACACTAAGTAGAACGCTGGGTCGAAATAATATATTTTATCTTTACTCCAAGAAAGACTCCACACCTTAAGAAAACATCACCCTAAAGCTCGCTTCGCGTTTGCATATGAAGATTCTTTTCTTCTCTTAGGAGCCCATCTGGCGACTGCCTACCTGAGCATAAGTCGCCGTACTCACGACAGCCGTGGGTACGGCTACATTAAAATAACAATATGAAAAAAACAAAGATAACAATAAAAAAAAGCAAAACAGGAAAAGCAGAAAGCACGCTCCGGTGTCGGCGGTAGGCCAGCCTCCTCCCAAAGGACATAAAGTCCACAAGTCAGTGTGCACGACTCGTCTAGAGTACAAGGGAGAAGCGGTAGCGAAGATCGCCCAGACTGGGACATTCAACAAGAATGTGCCGAACAGTCTGGGAAACGACGCAGTCATCACAATATGGTCCAGGCGAGCGCTCCATCAAAAGACGGTACGTCCAGCGAGTGTGTCCAATTCAGAGACGACAAAAAGCAACCTGTAGCCGTCGTGGCTTCGGGGGGATAGATCCATGGGAACAGTCGCGGCGCAATGGCAGGAAACTTTAGGTTCCCCTCGACCGTTTCCCATCTTCCTTGCCAAGTAGACCGGAAAGCTGCCCGCATTCCTGCCATGTAATCGGAGTGAAGAAGAGCGAAACACTGGTCTGGACATTCAGTCCCCTCGGACTTTTTGCGCCCTCATCGGCGAGCTCATTTCCCGCAATTCCTACATATCCAGGAAAACAGAAGATAATCTAGACATACGCCCGGCGCGCCGAAACCATGACGTCACGGGTATCACGAACCAGAGGATGCGGAGATTCCAATGCCCCGAGAACGCTCAGGGCGCTTTGTGAATCGCTATGAATCGCAATCCGGTCTCCAAACCGGGCACGTCGCGAAATCTCCTGTACCGAACGGTGTATTGCAACTAACTCGGCTGTGAAGACAGGCGTAGCACCTGGCAGAGCCCCGCTGACTTCAAAGAGGGGATACGGCGTAGAAACTGACCCCCTCTTGGGACTTGGAGCCATCCGTATACACACACTGACATGGTTCCAGTGTGACACAAAGTGTGCTCCAAAAAGGCCGAACGCAATTTTCCAGGCGCTGTAGAAACTTTGGGAGCAGAGGCGTGGCGATAAATGGTCAAAGGTGGCACCCTCAAGGGTGGCGTCCTGGGCAGAACCAGGGGCGCTACCGGCCCGAGATCTATACCTAGCTCTCGAAGGAGATTCATAGGCCTTAAATCATTCGGTATGACTGGCGTTTCTCGGCGGCATTGGAACGGTCAAGATCAGCTGCGAATGCATGAGAGCTGTTGGCGATTGAGGGAGGCGCCGGTCTCAAGCGTACAGGCGAATAATGCACTGTGTACGGCGAGGGGCGTGGCATCTCATCAGCATCGACAAGCTCTCAATGGCGGAAGTGCGGAAGGCACCGGTCGCCAGGCGAAGGCCGTGTGGTGGATCGAGTCCACCTTCCGCAATACACGCTCGGCTGCGGATGCATAAAAAGTGGCTTGCTTACAGGTTTCTTGACGTACGGTCCGAGGGGTATTAACCGATCAAGGTTTGTCAGTAAAAGGCTCCTTTGTATTTTTATACCACTTTGAAATGTTTACACTTACGGTAAAGATTTAATTTACGCAACGGAATATGCTAAATCGAGTTATAATGGCAAGAGTAAGAATAATGATGATTCGCAGAGCGGTGAATTAAGAGTCTAATAATTGATCAATGAATAAGTAAATGAATCAATCAATAATTATATGTCAATAATCTTTTGAATAAAAGGTTCTCTTGTTTATACCAGGCAGCATTTTGGATGCGACGCGAAGCTCCGCCTTCCTTGGGTCACTGAGACAGTACTTAGCTACCTATCAGTCCAGCAGAGCCTGTGATTCGTTTGAGTCTAGCCTGTGATTGGCTGAAATTCTCCACTTCGGATCTTAATTTGGGGGTCTCTCCCCTGCGAGGGTATCACAAAGACTCCGTTTGCTTAAGCTAAGAGATGACCTTATCAAATTTTACATTAAGGTGAAACATCTTTTTTCGTCGATGCTGTTCCCCATTTCAGACACCGTTAATTACTATGTTTGCCCATCTGCTCTCATAGTCGGGTGCGGTAGCTTTAAATCGTGGTCGGGTTGCAATCCAAACGTTCTAATCAGATTCCGCTGGTTCACAAACTGTGTCCGAACGACCTTATCTTATTGCTCCTACCAGAGAAGAGAGAGGAATCGGAGAGCTTGCCTCAGAAAATAAAGACTCCGAGCTCAGCAGGCAAATGTGCCAGGGTCAGCCTTGTAGGTGATTCCCAGGCACCGGGCCTGCAGCTTCTGCTAGCGGCCCGCCTTCGCACAAGCGTTAAGGTGAGCTGCCTCCCAGGCTGTGGGAATAAGCAGGTAAGAGCTGAGGCCGAGAAGTCTCAGATTTCTAAGATTTCAGTCGTTGCCCTTATGGTAAGTGGCAACGACCTCTACCTCAGAGAAGGTAGGGTAGGCCCTACAGGCGAGATATCGAAGACGGTTATGGGCGCTGTCGTAGACTGTCGATTGAAAACACGCAGACACGTCGTGGTGGGGATGCTCCCAAGGTGGGTTCCAATCCAGACTGCCCACGTGAGGAACATGTCGCTAAACTGGCGCATTGCAGACCTCTGTACGGCGGAGGGGTGTCTTTTTTCTGGACCCGTACGCAGTATTCTATGGTAGAAAAGATCTCTACCAAAGGGATGGGGTGCACCTCTCCTTTAAAAGCAAGGCTTTCCTAGCCAACCTCATCCAGGATGTCGTGGAGCGTACCCAAATGAGTGTCCGGCCCATTGGGAAGGCGGACGTACGCCAGTAAGCCCGAGTCACTCCCCAAACAACCTTCTCGGAGGTTGTCAAAAATGGTGCCACAACGACAACCAAGAAGCCGGGAAACGGAAGAGTATAGGGAGTCCTACATTAGGGGACTCCCTGAAAGTTCTTCTGTTCAATGCGAGGTCAATCGGGAACAAGTTTCCTGAGCTCCGTGGCCTCGTAGCGACGGAAGAACCCGAAATGGTAGCCATTACAGAATCGTGGATAAAAACCTCAAACCAAGACTTTGAAGGCGAATTCACGGTTCCTGGCTACCAACTCTTCCACAAAGATAGGCCAGACAGAGAGGGTAGCGATATAATGTTGTATGTCAAGGATACAATCGAATCTACGAACTCCAACATTATATCCGATCACGAGCTCCTAGGTGTTGACCTAGAGATAGGTCCTGTCAGATACAGGACCCTGGTGCTTTACAGACCCCATTCCCAACCCGTTGAGAAGGTCAGGGAACTGTACCAGCTGCTGGGTGAGCTTGTTCAAGGCAGAGTGTGCATTGTTATGGGCGACTTCAACAAACAAGTTGACTGGGAAACCAGAGCAGCCTGTAGCGAGAGCGCGCTACTCCTGGAGTTCGCCAACAACGAGTTCCTCACTCAATGGGTCAGAGAACCGACGAGAGGAGACAATATCCTAGACTTGGTCTTCACTTCTGAGGATGATATCGTTGAGGATATCTCTGTAGGCGAAGAGCTCGGTGACAATGATCACCAGCTAATTAGATTTAGCGTCAAGATCCCGAAGGTAAGGTCTGTTGCAAGTCAATCGAGGAAACTTGACTTGAGAAGAGCAGACTTTGCAAGCCTTCGTGCTGAGCTGACTGATGTAAGGCTAGCGGTATGCTAAGAGGTTGAGGATTCGTGGAAAATTTTCAAAAGTAAGTTCATGAGTCTTCAATCAAGTTGCATCCCTCTAAAATGCCTCCGTCGGTCTTCTGTTCAACCAAAGTGGTTTAATCGAGAAATCGGCCAACTGCTTAGGGAGAAGAGAAATGCGTACCGGCGATCGAAGATCTCAGGTGCCTTTGACGAGTACCGAAGGCTAGCCAGAAGAGTGAAGTCCAGCATAAGGGCGGCTAAGCGGTCTGAGGAACTCCGAGTGTCGAGACTCTGCAAGGAGAATCCCAAAGAGTTCTTCGGCTATGTAAATAGCCGTAAACCAATCCATCGTAGGATTGGGCCCTTAGTGGACGAGGAGGGTGCATTAACTCACTCAGCTGCAGAAAATGCTAACCTGCTCAATGACTACTTCTCTTCAGTGTTTACTAAAGAGTGTGGTCTCATCCCCCAGCCCACGGATTCCTACTCGGGGGAAAAGCTGGAGGTACTGGACTTCACCGAAGGAGAAATAAAGAAAAAGATCGTTGAACTAAAGACGAATAAGTCCCCTGGACCGGACGGGTTTCTATCCAAGGTGTTGAAGGAAGTGTGCGATAAAGTATCACGACATCTGTGCGCTATCTTTAACATGTCAATCCGGACCGGATGCGTTCCTAGAGGCTGGCGTGAGGCGGAGGTGACTCCGCTCTTCAAGAAAGGAGACCCCAGCCATCCGTCAAACTACCGACCCATCAGTTTGACTTCAATAGTCGGTAAACTCATGGAAAGCATGATAGTGGACAAGATAACGTCTTATTTAGAGTCAAACCTGCTACCTGAAGAGTTCCCAACACGGCTTCCGAAGGCAACGGTCATGCCTGACGAACCTTGTGGAATTCTTCCACTTCGTGTTCAGTGAGGATGATCGGGATAAAGCGGTGGATGTTGTGTACCTTGACTTCCAAAAGGCCTTTGATAAGGTACCACACCGCCGCATTATCCGGAAAGTGCATACATAGGGCATAGACGGCAACGTAGCAGGTTGGATAGAGAGCTGGCTAAGTGAAAGACGGCAACGAGTAGTGGTGAATGGACGGGCCTCTGAATGGGCGCCCGTATCTAACAGTGTCCCTCAAGGTTCCGTCCTGGGACCTCTACTGTTTATTAGCTATGTCAACGACATGGACAGAGACATGGTTGCCAAAATCTTCAAATTTGCCGACGACACCAAGCTTGGTATCAATGTGGGAAAGGAGGAGAACACTGCCCGCCTCCAAGAGGACCTTTAAAGGATTGGGGAGTGGTCGGACACCTGGTAAATGCCTTTCAACGTGAGGAAATGCAAAGCAATGTATATCGGCCACCGAAACCCCAAATCTCAGTACATCCTTGAGGGCACTGCTCTTGAATCAAGTGACACTGAGAAGGACTTGGGTGTTACTATCACTAGCGACCTCAAGTTCTCGAAACAGTGCATCGAGGCAGAGAAGAAAGCCCAAAGGATGTTAGGCTACGTAAAGCGCCAGTTTGGATACCGTAACAAGGAGATAGTACTTTGTCTGTACAACTCCCTCGTTCGGCCGCACCTGGAGTATGCCGTACAATTTTGGAGTCCTTCGTTTCGAAAGGACATCGCAAGGTTGGTACGCGTACAAGCTAGGGCAACCAAACTGATTCCCTCTATCCGACATAAAAGTTATGAAGATAGACTAAGGGAATTAGATCTGTTCTCGCTGGAAACCCGTAGACTGCGTGGTCAGCTCATCCAAGTTTTCAAAATACTTCGAGGGTTCGACAATGTTGACTACCGGGATATTTTCACACTCAGTGAGAACAGAACGCGCAATCACGGCTTCAAACTTGAATGGAAGCGTTACAACCGCAATCTGTGTGGAAATATTTTAGCCTACAGTATCTGCGGTAAGTTGAACGCACTTTCAGTGGAAGTTGTCAACAGTGAATCTGTTGACCAGTTCAAGTCAAGACTAGACAAAGTCTTGAAAAGTGGCCGTTTAGGGACGCAAAACAATTGAGCAGCCATGTGCCCGCTCGATTGCTAGTCCAAATGTACCTTCTTTGAATGGACCGTAAGGTCTCCTAGGGTACTGTAACTCCTTGTAACTTCTCTCTCATTCTCTCTCTCAAGATATATATATATATATATATATATATATATATATATATATATATATATATATATATATATATATATATATATATATATATATATATATATATATTATATATTTATATATATATATATATATATATATATATATATATATATATTTATATATTTATATTTATATATTTATATATATATATATATATATATATATATATATATATATATATATATATATATATATATATATATATATATATCGATCTGTCTTTCTTTGTTTGTCCAGTGATTGTACACTACATATCCATGGCGCGGGTACAAGAGACACAGGCTGCGAGTCCACTATTTCCAGGTGCACCCCATTTAAAAACAAGTCTGTGTCAGGGTGCACCACATTAGTCTTTATGCTGTTGATGCTTAGGGCAAAGAGTGTGACACTGAGGACACTTCCCTGTGGGACACCCTCTTCCTGCTCCATTGGGCCAGAGGGCTCCCCCACTCGTACGCAAAATTGACCATCTCGCAAAAATGGATATAAACATTGGTAGGAGACCACTTGCCCCTATCGTATGGAGAATCGCCATGATACCGTATCGCCATGCGGTATCATAGGCCTTCTCCAGATCGAAAAGCACCGTAGCGTAGTGATGTCTACGAAGGAAGACCTCGCAGACGGCAGTTTCCAGTCGGAGCAGAGCATCCGACGTGGAGTGGAACTTGCGGAAGCCACACTGTGCAGAAGACAGATGGCCTCCGCTGTCCAGAAAAAAATGCTAATCTAACATTTACCAATTTCTCCATCAATTTGCACACGCAGAAGGTTAGAGAGATTGTGCGGAAACCGGTCGGGGTAGAGTGATCTCACCCCGGTTTGCAAAAAGCGAGCACAGTAGCGATTCGCCAGGAATATGAAGATTTTAATTAACCGGTAACGTTCTGGAAACAGATCCTTTGGTCAGATGAAAAGAAACTAAAAATTTTGGGCGCAATTCAATCAGCAGGGTTTGGAGAAAAGGTGTGAATCTTACGGGCCAAAGAATACGATCCCTACAGTCAAATTCGGTATTGGATCAATCATGGTATGGTGTAACTGCGCTTGTCGCTTGGATTATTCTTATTCATACTCGTCTATTGGTACAGTCAATTTTTTTAAATTTTGGACTGAATTTCAATTCGAATGAGGGGTTTGTATTGGTGGACCGCTTTGTTGTGCGTGACCTGTAATTAAATCAGTGGCTATACGTTCGAAAGTGACCTTTTTCTCCTTGACTGGCTTCGCTGAAGGTTATTTGAGAGCAAGGAAGAGGGACCCTTGTTCGCTGACTCAAGGTAAAGTGCTTATGTTGTCATTTTGACATTTTTTTCCACTTTTTCACCTTACTCACATAACTTTTACTTTTTTTCATAACGCATCCACAAGTCAACAAGACCACCAGTCAATGTGCACGCACTCGTCCCGAGTAACAAGGAACGGCGGTAGCGACCCCGCCCATCCCGGTACCGGGACAGGTAACGTGCGCGAAGATCACCCAGACTGGGATATTCGACAAGAATGTGCCGAATAGTCTGGGGGACGACGCAGTCGTCGCCATAGGGCGCAGGCGAGCGCTCTATCAAATAGCGATGCGTCACACGGGTGAGTCCGATTCGGAGACGACAGAAAGCAACCTGAAGCCGTCGCGGCATTGGGGGATAGGTCCATGGGAACAGTCCCAGCACAATCGCACGCAACTTTACGTTCCCTTCGACCGTCTCCCATCTTCTTTGTCAAGCAGTCCGAAGAGCTGCCCGTATTCCTGCAATGTAGTCGGTGTGAGGAAGAGCGAAACGCTGGTCAAGTCGCAGAGTCCTCGTGGAATCTTTGGCGCCCTCATCGGCGCGCTCATTCCCAGCGATTACTACATGTCCAGGAACCCAGCAGAAGATAATCTCGACATCCGCCCAGTTTGCTAAAACCGTGGCGTCACGGATATCGCGAACAAGGAGATGCGGAGATCCCAATGCCCCGAGAGCACTCAGGGCGCTTTGTGAGTCGCTATAGATCACAATCCGGTCTCCGAACCGGGCACGTCGCGTAATCTCCCGTATTGCCACCAGCTCGGCCATGAAGACAGACGCAGCGCCTAATAGAGCCCCGCTGACTTCAAACAGAGGGGATACGGCGTGGAAGCCGACCCCCTCTTCGGACATGGAGCCATCCGTATACACTGGCACAGTTCCAGCGTGACACGGTTTGCTCCCAAAAGGTCGAACCCAATACTCACGGCGCCGTACAAGCTTTATGAGCAGCGGCAGGAAAACAAATACCAAAATGTGGTACCCTCCAGGGTGGCGTCCTGGGCACAACCAGGGACTCCACCGGCCCGAGAGCTATATCTAGCTCTCGAAGGAGTTTCCTGACCCTAAACCCAAAGGGCTTAGAGTATACCTAGCGTCTCTCGGCGGCATAGGCACCATTAAGATCAGCTGTGGATGCAGTGAAAGCTGTTGGCGACTGAGGGAGGCGCCGGGCTCGCGCGTACAGGTGAGTGATGCACTGCACGCAGCGCAGAGCGAGTGGAATCTCCCAAGCATCGACCAACAGGCTCTCAATGGGGGAAGTGCGGAAAAGTAGGGCAGTAGCCCTATCAGCGCCCCAAGCGCTGAACGTCACGGAACGGAGAATGTCCATGGTGCGGGTACAGGAGACCAAAAGGCTGCGAATATGAGCCTCCCAGGTGAGGCGTCGGTCGAATACAAGACCAAGGAAACGGTGCGACTCAACCACATCCAGGCGCACCCCATTAAGAAATAAATCTGGGTCGGGGTGAAGCCGTGGATTCGGCAGAAGTGCACCACCTTAGTCTTGGCCAAAGAAAACCGAAACCTGTGCGCTTTGGCATAGCGATCGGCGCGGTTCAATGCCTGTTGGAGTCGACGCTCCAGAGATGGCATCTGGGCAGAGCCAAAAGAGACCGAAAGGTCGTCCACGTAGAGCGTAGCGAGAACATCTTTCGGCAGCACCGAGGTGATGCCGTTGATGCTCAGGGCAAAGAGTGTGACACTGAGGACACTTTCCTGCGGAACACCCTCTTCCTGCTCCTTTGAGGCGGAGGATGCTCCCCCCACCCGTACGCGGAATCGACGATCTGGCAAAAACTCAAATATAAACATTGGGAGGCGTTCCCTCGCCCCCATCGTGTGGAGTCTCCATGATACCGTATCGCGAAGCGGTATCATAGGCCTTCTCCAGATAGAAAAACACCGTGGCGTAGTGCTGTCTACGAAGCAAATCCTCGCAGACGGCACTTCCCAGTCGGAGCAGAGCATCCGACGTGGAGTGGAACTTGCGGAAGCCGCACTGTGCAGAAGACAGATGGCCTCCGTTGTCCAGGAAAAAGACTAGCCTAAAATTTACAAATTTCTCCATCAACTTGCACACGCAAGAGGTTAGAGAGATTGGGCGGAAACCGGTCAGAGTAGAGTGATCTCTCCCCGGTTTGCAAAAGGCGAGAACAGTAGCGATTCGCCAGGAATCTGGGAGAAGACCCTCCACCCATATCCTGTTGAACAAATCTAACAGAAAGGCCATGCCTCGCTCACCCAGATGTCGAAGCATACGTACGGGGCATCGTCTGGACCTTGGCGGTGTCCGCGCACGGGGCGAGAGCGGAGCGCAACTCACTCACAGTAAACCTGTCGTTGAAGGGTTCTGCTCCTCTCGAGGTAAAGTCCATCCGGCGGCCTTCCGCGACATGACGATGTGCATTGAATGCTGACGGAGAAGCATCCCGGCTAGAGAATTCGGAAAAAGCGGTTGCGAAGGATTCCGCCACGGACGCGGGGTCCAAGATTGCGGTCCCATTCTCCTGGAGAACGGGAGGGAGGTCCTGCGAGAACTTGCCCCGAATCCTTTTGACTCGCCTCCACATCTCTGCTAAAGACGTCTTCCCGTTAAGTGAAGACACGTATGCCCGCCAAGAAGAGCGGCGGGCGTGCTTCGAAATATACCGAACTCGCGCCTGCGCCAAGCACCACCGAGGTGGGCTCTCAGGCGGCAGTTGCCCTGAAAATGATATTTGAATGGGAAAGTGATCACTACCATGGAGGTCATCGAGCACCCCCAATCAAAATGAAGCTGTGCATCCGAAGAGCACAAAGATAGGTCAAGGCAAGAAAACCAAGCGGTTCTCGGACAGTGATGCGTAAACTCATCCACGTTTAGGGCACCCATCTCAAGCTCTTCGATCAGATCGGCAAGGACTTGACCCCTGGGATTTATTGAGTAATCTCTCCAAAGAGGATGCCTGCCGTTCAGATCTCCAAGCAAGAGATAGGGCCTCGGCAACCGTGCCACGACGCGGCGGAAGTCCCCCGCGACGAAGTCAGCTGACGGTGGAATATACGAAGAAATGATACCATACCTCCTATCCAGGTGCAGCTGCACAGCCACTGCCTGAAAGGAGGTATCTAAAGAGAAAGGAAGAACGGAGACATCATGCCGGGGGTAAACTGCGCATCCACCAGCCCGGCCATCCCGCGGTGGTGGGGTGCAAGACCCTTATTCGCCGGGAGGGCGGGCAGGGGGCACGCGCCTAGCATGGTCTCCTGCAAAAAGATAGCGGGCAATGGGACGAGACGAGCCTCCGCAGCTCCTCCAAGTTGGCCCGGAGTCCACGGCAATTCCATTGAAGGAATATGCCCTCCAGGCCTAGCTCGGAGGAGACGCGGGGGCCCTCCTAGAACTGAAGTCCCTCACGGGAATGGCCGTACGCTTCCCGGGGGCAGAACTCTAGGCGCGCTATTGGCCGGACAAAGCGCTGTCACCTTCGAGGACCTATTGGGGGAGGTTGGACTCGCCATGCGAGTCTTTTCCTCCCTCCGCCTCGAAACCTTAGGCGGGCGTTGCGGCTTTGGAGGCGGGGGGGGGGGCCCTCTTTTCGAGGAACCACCGTCTCCGAGCCACTCGCTCCACCTCTAGGCGTGGGCGAAGGAGCCGAAGCTCCTTTATTGCTGTCCTCCTTTCGGGGGACAGCTTTAGGAACCCCTGAAGATAGCCTAGCGACCGTCTTCAGGGGTGTTGCCTCCTGTGAGTCAAACGACTCGGTGGAGGTAAGTGGCCGTTTCGCATTGCGGGAAACGGTCACGTTGGGGGAAGAGTGGGGAGCCCTGGTTTTAGCCGGGGCTGGGTGTGAACCCTTTTTGCCGCCAGCTTTACTAGGGGAGCGCCCGGGTTGATTAGAGCCCGCAGAAGGGCTCCGAATATGCGCGGAAACAACCGTGCTCGTTGGCCTGGATGGGCCAGGAGCAGAGGGTGCCTTTCTAACTATTGAGGCATATAACGTCCCAGGCAGAGCCGGGCGCGCCAGGAAGCGTTTAAAGCCAGCAGGCTCGAAAACGCCGATCTTGGCTTGGTCGCTTGCCAAAGTGGCAGCAGACCCATCCGTCCCCGTAGCCCCGAGTCTTCTTAGTCTTTGTCTTTTTTGGAGAGGAGGGCGGGGAATGAACCCGCTTCTCACCTCCGCCGATAGGAGCCCCTAGGCCAGATGGACCGGCCTCAGCCAGGTCCTTCTCCCAAATGGAGAAGGTCCTGGTGGTCGCTGTGGCACCAGTTGGAGGAGATCCCTCCCCTCCTTGTACTGCCTCGGAGCCCTCAGCCGTTAGAGGAGGACCTTGCATAGGGGCGGATTCGGTGCTTGGCGCCGAGCCCGGATTCTCCCCCATGGAAGGCCCTACCGTCTGAGGCTGGGTTTCCTCAAGGACCATGTCTATCACAGGAGGGGCCTTCAGTTGGCCATCCCCTCCCAGGACATCGCAGGTCCCCTTGGCAGCGTCACCAGTCTTGTGTGGGGAGGCACAGGCCTTGACCCCGGCAAGTTTTAATATTCTTGCCAGCAGGTCTTTTGAGGGAAGCGACCGAAGGGGCCTGGCTTCCCTCTCCCCCTGTGGGGATTTGCCCTACCGAGCCGCTTAGACGAGGGGCGGTTGGCAATGGGCTGCCTGCTGGCTTTCTTGGCAGTCCCCTTAGAAACAAAAGGAGGGACTGCCGCTGGAAATAGGGAGGTGCCCAAAAGCACCTCCAGAGAAGGGGGTGAGGGGGAGTCCCCTTCACCCGTAGGCGTAGGAGAGGAGTAAGCCTTGCTCCGTCGATGAGCAAGGGGAAATTTAGGGGAGATTTTGTTTTTTAATATCATTGGGCATGGTGACCCTAAATTTTCTGCGGGACGCAATAGCTCACCACCTCTCACAGTTGCCCGCCCTGCAAGAGGTGCTTACAGGCCTGGCAGAACCAGGCGCCACCATTTGGGACCACCCCCTCCCGCCTGGTGGCCTGGCAGTCCATCGGCATGGTGGCTCCACCTTAAACAGGGCGTAAAAAGATAGATTGTTAAGAGGAGAGGAAAAGGGATACGAGCAAGGTATTGGTGGGGATGAAGCAGGTTGTTAAAAAAAACCCATCCCGAACCGGAGCTCACGGGTTAGGGAACATTGTCACCTCCTCCCTCAGCTCCGATCCGGGACGGTGGCTTGAGAAGAAGGTCAGCATCTACCCTGTGAAATTAGAGGCTGGCCAGAGAAAGTTGTGGGAGAGGTTGTATGAAAAGCGACGAGGTAGGGGAGAAATACAGGCTATCTGAAGGAAGAGAGGCCGGAGGAAGCCCCGGCTATAAGGCTCAAGAAGGTGGAGCATACACCCCGACCTCAAAAGGCCTCGCAGTCACGCCGACCGAGTAGGTCCTCGTCATCAAAAACTCGGGAACCTAGGTACATGTACAGTGGCAGCAACAAAAAAAAAAGTGACATGTGACAATTCGGGTAAAATGAAACAGAAAAATTTAACTTACATATTTTATTATGAATATTTCATGAAAGTTAATACTTGGTCATGTTGCCCTTGCACTTGATGACCATCCTGAGTCGATTTGGCATTGATTCAGTGAGGTTTGCGAAGTAGGTGGGATCGATCGTAACCTAGATCTTCTTCAGTGATTCTATCAGGTCCTTGATGCTGCCGGGTGCTATGTCTTGAACTTTGGTTTTCATCAGATTCCAAGCATTCTCAATAGGATTTAGGTCCGGGGAATTACCAGGACACTCTAAAACACTAATATTATTATCATTGAAGAACCTTTTTACTAACTGGGACCTGTGAACAGGGGCACCATCATACATGAAAAATTCACACTGATGAATTTCCCAAAATGACAGCATGTGCTGCCTCAAAACTTCGAGATAGTTAGTCCCCCTCATGTTTACATTCTTGGGTAGGAAGTACAGACCTCCTCTGCCCTTGTTTCCACTAAAGGCGTTTCACACCATCAGACTATCAGGGTGCTTCACAGTTTTCACGGTATATTTTGGGTCATACCGAGACACATTGCTGGGACCACACACGATCTTTGACTCTCCTCTGACTAGCCTAAAGGTGCTTTCATCACTGAACATGACAATCTTCCAATGGGCAGCTGTCCAATGTTTATAGGTCTTGCAAAAATTGAGCCTTTGCATCTTCATAGCCTTGGTAAGAAGTGGCTTCTTGGCAGCGCGTCGAGCCGGTAGGCCTAAGTTCTTCTGTAAGCGATGACTGATGGTCCTGAGGGCGACGTTCTGGAGGAGGTCTGGGTGTTTTTTCTTGATTGAAGCGGAGGTTACAGAAGGGTCCGACATTACTTCACGCATTAGGATATTATCAGCCCTTGGAGATGTCTTCCTAGCTGCACAAATGCCCTCCTTCCTCTTTGGTATGGTAGCTGGTGGCAATAACTCAGCTGCCCGTTTAGGCGATGAATCGTATTTTTTGAGGTTCCTAAATCTGCTGCTACATCAATAAAAGACTTTCCCTGCTCTAATAGGGTCAAGGCACGGCATTTCTCTGTCATAGAAAGCTTTTCCCACCCCATTGTATCCACTTAAACAGAAGTTATAGCACGTTAAAGGTAGGCATGAATGAAGGAAATCAGCACGCTGGAGCACAGTACACAAAAACTAGACTGTACGAGCTCAAATGAGACACTGAGTTCCAATAAAGCGCAGTTATGTTGTCTTAGCTCAGGAGAGTCGTCCACTTGCGGCATAAGCCCCGCCCCTTTTCATTGGCTTGTTGGCAAGTAAAATCGTGAAAGCGATTTTGTGTATCGATTTCTGTTGCCAATATTCAATGTCACTTTTTTTGTTGCCGCCACTGTACTACTCGAGGATGATTAACCTCAGCGTAAATGCTGCCGAAGGGAACCAGTTTCCGGACGAGGCGGGCCCAGATGATAGGGTTGATGGCCCAAAGGCCGGACAATTCAAATGGGACTACACGGCCGATATACCAGAAGACCTAACACTAAGAATTGGCTGCATATAGGTAGAATTAATGTTTTGGAATGGCCAAGTTAATCTCTTAACCTGAATCCAATCGAAAATCTGTGGAGGGATTTGAAAATCATGGTCCAGAAGCGCGATTCGGGTAACTTATCTGATGTTTGGAGGAATGGAACAAAATCAGCCCAAGGACCTTTAGAAAGATGGTAAGAGACTACTCAAAGTGCCTGCAAGCTATAATTGATAACAATGGTTATCCAACCAAGTACTAAACAATGTTTCTATGAATGTGTTGTAAACTTTTGCGTTGTTAAATTTCACTATTGTCTTTACAATTTTTTTCCTTTCAGCATTTTGCTTTTCTGATCATTACATTGTATTTATTAGATAAAGTTCCACGTAGGTTATAAATTTCACTTCATTAACAGAGCGTTGTAATACTTTGCTGCCCATATATATATATATATATATATATATATATATATATATATATATATATATATACAGTGGGTCAAATAAGTACTCGTAACGTTCTAGAATAGGTATATCTGAAGAAATATTCTACAAATATATAAAAAAGCTACAAAGCTTTGAACAATTTTCAACGGAAAATACCATTAACTCAATGAACTAACACTAAACTTTCGAATAGAAACAATAACTTTGCAAAAGTGGTGTGAATAAGTATTTGTAACGACACAAGAAACATACCTGGCCAGAACAGGTTTTAAACGCCTCCTGTATAACGAAACTAGATTCATGCATAACTTATTCGGGATTTTTCCCCATTCTTCATTCTTCGATACAGATATCCTCTAGCTCTTCAAGATTTGAAGGCTTCCTCTCACCGACTTTAATCTTCAACTCTTTCCAAAGATTTTCTATTGGGTTCAAGTGGAAAGATTGGCTAGGCCACTCTTTAGAATTCAATGGACACTTGTCTTACTTTTCCCCGTTTCACGGTCACATTGTTTCACAAACTTTCGTGCTGATCGGTTGAATAACTAGAGCTGTTCATCAGAAAAGTGCTAGCATCTGTTAATGTCTTTGGACGCCCAGTCACTTGCTGGTACACATCATACACAGAGCATAGTATCCATTTTCGTTGCTCAAATGAGAAGCGCCCCCTTCCATTTTCTGTGTTTACTGGAGGCAGATAAAGCTCTTACTAATTTCATCTGAATCTATTAGTGGATTTACCAGCTACAACCAGGTTTGGCAAAAAACCCCAAAATTTTTGAAAAAGAATCCGGGTTTTATTCTTCTTTTTTTTAAATCTCGGGTTTTTTCAAAAAACAAACACTACAAGTATTAGAATAAAGTTGAAAAAAATAGCCAGTTATTTTTATATAATATTAATTGTCGTAGAATAGGGTCAAGTTAACTCTTTCTGCGTTTCGAGTGCGTGGGAGTTTTATAATATAAGCAGAGTGCAAATTAACAGAATGTAGGTTGGCCAACAGTCGACTATCTTGGAGGTTCCGGAATAACAGAAAAACGGGTACAAATATAACTTTACTAATATGCAAATTAATATTATTTTACAAGGTTAAAACGAGTTTTAAAACAAGCTATATACACATTAGATGTACACGGGTCTCAGTGGCTAAAAGGGGGGAGACAGTGGGGACGGTCACCGTACAAACAAACGAACAATATTGACGCAGGGTCGCACGAATGACCTTGAGCATATACGAAGTCGACGATGAAGGCTTACACTGGGGGGGGGGTATAGAGAGCACTTGCACAGGAGAGTTGCGCATTGCTGTTACCTCGAAGATTTGGTCAGAGGGAGTAATCCTTGCCTTAGAGCAAAGTTCAAATAAGTTTCTTGACAATGACTATTACGGGATTAACTGAGATCTTGCTTGCTCCTCAACGCGACATGCTCAGTCACGAATCGAGACTGAGCACGTCGCGTTGTAGAGCTGGTGGAAACGGGTCGAGGTAGGACTCACGTGAATTAACGAGAATACCGGGAGATTGATGGGTTCTGCAAGAACTGTGCAGAATCCAACTGGACGCGAATAGCGGGTACCACCGGGGGGCGGGCAGAGGATACTGACGGGGCAGGGCGGGAGACAGATACTGACGAGGTAGGGCTGGCGGCGGATACTCTCTTCCAACTCTGGCGCCCGAGGATTTATAGTGGGGTTAGATGGGGTTTCCCCCCTCCGTCCGAAGGGGAGGGTTTCAGGGTCCGACGTATCGGCAGACAAGAATAGTCTCGCCCTTTTAGCACGAACACAGGAAGTTTCCTAAGCCGGCGAGGCAAAACTTTGTCCGACTTCAGATGGGACCTTTTGGGCTCTCAAACCTGTCGCAGCTTTATGTGAGCGGCATTTCAGGTCACCGCGACGTTTTATGGCATCTCATAATTTCGCACCTCCATTTGCGCAGACAAAAAGGGTCGCCCAGGTGTCTGTTGTTTTTTCTAATCTTATATATAGTCCCACTCCTCCTCCAAGCCTTCCATTGGCCCTGTTTTTATAAAATAATCTATAGCCTTCTAGCATGTATTCACATATTAAGTCTTTTATACTAATTTGTAGATGGGTCTCAGTTATGGCTATGATGTCAACCTCTTCCGTTGCTTTTAGATATTTAAGTTCTGTAATATGTTTTCTAAGGCTATGTGCATTAAACTGATCTGTTTTTATTTAAATGCCAGGTATTCAATTACCAATAACTATTCAAAAGTACCAGACTACAGTAAAGCTAACTTAGAGGGCCTCAGAGAAGCCCTGGAAAATATTCACGAAGAGCTGATAGAAATAGAAGATGTAAATCAACTTTGGAATAAATTTAAAGAACTATTTTTTATAGCCCAAGAAAACCATGTTCCTCTTAAGACAAGGAATGGTAACGCGAATAGAGGCAAGCCGCCGTGGTTTAATAATGACACCAAACGAGCAATTAGAGATAGAAACTGCCTCCACACATTATTAAAACACAATAGTAAAGCTATCAAGTTAACCAACAATATAACACTAGCAGAAGAAAGGTTAAAACACTCATAAGATAAACGAAACGTCAATACGAAATCGAGATAGCGAAAGCAAGCACCACTAATCCCAAACACTTCTATACTTATATCAATAGAAATAGGCAAATAAGAAGCGGAATTGGCCCCTTGAAAAACCAGTTGGGTGAAATTATTTCAGATGATATGGGTATGGCTAATATCCTAAACGAGTTTTTTAGTTCATTCTTCACCTTAGGATATACTAATAACGATAACAACGAGGATATACAGGTCAGACACCCATCACTAAAGAGCCTGGAAGTAAATTCGCAACTGGTAATGGATAAATTAAAGAAAATGAACTCGTACAAGACTCCTGGCCCTGATAAATTTTACCGAAAATCTTAAAGCATGTCCATAATGAGTTAGCAGACTAACTTGCTCTCATTTTTAACAAATCTCTCGAGCATGAGGTCGTC
Organism: Ceratothoa steindachneri; assembly: GCA_963969495.1. NCBI lineage: Eukaryota > Metazoa > Arthropoda > Malacostraca > Isopoda > Cymothoidae > Ceratothoa > Ceratothoa steindachneri. Next base: position 70,490,406 of record OZ018335.1, on the reverse strand, counting down.
CCTGATTATTGGAGGGAAGCTAACGTCACACCTATCTTTAAGAAGGAATGTAAAAACCAGGCCAGTAATTACAGACCCATTAGCTTAACCTCAATAGTTGGAAAGTTGCTCGAAACGATCATTAGAGACAAACTAGTAGAGTTCCTCGAAAGCAATAAATAACCTTATACGAGATAGCCAGCATGGTTTTAGGTCTAAGAGATCGTGCTTAACAAACCTAATTGACTTTTACCATAACCTTTTCAACCTATATAACGATACTAAATCATTAGATATAATTTACCTGGATTTCCAAAAGGCATTTGACAAAATTCCCCACCAGAAAACCATGAACAAAGTGCGTACGCTAGGAATTAACGGTAATATATACGGATGGATTAGTAGCTGGTTATAAAACAGGAAGCAGTGATAATATATGGCGTGGAATCGGACTGGGTATCTGTTACCAGCGGTGTTCCTCAGGGATCAGTCCTGGGTCCTATTTTATTTACGATATACATCAATGACATAGACGTTGGAATAAATAATATATCTAAATTTGCAGATGACACGAGAATAGGTAACTCAGTATTATGCGAAGAGGACAGGGCTAGCCTGCAAGCTGATATAAATAAAATTACCGAATGGTCAGAAAAATGTCAAATGCCATTTAATATCGACAAATGCCAAATCCTTCAGTGCGGAACAAAAAACAAAAAATACAGCTATACAATGCAAGGCGGCTTAATAAACACAACCGCGCAGGTTAAAGATTTAGGAGTAATAATTACAGAAAACTTAAAAACATCAAACCAATGCGCAGCTGCTGCAAACAAAGCTAACACAGCACTAAGATTTATAAAAAGAAACTTTACTTATAAAAGCGAGGAGATAATTATGCCACTATATAAAAGTATTGTCAGGCCCAATCTCGAATACGCTGTGCAGTTTTGGGCCCCTTACTTAATAAAAGACATAAATTAGAAGCTGTACAACACAGAGCGACAAAACTTATCCCGTCAGTACGTAACAAACCTTACCACGAGAGGTTAAAAAAACTCAATCTATTTTCCATCAGAAAACGAAGACTAAGGGGGCAGCTTATCGACTGCTTCAAAATACTTAAATGATTTAACAACGTTAATGCCAATAACTTGTTCACACTCACAGGGGAGTAAGTGTCCCACCCGTGGACATGATTCAAAGCTTCAGGGTAAAAGAGCCACTATGGATGTAATAAAAAACTTCTTAACTTCCTCGATTATTAATGATTGGAATAATTTGCCAAACGAGGTAGTGGACAGCAGAACTATAGACTCATTTAAAATGAGATTAGACAAATACTTAACAAATATTGGAATTGTTTAGCATAAGCTACAAAATAAAATAATATTACAAAAAATATAACTCTTTCAGGTGTATGTAAGTGGTTTTCATATTCATTTCATTTAATTACTATTCAATGCAAATTTCCTTCAGGTACTGTCTTCTTACACCTGCGAGGTACTTTTCCAAAAATATTTCATGTACGGCTGTTGCCGGAGGGAGTGGAGGGTGGGGAGAGCATAAAACTTTTCTATCCTTTACTTCTACTATTCTATGTGTAAGTGGCAGTAGATTTAAGGCCAGATCACCTTAGTCTGGGCCGTAAGGCCCATGTGATCTATGTAACTCTATGTAAAAAAGACACACACACACACACACTCTCTCACACTCTCACACACACACTCTATCACACTCACACACACACACACACACACACTCTATCTCACACACACACTCTCCATCTCACACACACACTCTCTCTCTCACACAAACACTCACACACACTCTCTCTCAAGTAGAGGGAGAGGTGACGAAAACCCTTGTCGCGGGAAGAGAGCTTGTGTGTACCTTTGACTTTTCGAGCTATGTCGGCGGGGGTACCTCTTCTGAGTACCCCTGGTAGGGCTTCCCTTGTCGATTTGGTCGGAAACGAAGTTCCAGATTAAGTGCGTCATTCCTTCCTTTTCTAATCTATCCTTCTCCTTTTTTACTTTTATCCTATCTCTCCCACGTATACAAAAAAAAAACAACAAAAAAGAAGAGCCTACTCCTATCGTGTCACTCTTTCCCTTTTTTCCTTCTATCTACATATAAGACCCTGGCAGCTACCTCATGCGTCAGAAGAGAGGCTTTGGAACCTCTATAAACAACACCAATTGACGCTCACTGGTTGCGAGAGACTAGGACTAGAGGTGTCCTAGGCGTTGGGGCACGATGAATGGGATAAGGGTAGTACCCCGTTAACCCCTTCCCCGGAGCGTAATTATTGACCATTCCCAGTGACCGTTGACAGGTGCCTCTGGTAGCATCGGTCCGAGGTGATGACGGCCCTTTGTTCCCAGGTTGGTTGCCAGGCCAATAAAAAGCCTTGGGTCGAGTCCCTTGGTGTGGCGGGATATCCATTGAACGCTGCTCCGAGATCTTGGTCGTCGTGAAGGGAACTAGTAGGAGTTTAGTACAGGGTGCTCCGTTGTTCACCTGGTGAGAAATCGATGGCCCCTTCGGGGACCGTCAGTGCTGCTTGGTTGGGAGCCACGGCACGCCTAGGTTTGACGACTCGGTCAGACGAACAGCAGCACATGGAGAGGCCTTCTGAAAGATCCGAAAAAGTCTCCAAAGGATAGACGGGAGCGACTCACGCGGTGCGAAATCGCCACCCCTCTTTTTTACTATTGATTGATCGCAAAGTTTTGAGAGAGAGAAAGTGTTCAAAATGACCGGCAAGAAAGGACCAGGAGCACTCATATACACGTGCGCAATATGCCAGATAGATAAGTGGTGCGTGGACTTTCCTGAGGGGTGTTATTCAAAATGCCAACCGTCCAGTTCCTGCACCGACTGTATTCTAAACAGCCAAATCAAGGAGCTAAAAGAAACATGCAGGGCTGAAGAGGAAAGGTCTAGGAAGTTGGAGGAGAAAATAAACAGCCTGGAATTGGAACACGCTGGACTGATTCGCAAGCTAGATGTCAGGATAGCAGAGCTAACGTCAAGCCCTGCAGTAAACACTGCATCTGCAGTATTACCCACAGAGCTAAGTCCGCATGCTACGGATAAACCCTCAAAGAAAAAGAAAAGGAAGGGAGAGAAACAGGAAGAAGAGAAAGTTGAAACAGAAGATAAAGTAGAAGCAGAGGAAGAGAAAGTTGAAGCAGAAGATAAAGTAGAAGCAGAAGAAAAAAAGATAAAAACAGAAGAGTATATAACAAAGGAAGATAGGGGGGAAAAGATGAATAAGAAAAAGAAGAAAAAGAAGAAAAAGAAGAACAAGAAAAATAAGGAGAAGAAAGAGGGAACCGAGAGTTCACTTCCGGAAGGAAAGCCTCAAACCTCTGCATGGAAATGTCCGAGGGTTACCCTTGTGGGCTATTCCCAAGCACTAGGTTTGCAGCCCCTGCTAGCGGCCCGCCTTCGCACTAGTGTGAAGGTATGCTGCCAGCCAGGACGGGGAAACCACCACATCAGGGTAGAGGCTGAGAAATCTCAGATCTCCGAGAATTCAGTAGTTGCCCTGATGGTGAGTGGAAATGACCTCTACCTCCGAGGAGGCAAAGTAGGCCCCAGCGGGAAAATTCTCAGCACGGTCATGGGATCCGTGGACGACTGCGGATTGAAAACTCGCAAACGGGTCGTTGTAGGGATGCTCCCAAGAAGTCCTAGCCGGACAGCTCACTCAAGGAACGTGACCTTGAACCAGCGCCTGTCCGACCTCTGTACGGTGGAGAGGGTCTGCTTTCTCGCCCCTTACCGCATCTTTTACGGTCGAAACAACCTCTCCCAAAGGGACGGAGTGCCCCTTTCATTCAAGAGAAAGGCTGTACTCTGTAACTTAATCCAGGATGTCGTAGATCGGACGCAGAGGAGCGTCCGACCCAGAGTGAAGGCGTACGTAAGACAGTATGCCCGTGTCACTCCTGGAACGACGTTCTTAGATGTGGCAAAGAGGGGTACTGCCACACAAAAAAAGCCGGGAAACGGAAGAGGGTAGAGAGTCGTACAGTGGGGGACTCCCTCAAAGTTCTTCTGTTCAATGCGTGGTCAATCAGGAATAGGTTTCTTGAGCTCCATGGTCTCGTAGCAACAGAGGAACCTGAGATGGTGGCCATAACGGAGTCGTGGGTAAAAACCTCAAGCCGAGATTTTGAAGGTGAATTCACGATTCCCGGTTACCAGCTCTTCCTGAAAGATAGGCCAGATAGAGAGGGTGGCGGTGTGATGTTGTATGTCAAGGATACGCTCAACTCGACGGATTGCAACATCGTATCCGACCATGAACTACTAGGTGTTGACCTAGAGATAGGTCCTGCCAAATGCAGGACCCTGGTGCTTTATAGACCTGCCGACTAGTTGAAAATGACATATGTACGAGCTACTAGGAGAACTTTTCGAAGACAGAGTGTGTATCGTCATGGGGGATTTCAACACACAAGTTGACTGGGAAACCAGAGAACCCTGTGACGAGAACGCACTACTCCTGGAGTTCGCGAACAACGAGTTCCTGATTCAATGGGTGAGAGAGCCAACGAGAGGAGGCAATATCCTCGACTTGGTTTTTACCTCTGAGGATGACATCGTTGAGGACCTCTCTGTTGGCGAAGAGCTCGGTGGCAGTGCCCCCTGGCTAATTAGATTTGTAGTCAAAGTCCCGAAGGCAGGGCCTGCACATAGTAAATCGAGGAAACTTGATTTGAGAAGAGCAGACTTTGCAGGTCTACGCGCTGGACTGACTGAAGCGAGGTTAGAATTGTGCGAGGCTGTTGAAGACTCGTGGAACAGTTTCAAAACCACATTCATGAGTCTTCAATCGCGTTTCATCCCTCTGAAATGCCCCCGTCGGTCTTCTGTTCAACCAAAGTGGTTTGGTTTAATCGAGAAATCGGCCAACTGCTTAGGGAGAAAAGAAATGTGTACCGGCACTCGAAGATCTCGGGTGACTTTGACGAATACCGGAGGCTAGCCAGGAGAGTGAAGTCCAGCATAAGGGCGGCTAAGCGGTCTGAGAAACTCCGAGTGGCGAGACTCTGTAAAGAGAATCCCAAGGAGTTCTTTGGATATGTACACAGCCGTAAACCAATCCGTCGAACGATTGGCTCTTTGAGGAATGACAGGGAGACATTAAAGCACTCAGATGCAGAAAATGCTAACCTCCTCAACGACTACTTCCCTTCAGTGTTTACTGAAGAGTGTGTTCCCATCCCTCAGCCGACGGATTCCTACTCGGGGGAAAAAGCTGGAGGATTTGGACTTCACCGAAGGAGAAATAAAAAAGAACATCACTGACCTAATGACGAATTAGTCACCTGGCCCGGATGGGTTTCTACCTAAAGTGTTGAAAAAAGTGCGCGATCAAATGTCACGACACCTGAGCGCAATCTCCAACATGTCAATCCCGACTGAATGCGTTCCTAGAGACTGGCGTGAAGCGGAGGTGACTCCTATCTTCAAGAAAGGAGACCGTAGCCAACCGTCGAACTACCGACCTAATCAGTCTGACCTTGATAGTCGGTAAACTCATGGAAAGCAACATGGTAGACAAAATGACGTAGCATTTAGAGTCAACCTGCTACTGAGGTTCCCAGCACGGCTTCCGAAGGAATTCTTCCACTTCGTGTTCAGTGAGCACGATCGGGACAAGGCAGTCGATGTGGTCTACTTAGACTTTCACAAAGCCTTTTATAAGGTACCACACCGCCACCTTCTCCGCAAAGTGCGAGCGCTCGACATAAACGCAAAAGTAGCAGGCTGGATAGAGAACTGGCTAAGTGGTAGACGGCAACGGTTGGTGGTGAATGCACAGGCTTCTGAGTGGGTGCCCGTTACTAGCGGAGTGCCTCAAGGTTCTGTCCTAGGACCACTATTATTCATCATCTACGTCAACGACATGGACGGTGACATGGTTGCCAAGATTTCCAAATTTGCCGACGATACCAAGCTTGATATGAACGTTGCAAAGGATGGAAATACTGCAAGCCTGCAGGAAGATCATGGAAAGATTGGGGAGTGGTCTGATACGTTGCAAATGCCTTTCAACGTAAACATATGCAAAGTGATGCATATCGGCCACTGAAATCCTCAATCACCCTATATCCTTAAGGGCACTGCTCTTGAATCCACCGACACTGAGAAGGACTTGGGTGTAACTATCACGAGTGACCTCAAGTTATCGAAACAGTGTATTGAGGTGGAGAAGAAAGCCCAAAGGATGTTAGGGTATATAAAGCGACAGTTTGGATATCGGAACAATGAGATAGTACTGTGTCTGTACAACTCCCTCGTCCGACCGCACCTGGAGTATGCCGTACAATTTTGGAGTCCTTCATTTCGAAAGGACATCGTGAGATTGGAGCGCGTGCAAGCCAGAGCAACCAAACTGATTCCCTCTATCAGACATAAAACTTATGAAGATTGATTAAAGAAATTAGATCTGTTCTCGTTGGAAACCCGTACGTAGACTGCGTGGTCAGCTCATCCAAGTTTTCAAAATACTTCGAGGGTTCGACAATGTTGACTACGGAGATATTTTCACACTTGTTGAGAGCAGAACAAGAAATCACGGCTTTAAACTTGAACAGAAGCGTTACAACCGCGATATGTGTGGAAAATTTTTCACGTACAGTATCTGCAGTAGTTGAAAAGTTGAAACGCACTTTCAGTGGAAGTTGTCAACAGTGAATTTGTTGACCAGTTTAAGTCAAGACTAGACAGGGTCTTGAAAAATGGCCGTTTAAGGACGTAAAACATTTGAGGAGAGATGTACCCACTCGACTGCTAGTCCAAAGGTACCCTCTTTGAATGGACCGTATGGTCTTCTAGGGTACTTTATTTCCTTGTTACTCCTTGTTACACTCTCTCTCTCTCTCTCTCTCTCTCTCTCTCTCTCTCTCTCTCTCTCTCTCTCTCTCTCTCTCTCTCTCTCTCTCTCTCTTTGACATTAATAATTAATTAGTTTAATAATTATATTAAGGTAAGAACAGATCACTGATCGAAAATTGTGGGTACCCATGATAGCCTAACCTATAGAAGGAGAGATGAATTATGAGTCCGTATCAGAGAAATAACCTTAATTTGATACATATTTGTTGAAATTATCAACATAAATGTTCATTTTGAATAAAATAATGATAAGTCGCGTTCATTTCTTGAAAAAAAGTGTAATTTTAAAAAGACAAACAAAAAAAACAGGTTTTTTCACATTTCACTCGAAAAAGGCAACCATAGCTACAACTTTTAAAAATATTTATACATAGTTTTGGGACACTGCATATATGACAGACCTGCATTATTGCTATTAAAAAATATAAAAATCACGTTTTCTAAAACTAAACTCTTCTCTTTCCCTGAATGCTTGAGCTAACTGCTAGCTAGTATCACTTCGGGAAGCACGCATGTCCATATCCAGTAAAGACACGATGAATTAACTCCGGATTATTGTAACGAATAGTATATTAATTAAACCTACTCAAAATGGAAACGCTTCCTTGAATTCGAACCGATATAACTCCTTTAATAATAATAAATTTAATTCAATAGGCATCAACCCGGCAAAATCTTTTCCATATTCCCCGATCTACCAAAATAATGAAGATAGCTTTTGACAAAAAAAAACGTGGTATAATTTTTTGGAGATTTATTCGAGGCCACATTTTGATGATAGATGGAGACAAAGGGGCGACAAGGTTCTCTGCGCCATTACGAAAGACCTACAAAAAAATAGCAATAAGAAGTTGAGGTATTTGTTGAGCTTTCTTCGCCACCTTTTGGGGCATAATTGTAATGAGTTCTGATATTGAAGTTTGAGGCATTTCTGAACATATTTTGGCTCAAAAGATTCAGCAATTCTTATTGCTGCAACTCTCCTCGCCGGAGCGCACACCAATGCAATTCGTCTAATTCGACTTGTCCAGAAATTTGCGGTTGGAGTTCTCCTCCATCGAGGATGGTTCTCTCGCACCACACCCCTGGTCCGTGAACTGTACTAACTACCAATTAAATTTCGAATTGCTTTTAAAGTCCTCCTCCTCGCATTTAAAATTCTAAACATCGCAACTCTCCCTTACTTGTCCTCCACACTTGCTGAGTCCAGACAACAACGGGACCTTCACTCAAGAGGAGTCTCCTGCTTTCGGTTCCTCCCACTCGTCTATGTTGCAGGGGTGATCGTTCCTTCTCTGGAGTTGACCCTAAGCTGTCATACGGGTTCTGAAAACCCATCTCTTCCGCCAGGCCTTTTCCTAGTCGATGGACGGGCGCCCTACGAAGGCTTCAAGGTCTTGAAGTGCACCGTATAAAACCTCACTTATTACATTATTATTATTGCTGGTTTAGGACATGGGATCGATTAGGCCAAAGTCGTTTGATGCTATTTTGTTCCTTCCATTTTTTTTAAGGGGGGCACTGCAGCGTGCAAAGGGATTTTTTTTTAATTTGACCATTCGAGATAATTAAATCCTTGTTCAACGATATATATTCCTCCCTCTAAATTTGCTAATGTACTCAACCAAATTTGATCATTCTAGACGTCGGCCCATGCTAAAATAGCTAAGTACGTTTCTATCAAGTTGGGCCACACTTCAGCTTGTTGCAAGCGGAGGTGGGGAGGGGCGCTAACAGACCTGTTCATCCTTTAGCTTAAAGGCCGATACGCACCCAGTGCAATTTTCTTTTCCGTATTTAAAAAAGTGAAAACAAGTGAGGGGGCCATTGATTGGTCAGCACACTAAAATAAATTCTTCTTTCTGAAGCTTTCTAACAAGGGCATATTTGCAATAGAGCTGTTCGCAGCCTAAGGACTTTTGTGAGAAAGCACATATTGATAAAGTGGTGATCCAAAGACTCCCCACCAGCACATTTTTGGGAATTAAGTTGGCGAGATAATGGCGGGTATTAAGAGACTTCTCGCTATTTGCAGCCAAGACTGCAATGTCTCATATTTAACTAGTAATTATCAGTCATATTTTTCGGAATTAGGCCTTCTACTTATGTTCTATCCTATCTTTAATGGCTTTAGTGCAATTTCTTAAGGGTTTACAACCCTCTTTCCTCCAGGGTCAATCCAGACGTTGGAAAGAATGAAGAGAGAACAAACAGCTGAAGAAATATAAAAGAAATTGAATAGTAATGAGAAGCTTTATCATCACTAAAATACTGGGTCGGGGAGGCGAATTTGAAGCCTTAAGCAAACATTTTTGCCCAGTACAAGAACTCAAAAGTACAAATTTGGTCCTCTTTGAGGGTATTATTGAAATCTAAAACAAGTCAATGCTTATTATTTTTATTCATACTAATGTCAAATTGGTTGACGAATACATTTCATTATAAAATTATTAGCGTTTATTGCCTTTTCAAGTTGTTATTGCTTCAAAAAAGAACATAAATGAGAAGTTATATTGGTGTTTATCAACAAATCGTGCAGAGTTGAATATTCAAGGGGTATTTGGCCAAACACATCAGGCGTAAGCATATTTATGGCCAATTGGGATTTGTGGCATACAGGATTGATTCAAGCGACGCCAATTCGAACTAACGATTCCATTAAGAGCTGTAAAATATTTTTTGAGTAAAATATTTTCCGATGCTGAAAAAATACTACTAATCGCGCATTGTTGATTAGTGGCAATGCGCGGCCTAACACAACGAGTGGCAATGTCCTTTAACTATCCTCAAACTATCACGAACCCAGAGGGGGAGGGGGGGGGGCAGAAGAGAGATGGCAACACTAATAGTAGGTAATTATTGTAGTTGTTTAGTCTGTTGTTTTTGTTGCTTCCTTATCCTCCCCACAAGGGCACTTGCCTTGGTGGCGGAACAAAAGCCTTTACCACGTCCCTTGTCACCTAACTACTCTACTCGGGCTATACACCAATACATCTTTATTTTCCCCAACTTCACCACTTTATTTTACAAACAGCGTATGAGTGAGAAGACTTCAAAAACCTCAATACGGAGATGCACTCGTTGGTGTATGGTTTAGCTTTTTTTAATCAGAACCAATGGGTCGCCCTTATCATTAGGATCTTCCACAGAACCCCTTATTTGCATCTCTTGAAGAGCTCTCGCGAGCAGCCGACACTGACGGTGCGTCTTCCATCCACCTCCCTTCGTAGGCACAACACATCACTCTCACGTCCCGGATCCTGCAGAGAGTTACCAAATCCACACTCACTTGGGCCACGAATGGTTCCGTGTTCAATGGTTGTTAGCAAAACTACTACCATTTTCTTGTCCCTTCACTCGCGACGGAGGCCGGCTCCTGGAGTTGATGGGCACACCAGCGATTGTCATTTTGCTCAGTATGTGAATTTCATATGTGTGGGGGGGAAATCGTCCACAATGGAAAGGGGGTGTGGGGGTGCCGCAATTAACTCAACATCCAATGATTCTTTGTGTCTTCTGTTCTGTAGTCTCCGACAACTTCTTACTCATGCACCAAATGAGTCTCCGATGTTGCAGGGGACCCCCTTGACACACATCGAGGGTGCCCGCCCCCCTTCAACACAACAGATATTACTCGGACGCCCCCCCCCCTCCGCCAAAAAATCCCATTCAGCCAAACCAAAAGCGCTGTTTGCAATTCATTCTGAGGACAAACAAAAATGCATCTTAGAGGCGATATGGGCAAACAGTTGCCCCTGACGAGATGTGAGACAGGCGGTGGTAAACAAGATCGGAAGCAATGGGAACGATGCAATCCACGAGATGGGCTGAGGAGGGAAAGGGCCTTGCTAGCGAGAACCGTCCCACTAGGAAAGGCAGGATCCAAGTGTAAAGAGAAATGGGGGTGCTAACTAGCAGCGGTGTCTGTCGGTTGGTCTGTTTGTGTATAGTTTATCTCCTTCGTGGCAAAGTAGAGGTCTGGCTGGAGTCAGGAAAGAGGTGATAAGATTTCGGGACGGATACAGATCCGGATGTTGAGTCTAGATTACATATTATCTTGCTGTTTGTGTACAAGATACCTCATAAGGTTATTGGCGGATTTCGATATAATTTCATGCAGGGTGGGGGGTCTTAGGCCAGGGAAGAGTTGTTTAGATTTGGGGTCGGATCCCAATCCGGATTCTGGATCACTGGATCGCTCTTTATCAATCCGAGCTAAGGCATTTTCCGCGAGGTATGATTCGATCTACTAGTGGTTTCTACCTGAAATTCATAAGGCGATGTGCCACGAGACCATCTAAAGAAAGTAGTGAAGTTAGGAAAAGTTAAAATAAGTAGGAAGTAAATAAATTGGGGAATAAGCGACAAGTTATGAAGAGTCAAGATGCGCTACTCTCCTAACTGCCATTCTAATCAAAAATTCAAGAACTGAGTTCAATATGGCAATACGAACTCAATGATTGCGTTAGAAAGAGGAAATAAAGTGGGTATAATCCAACAGAGAGGAACCAAAGAAGAAGAAATGAGGGGAAATGGAATATGATCTAAACAACCATAAAAAGTGGCTGTATCAAAGCAGTGCGAAGATGGTTACTCATTGCCATAGCAACCGCAAACCTCCGCTGGGTAAAATAAAATTTCTGGACCAATTTCAAAATATGGAGGAAGTGGAAATGTGTGGTAGAAATATAGCCGCAGATCTTCCTGCACGCAATGGAGCAGACGGGGCAAACTGAGGGTGTTGGAGCCGGGAGGGAGTGCTATTTCCGCAGGTTTCAGTTGTAGTAGGGACATTATAACCCCGCTAAACCTTCACCCCCTTTGCAGGAGATAGAAGAAGGTGTAGGAGGAATGAATGACAGGTGGGATGCTTAAAGGAGTTTTCGATCTTTTTCTGCGGGATTAAAATAAATCTTAGCTCATTACAACTAATTATTATACTATTATATTTTTTCACAATTCTGGTATTTTTCGGCCTCCAAATAAACTTAGAATTGAAGAAAACCTCCATTTTCGCGATTCTTTGTGAACTAATAAGTAAATGATTTTTTTAATTCAGTAGCCTTTTTGATTCCTTGATTTCATCCTTCAAGAATTTAAAACAGGTCCTGAGGTATGAGAAAATGTTGAAAAATAATTCCTCAATCTAAAGAGGCTTTAGGGAGTCTTTAAAAGAGTCTTGCGAGATTGTTTTGGTTTTTCTCTTTTTCGATCTTATATGAGCGCCGCCAGTAAGGCAACAGCCACCCACATCACAAACGAAAGACCGTATTAAAAGAAAAACAAACAATACTAAGCTAAAAAATAGTAAAAAATGCAGGCCCACATCTTGAAAGGAGACCGACTCCTTTCGGAGCCCGAAGGCTCAATTAATAAATTAAATATCACGGCGCCTCCTCCAGAAACTCGAACACTCCACCGTCAGGAGTATACTAACCCATCCCGAGCACAAGGCCTACTTGTGCATATAACAACGATAAAAATGGAGAAAGGCTAAACAAATAACAACGAGAAAAAACAAAAAGGCAAGAAGGAGCGTGCTCTGGCGTCGGGGTTAAGCGCCCCCCCCCCCCCTGACGCAGGAACATGCGACTTGCAAAAAGAAACACACAAAAAGGGTCAAATAAAGTGGAGGAGGCCAGACTCCTCCGAAAAGTCGTTAAGTCCACAAGTCGGAGTGCACGAATCCGTCCCGAGTACAGGGACAAAGCGGTACATTCAAAAGTTTTTGGGCGACAAGGAGAAATCATTCAGGATTTTGGAGGAAAAAAGTTACTCTGATTTTAGGAAGGCAAATTTCAATTTCATCAACCATTTTCATTGCCGTCCTTTCCTCGAAGATTATTTCTATAACTAATATTAGTTTCCGAAGGCGTCGCAGCCCTTTCTACCAATTTTCGGAAAATATAGAATTTATAATTGGACGCAAATTCCCAAATGTGACTTAATGAAAAACTATAAAAAAAACAAGAGCGGTGTTATATCTACAAACTTCCTTATCTTTCTTTATTGCTGCCTTTCGCTTGAGCATGCTTAGGTTGGTAACGGCAACCCCGAAAGTTGGTACGCATGAATCACACTTAATCGCCATTCGACAACTTCGAACTGAGGTTTTTGCGACCGATTAAAAATAAACGATTTAAAATTGTAATCGTGGTTATAACCCGCAGGAAAACAGAATTGTGGCTGCATGAAAATTATTTCATACATTTGTTAAAATAAATTAATCTACCATACAGATCAACAACATCCAGTGAGTGATACAAATCTTGCGTACGATCGTCAATTTCGTGTTCGCCAGCAGTGGAAGGGATTCTGCCCCACCCCCCTCTCTATGATTAAAGCGAAAACTAACCAAGGCATCTCGGGCAGAAAGCTTGTGAGATCTGTAAAGTGATGAAGAGAGAGCAAGCAAAAATATGTGGAGGATCATAGCCGCAGATCCACACACAGGCATTGAGGCCGAGTGAAGTAAAAACAAACAACAAAAGGCACACACGGGTAGCCCAGATGACGCCTACCTCCGTCCGAGATCTAAGCGAAGCATGAGCCCGAGCCCAATACAAGGGGCAAGCGGTAGAGCGCCCGCACGTCCACGGTACCAGGACAAGTATCGTACGCAAAGCTCCCCCCCTTCCCGACTAGAATATTCATCCAAAAAGTGGTTCGTTGTCGGAGGAACCAAACAGTCTTTGCAGAAAGGGTAAAGGAACCACTCTATCATATGACACTGCGTCCCGCGAGTGTGTCCGATTCGGAGGCGACCGAAAATGACTTGATGTCATCTAGGCGGGGTTTTTTTTTCTTTATGGCGCCTATCTAGTGTCTGTCACCAAGGGGATAAATCGCCATAATTAGGCATTGGTAAATAGGCAAACGGAAAGTGTCGAAGTGAGGAAAAGGCAAGCCAGTTTAAATCCTCTTGCGCCGTCTCACATCATCTTTGCCAAGCGACCCGATATCTGCCATTTTAGCAGAGCGTGGAAGAGCGAACCGCCGGTCCGGATGCTGTCTGCGCAGAAGGTGCGGCGGCGCTTTAATCAGCTCGCTCGTTTCCAGTAACCACTGGAAACGGTATCATAGTGAAGTCGAACGAATATGAATCTTCGAAAACCTTCGACGTCCTTCCGACTCGCAGCAGCAGTGACGTCACGGATGCTGAAAATCCGGGGATGTGTAGACTCCAATGCCTCAAGGGCACCGCTATCATTTCCATTCCCGCCTTCACGGCACAATATATCTGTTCCTAAAACCCTACCGATGAATTATAGTGCTGACAATGGGGACCACACGTATCCAAATAGCCCTGAGGCTATGAAGGGTGCTACCACCCATCTCCCCCCCCCCCCGATTCTTCGGCCTCACTAGTGATTGGCATCTTGATCTTTATGCACATTTCATTTTCCAGTCGGGTAAACTTGTCCACAATGAGAGGGACGAATGACACTACCTACCCGACCTACACACAGATAGACACAGTACTACCCATTTCTCACCCCTGTAATCTGTAACTTAGGTTAATTATTTCGGAATTTTCACCTGTAGTCGGTGTTAGTGGAGGAGGCCTCCCTATCGAACACGTCGCTTCCCACCAGACTTGGGAAACAAAATCACTTTAAGGGGCCCAGAAATGTTCCTACTTTAGCCTCTTACATCTTTTCTTTATTCCTCTCTCGCGACAATCCCTCCCCACCCCGGCTCTCAAAGCCGTTGTGAATTTGGAAGCAATTAAGTTTGCACCCAGAGGGACCTCTCCTGACATTTCAAGAATATAGGGTGTATGTGTGTGTGTAGGCGGGGGGGTATTCTGGCGATTGTGCAGTTTGCCCTAAACAATACTAGAAAATCATTAAATGTTCGTTTGAGCCAACACAAATACAATATTAGAAGAGGTGAAAGCAATAGTGCTTCTTTGTTCACTTATCTGAAAATAGATAGTCCCCCTATCAATTGTAATTCAGGTAAATTTATTGATAAATCAGATGACTATGTTAAAGGAAATATTGCTGAATGCTCCTTCATTAAATCCTCGCCTAATTTCAATATATCACCCGGTCTCTTTAAACTGGACCCTGTCATTAAAAAGCTTATTTTAAACGAAATTCTCTATTTTAAATCTTAGCCCTTTGATTTATTAAATTTTATAATTCTTTTGTTTATTGAACATTGTATTTATAATTGCATATAAATATGTGACTTATATTTCTACTTTTCACACACACTCTCTCACACGTAGATATTTTGGAAGAGATATTATCTATATGTCTTTACTCTTCTGTACTTGTATTTAATCCCACTTTTCTGATTTTTTTTTTCACGCTTACTCTGTTTTGTGTCTTTTCATTGTGTACGTGGGCGGAGCGTTGCTTAGTTTTCTCTTTTCTCCTTCCATTCTATAATCTCACTCCCATACATCAATGTTGATAACAGCATACTCTCATACCGCTTCCTTGGCATATACCACACCCAAACCAGCATTCGAATTCACTAGTTCTCTGATCGCCCCAGTGACTTATGCTACCATAACACACATGGGGCCGCAATCTCCTTCACCTGTACCACAATCAGGTGCATCCTAAATACTTAAAACTTCGCACTTGTTTCGGGTGCCACACTTTATTTACTTCTGAAACTCTGATCAACACCATTCACTCCCTCACACATAAAACTAACTACGACTCATCTTTCTCATGTCCCATATACACCTTACGTTCCGCATAATCACTCGATTCACGCAATGATGGGGATTAATTACCCTTACTGGATGGAGCCCACGACAGCCCTCGCCATTTAAAATCAGGTGGTATCGCGCTAATAAGAACAAAACTTTCTGGATGCGCCGCTCTCCATGTATATGTTTCCTGCCCCCAAAGTAAGAAAAAAAGAAAAAAGGGTAGCAAGAGTAGAATACAGTAGTGTATCTCTTTATCTGGAGCAGATCAAAGTGTGCGAGAGCGGAGCGATCTGACTAAGAGTGTGTGCGCGTAATGTGTCTATCGGATTTAAGAGCGAGAAACGCATTGATTTCATTTTAATGCTTCAATGAACTGTTTTAATCAGCATTTTTAAGAGGGGATTTATGACAGCATCCGGGGAGCGAAAATAAAAGGAAAGATAGGAAAAAGAGCGTGTAATGCACCTATTATATTATATATCTTTTATAGCCGCACATATTCATATACATGCAACCTCAATATATATATATATATATATATATATATATATATATATATATATATATATATATATATATATATATATATATATATATATATATATATATATATATATATATATATATATATATATATATATATATATTAGGGTGGTCCTTATTTTTAAAACAATTAATTTTTACTGGTTTTATCCCGCTAAAGTGTTCCTTTTGGTTGAAAAACACCCTATGCAAAATTTCATTGAGATATATTAACATTTAGAAGTGGCTCAATGGATCCGAAGTTCCTCTCAGATGAGGTATACGATATACATACAAATACACCGCAGGTGCCCGTGTACTAAGTATAGTTGGTGAAACTGTCCGCAGTTTGGGACAAGAAATCTAGCCACTAGCCCTGGACCGATCCAGCATCAATGGCAACGACAGCAGCATCGTAAATCCACCTAAAAACAAAACAAAGATAAGTTCGACCCACAGTTGCCACTCATTTTGCACTGGGATGGGAAGCTTACCTCAGATCTCATTGACACTAGGATTGTGGACAGATTGCCTGTGCTACTGACAGGTAATGACCAATCACAGCTTCTTGCAGTCCAAAAGCTACCATCGAGGAGAGGAGAAGCGCAAGCTAAGGTCATCTTTTTGTTCTGAAAGACTGGAATTTAGAGGAAAAGGTCCAGAGAATGTGCTTAGACAGAACCAGCTCTAATACTGGTCGGTACAAAGGCACGTCAATCATGTCTTGGAGTTCATTGCTGGAGCAGCCTTTTCTGAAGTCTTTTCTGATGTTCTCTCTTTCAAGCGCTTCAAAACAAGATGGCAATATATTGACAAGACCACATATGAAGACTCAACGGATGATTACACGGCCAACGCTGTAGCTGTCTTCAAAGATGAAATGGTGCAGATCTTTGAGAGGGCTGTTAAAGTCACTCAGCTCAGAGATGACTACAGAGAGCTCCTTGTAGCTAGCTATCATCTCTCTTTGAGTTGTCCCTCCTCGAGGCATCCACTTTGCAGCTCCAGGAGCCTTGTATCAAGACCGATGGATGGCAAAAGTGATCTACACCTTCAAAGTCGGGATGTTTCGCTCGCGGTTTAAGCTGACAGCATGCGAACATCAAAGATTACGAGAACTCTGCATATTCTTTTCACGTATTTACGTTGAAGCGTGAGTAACAGCCAGCGTTGCTGTGAATGCCCCGAGAAATTACCTCAGGTTGCTGAAGAAATGTCAGATGTATCACACGATTAACATCGACATATCCAACGCTACAGATAAGAAGATGACAAGCTAACTGTGGTAACTTTCTGAGGAGTTGGTCGCTTTGGCATTGTTTGATGGTGATTTGGACAATAGCAGCAAGAACAAGATAGTTATAGCTATGAAAGAGAAAGAAGGGGAGGAAAAGCCGCTGAAGCTTGCAACTATCGACGTGAAACGAATTCAAGAGAAGACTTTAGTTGACTTTACGACCAAGAAATCAAGACTTTTTTTCAAGAACTTGCGTCTTCCAGATGATTTCCTCGAATATTCGGCAGCTCAGTGGAAGCATCAGCCTAGCTTCGGTGCTGCTAAACGTTTCATCAGCATATTGACTGTCACCAACAATCACGCTGAATGTACCGTTGCCTTGGTCGAGGATTTCTCTGGCCGTCTCACATAGGATGAGGAACAATTACAGTTTGTTCCGAGTGTTGTTGCTGAACACCGCAAAAAGTTGCTTGACACTCGAAACGGACCTTACTGAGCAACACTGAGTGATATTGGTCATCACGACACTCCTGCCAATGAGCAGCTAATGCCCACTGTAGAAGATCCAGTGGGAGGGACCCAGGCTTGTGAATGTTGGAAAGAAACAAATCTAGTGAAATGACTGCATTCTATACCTCATCTGG
This sequence comes from Ceratothoa steindachneri, assembly GCA_963969495.1. Lineage (NCBI taxonomy): Eukaryota > Metazoa > Arthropoda > Malacostraca > Isopoda > Cymothoidae > Ceratothoa > Ceratothoa steindachneri. The sequence continues at coordinate 70,472,432 of OZ018335.1, read as the reverse complement.
GGGAACATCGGATCAATTGAGCCACCTCTAAATATTAATACATATCAATAAAACTTTAGGGTGAGTGTTTTTCAACCAAAAGGAACACATCGGCGAGATAAGACCAGCAAAAATGACTTTTTTTTTTAAATAAGGACCACCCATATATATATATACACACTCGTATTTTTATAACGAGTTTTTTTATCTTGGTTTGGAAGTCCGGGGAAACGTGAGCTGGGTTTAGACCGTCACGAGATTTTATTATTATTATTATTAATAGTAGTAGTAGAAATAGTAATAATAGGAGTTATTACTACTACTACTAGTAAAAGTAATAGAATTAATAGTAGTAGTAGTACTATTAATAGTAGTGGTTTGTGCCCTTTTCTTCTGGCCTTGTAACTACTCGTATGGGGCACAAAGTCGAGGTGATGAGGCAGTCGGCGCAACGGAATCCTTCTTGGTGTAAAGGACCGTCGGTAGTTTGGTACACGGGGCAATCTGAAGCTAAATGATGATTCTTGCAAGGGGTTCGATCGTGGAAGAGAGCGTGTGATCATAAGTGATTCACAGCAATTCAACGTAATTTGCTTGCCCGTCTTCGAAACCCGGTACGACGCTTTGACGGAGAGCAAAACGAGCTGTAATGGCTTTAGCTTTATTTAAAGTACAAGATTTTCTCAGAATGCCTCCTGATCTAATGTTTACAAAGTTTTTTATATGGAGAAAGAGGAAGTTCGTCTCCAAAGGGGTTTGCCAATAGGATACTACTTAAGGAGGAGCAATGGGCTAGTTTAATGGAAGTCTTCCAATCTTATATTACGTAGGAGGGGTTCTCACAAGTTTTTTAAGTGGATCTACCAATGTTAACATAATTTTTTTTTTTTTTTTTAATTAAGGGGCTATGTGGCGACTGCCGACTAAAGCATAAGTTGCCGTAAACAAACAGCCTAGTTTTAGGCTACTTTAAAAAATTAAACAGCAAACAATAAAAAGAAATGACAATAACAATAACAAAGCAATAACAAAACAATTACAAAAACAACAACAACAATTAAATCGGGTTAAATAAAAGGGAGAAGGCCGGCCTCCCCCAAAAAGTCAATAAGTCCAACAGTCAAAGTACACGCACTCGTCCCGAGCACAAGGGACAGGCGGTAGCGACCCCGCCCATCCCGGTACCGGGACAGGTGTCGTGCGCGAAGATCACCCAGACTGGAACATTCGACAAGAATGTGCCGAACAGTCTGGGGGACGACGCAGTCGTTGCAATAGGGCGCAGGCGAGCGCTCCATCAGATAGCGATGCGTCACACGAGTGTGTCCGATTCGGAGACGACAGAAAGCAACCTGAAGCCGCCGCGGCATTGGGGGATAGGTCCATGGGAACAGTCGCGGCGCAATGGCACGCAACTTTAAGTTCCCTTCGACCGTCTCCCATCTTCTTTGCCAAGCAGTCCGAAGAGCTGCCCGTATTCCTGCCATGTAGTCGGTGTGAGGAAGAGCGAAACGCTGGTCCGGTCGCAGAGTCCTCGCGGACTCTTTGGCGCCCTCATCGACTTCAAACAGAGGGGATACGGCGTGGAAGCCGACCCCCTCTTGGGACTTGGAGCCATCCGTATACACTGGCACGGTACCAGCGTGACACGATGTGTGCTCCAAAAAGGTCGAACGCAATACTCCCGGCGCAGTACAAGCTTTGGGAGCAGAGGCGTGGCGACAAATAGCCAAATGTGGTACCCTCCAGGGTGGCGTCCTGGGCAGAACCAGGAACGCCACCGGCCCGAGAGCTATATCTACCTCTCGAAGGAGTTTCCTGGCCCTAAACCCAAAGGGCTTAGGGTATGACTGGCGTCTCTCGGCGGCATAGGTACCATCGAGATCAGCTGCGGATGCAGTGAGAGCTGTTGGCGACTGAGGGAGGCGCCGGGCTCGCGCGTACAGGCGAGTGATGCACTGCACGCGGCGCAGAGCGAGTGGCATCTCCCCAGCATCGACCAACAGGCTCTCAATGGGGGAAGTGCGGAAGGCACCGGTCGCAAGGCGAAGGCCGGTGTGGTGGATTGAATCCACCTTCCGCAATAAACGCTCGGCTGCGGATGCATAAAACTCGCATCCGTAGTCGAGCTTCGAGCGAACAAAGGATCGATAAAAAAGTAAGGCGGTAGCCCTATCAGCGCCCCAAGCGCTGAACGTCACGGAACGGAAAATGTCCATGGCGCGGGTACAAGAGACCCTAAGGCTGCGAATATGAGCCTCCCAGGTGAGGCGTCGGTCGAATACAAGACCAAGGAAACGGTGCGACTCAACCACATCCAGGTGCACCCCATTAAGAAACAAATCTGGGTCGGGGTGAAGCCGTGGATGGCGGCAGAAGTGCACCACCTTAGTCTTGGCCAAAGAAAACCGAAACCTGTGCGCTTCGGCATAGCGAGAGACGCGGTTCAATGCCTGTTGGAGTCGACGCTCCAGAGTTGGCATCTGGGCCGCGCCAAAAGAGATCGAAAGGTCGTCCACGTAGAGCGTAGCGAGAACATCTTCTGGCAGCACCGAGGTGATGCCGGTGATGCTCAGGGCAAAGAGTGTGACACTGAGGACACTTCCCTGCGGGACACCCTCTTCCTGCTCCTTTGGGGCAGAGAGGGCTCCCCCCACCCGTACGCGGAATCGACGATCTCGCAAAAATTCAGATATAAACATTGGGAGGCGTCCCCTCGCCCCCATCGTGTGGAGAGTCTCCATGATACCGTATCGCCATGCGGTATCATAGGCCTTCTCCAGATCGAAAAACACCGTGGCGTAGTGCTGTCTACGAAGGAAAGCCTCGCAGACGGCACTTTCCAGTCGGAGCAGAGCATCCGACGTGGAGTGGAACTTACGGAAGCCGCACTGGTAAGAAGATAGATGGCCTCCGCTGTCCAGGAAATAGGCTAATCTAACATTTACCAATTTCTCCATCAACTTGCACACGCAAGAGGTTAGAGAGATTGGGCGGAAACCGGTCGGGGTAGAGTGATCTCTCCCCGGCTTGCGAAAGGCGAGCACAGTAGCGATTCGCCAGGAGTCTGGGAGAAGACCTTCCACCCAGATCCTGTTGAACAAATCTAACAGAAAGGCCATGCCTCGCTCACCCAGGTGTCGAAGCATGGCGTACGGGACATCGTCCGGACCATGGGCGGTGTCCGCGCACGAAGCGAGAGCGGAACGCAACTCACTCACAGTAAACTTGTCGTTGAAGGGTTCTCCGCCTCTGGAGGTAAAGTCCAGCCGGCGGCCTTCCGCGACATCACGACGTGCATTGAATGCTGGCGGAGCAGCATCACGGCTAGAGAATGCGAAGAAAGCGGTCGCTAAAGATTCCGCCACGGACGCGGGGTCCGAGATTGCGGTCCCATTCTCCAGGAGAACGGGAGGGGGGTCCTGCGAGAACTTGCCCCGAATCCTTTTGACTCGCTTCCACACCTCAGCTAAAGGGGTCTTCCCGTTAAGTGAAGACACGTATGCCCGCCAAGAAGAGCGGCGGGCGTGCTTCGAAATATACCGGAACCTAGCCCTAGCCCGACGAAATTCAGCGACAGTGAAATCGTTCGGGCGGCGCTTATAGCGCATGTAGGCATAACGCTTCTGTTTGAGGGCCGTCTCACACTCGGCCGACCACCATGGGAGTGGTCGGCGTGCAAAACGGCCAGACGTCCTAGGAATAGTAGTCAGGCCCACGGCGATGAGGTTGCCGGAGAAGAACTCAACGGCCTCATCTACCAACCTAAACTCCTCGACTGAGATAGAGAATTCAGTCATTTCCTGAAATGCAGGCCACCGCGCCCGCGCCAAGCACCACCGAGGTGGTCTCTCAGGCGGCAGTTGCCCTGAAAAGGATATTTGAATGGGAAAGTGATCACTACCATGGAGGTCATCGACCACCCCCCAATCAAAATCAGGCTGTGCATCCGAAGAGCACAAAGATAGGTCAAGGCAAGAAAATGAAGCGGTTCTCGGACAGTGATGCGTAAACTCATCCACGTTTAGGACACCCATCTCAAGCTCTTCGATCAGATCGGCAAGGACTTGTCCCCTGGGATTTATGGAGTAATCTCCCCAGAGAGGATGCCTGCCGTTCAGATCTCCAAGCAAGAGATAGGGCCTCGGCAACCGTGCCACGACGCGGCGAAAGTCCCCCGCGTCGAAGTCAGCTGACGGTGGAATGTACGCAGAAATGATAGTATACCTCCTATCCAGGTGCAGCTGCACAGCCACTGCCTGAAAGGAGGTATCTAAAGAGAAAGGAAGAACGGAGACATCATGCCGGGTGTAAACCGCGCATCCCCCAGCCCGGCCATCCCGCGGTGGTGGGGTCGTAAGACCCTTATACCCCGGGAGGGCAGGCAGGGGTCACGCGCCTAGCATGGTCTCCTGCAAAAAAATAGCTAACGGGGAACGGGACGAGGCGAGCCTCCGCAGCTCCTCCCAGTTGGCCCGGAGTCCACGGCAATTCCATTGAAGGAATATGCCCTCCAGGCCTAGCTCGGAGGAGACGCGGGGGCCCTCCTCGAATTGAAGACCCTCACGGGAATGGCCGTACGCTTGGCGGGGGCAGAACCCCGGGCACTGTTGGCCGGACAAAGCGCTGGAGGCGCTGTCGCCTTCGAGGACTTATTGGGGGAGGTTGGGCTCGCCATGCGAGTCTTTTCCTCCCTCCGCCTCGAAACCTTAGGCGGGCGCTGCGGCTTCGGAGGCGGGGGGACCTCTTTTCGAGGAACCACCGTCTCCGAGCCACTCGCTCCACATCGGGGCGTGGGCGAAGGAGACGAAGCTCCTTTGTTGCTGTCCTCCTTTCGGGGGACAGTTTTAGGAACCCCTGAGGATGGCCTAGCGACCATCTTCAGGGGTGTTGCCTCCTGTGAGTCTAACGACTCGGTGGAGGCGCGTGGCCGTTTCGCCTTGCGGGAAATGGTCACGCTGGAGAAAGAGGGGGGAGCCCTGGTTTTAGCCGGGGCTGGGTATGAACCCTTTTTGCCGCCAGCTTTACCAGGGGAGCGCCCGGGTTGGGTAGAGCCCGCAGAAGGGCTCCGAATGGGCGCGGAAACAACCGTGCTCGTTGGCCTGGATGGGCCAGGAGCAGTGGGTGCCTTTCGAACTACTGAGGCATATGACGTCCCAGGCAGAGCTGGGCGCGCCAGGACCAAGTCCTTTGCCTCGCGCAATGAGAGTCTATCCTGGGCCTGAACGGCCAGGATTTCTCTCTCCAGGAGATATGCACCACATTGCTTCGAAGAAGCAGGGTGCGGCTCTCCGCAATTGACACACTTGGCCACACACGATTTGGACTTATCGTGTGCGACCTTGGAGCAATTTACACAGACTTCGGGTGACCCCGATTTTGCACGTCTACATGATCGATTCGTGTGGCCGAAGCGGTGACAGTAATAGCACCGCCGCGGCAGTGGCACGAATGCCTTCACGCGGTAGCGGTACCAACCGGCACGCACCGACTCAGGGAGCTTGTCACAGTCGAACGTGACGAAGAGTGTAGGGGTGGGTCTCGAGGCCCCTCCCTGTTTTCTCATCACACGTTCGACCTTGACCGCCCCATGGTCAGCCAGCTCTAGGGTGATGTCCTCTATGGAGTAGTCAACGAGTTCCCTCGCATAAACTACTCCTTTCACAAATTTCATGGTAGAGTGCGGCGTCACACTCACCGGGGTGCCATGAAGTGTCCGAAGAGCACTTATCTTGGCCGCCTCGGCGGGATTCGCCGCATTCGCCAGAAGGCTCCCGTCCGAGAAACGGGTTACCTTCGGCTCTCTACCAATTGCACTAGCTAATCCTCTCCTCTGATGGATCATGTTGCCCTTGGACAACATGGTGCCATCAGTGGAGCGAATAACGAGGAAGCGTTTGAAGCCAGCGGGCTCGAAAACGCCAGGTAACCTCTGAATCAGGGGCCCCGATGTCATCGAGGCTCCGCCCTGTGCATTCTTGGTGTTAGTCTTAGTCAGGGGCTCCGCAACCGGGGGGGTAGAGGGGCCGGATGTGCCGATCTTGGCTTGGTCGCTTGCCAAAGTGGCAGCAGACCCATCCGTCCCCGCAACCCCCGCGGATGGAGAGGAGCCCCGAGTCTTTTTCTTTTTTGGCGAGGAGGGCGGGGAATGAACCCGCTTTTCACCTCCGCCGGCAGAAGCCCCCATGCCAGATGGGCCGGCCTCAGCCAGGTCCCTCTCCGAAATGGAGAAGGTCCTGGTCGTCGTAGGGGCACCTGTCGGAGGAGATCCCTCCCCTCCTTTTACTGCCTCGGATCCCTCGGCCGTTTGAGGGGGACCTTGCATAGGGGCGGATTCGGGTTCGGTGCTTGGCGCCGAGCCAGGATTCCCCCCCATGGAAGGCCCTACCTTCTGAGGCTGGTTTTCCTCAAGGACCATGTCTATCACAGGAGGGGCCTCCAGTTGGCCATCCCCTCCCAGGACATCGCAGGTCCCCTTGGCAGCGTCATAAGTCTTTAGTGGGGAGGCACAGGCCTTGACCCCGGCAAGGTTTAATATTTTTGCCAGCAGGTCTTTTGAGGGAAGCGACCGAAGGGGCCTGGCTTCCCTCTCCCCCCTAAGGGGGTTTGCCCTACCGAGCCGCTTGTACGAGGGGCGGTCGGCAATGGGCTGCCTGCTGGCTTTCTTGGCAGTCCCTTTAGAAAGCAAAGGAGGGACTGCCGCTGGAGATAGGGAGGTGCCCGAAAGCACCTCCAGAGAAGGGGGTGAGGGGGAGTCCCCTACACCCGTAGGCGTAGGAGAGGAGTAAGCCTCCTCTCCGGTTAAAGAGGTATGGAGGGTCCCCTGCGCAAGCACAGGGGGGGGGGGACCTCCATCTTTTCTGTGGAGCTGCACGAGGGCGGCTCCGTTGTTTTAGGGGGAATTAAGGGGAGATGTTTTTTTTTTCATCATTGGGCATGGTGACCCTCTTTGTTTTACGGGACGCAATCGCTCACCACCTCTTGCAGTAGCCCGCACTGCAAGAGGTGCTTACAGGCCCGGCAGAGCCAGGCGCCGCCATTTGGGACCACCCCTCCCGCCTGGTGGCCTGGCAGTCCTTCGGCATGGCGGCTCCACCTTAGACACGGCGTAAAACAGATAGAATGTGAAGAGGAGAGGAAAAGGGATGTGAGGAAGGTATGGGTGGGGATGAAGCAGGTTGTTAAAAAACCCCATCCCGAACCGGAGCTGAGGGGTTAGGGAACAATGTCCCCTCTCCCCCCAGCCCCGATCCGGGGTGGTTGGCTTGAGAAGAAGGTCAGCATCTACCCTGTGAAATTAGAGGCTGACCAGAGAAAGTTGTGGGAGAGGTTGTATGAAACGCGACGAGGTAGGGGAGAAATCGGGCTATCTGAAGGAAGGAAGAGAGGCTAAGCTGGGGCCGGACGGGGCGCTGGATCCCGTCAGCACGGCGGCCAGGATGGCAAATCGCCGCGCCCCTTACGGGGGCAATGTTAACATAAGAAGGGCGGGCAGATTGTTATCCAACTCTGCCTGTTTACTTGCTAATTTTTTACGACCAGTGGGCGGGCTTATAACCGATCGTATAAGTGGGTGGCACCGTGAATAGAAAAGGATTATTTTTATAGTATAAGAGATTCCTAAGCATTTTCTGAGCAGTGTTTCGTTAATTTTGTTTAGATGATTCTTGTAGCAATAGCCCCGAGAAAGGTGGAAAGGTTAATTAAAAAAATTATTAAACCCGAGAGAGTAGGATATTGAGAACATCTGAGCTTTTGGCATTATTTGGGTTATGGCGATGTAGACCGCGAAAATTTGCTGTAGCATCGTCCATGGTCAAAAAATCAATTACAAAGTGGGGTTATACACAAGAGAGTGTGATAAACAAAGATGAGATTTGAAAACAAAATGTAACCTTTATCAACTGTTAAGAGTTTCATTCGTATCCGTTTATCTATTATCTATCGATCTATCTGTCTAGTGAATTATATGCAAATGTATTTTCTAAGTATGAAAGTGAGAGGCAGGCTTTCCGTTTAATCTAACTATACTATAGTTACGTTCCTTTGTTAAGGGACTTAACAATAGTAATAGTAGTAACGGTAATAGTCATAGTAGTATTAGTAATAATAATAAGAGTAGTAATAGGCATAATAATAGTAGTAATAGTAGTAAATATTAATAATAGTAGTAATAGTAGTAGTAGTAATAGTACTAATATTAGTAGTTGCACTAGTAATAGTAGTAGTAATAATAATACTAGTAATAGCAATAGTAGTAATAATGATAGTAATAGTAGTATTACTAATAGTAGTAGTAATAGTAGTAGTAATAGTATAATAGTAATAGTAGCAATACTAGTAGTAATATTTATAGTAGTAATAGTAATCAATATATCGAGTTTTTTTAAACTACTTTACTCCAACCATCATTTTCCCCTTGTTTGGTTCCGATATATAGACGATAGTATTTGTTTGTGTCCTAGTTCTAAGGATGTCAATGGTTTACGTATTGAACGTAATTCTCTGGTTCCCTCTATTAAATTTACCCTTGAACTTGAAAAAAATGGTGTCCCGTTCCTAGATCTACTTATTCATACGACTCGATCTGGATTTACGAGGGGCGGTCAATAGGTTTTGCGAATCGGTAGGGCAAAACAGAGGAAGGGAGATGGCTGTTTGTGGGGGTGTTAGGACAAGTTATGACGAGGCAGGACCTGCAGCCGCACGCTCCTGCCTCGTCTATTTAAGAAGCAGTAGCTGATCGCAGATCGTCAGTCACAAATCTTTCAACAATGGAGAAGATTGAGCACCGCGCAGTGATCAAATTTTTGACCAAGGAAGGCGAGAATGCAAAAGAGATCCATGAACGCATGGTTGCAGTGTACACCGACACCGCCCCTTCCTATGCAACCATTGCTCGCTGGAATAGGGAGTTCCGCCATGGTCGTGAGTCCCTTGAAGATGACGCCCGTCAGACGTGACCAACGAGGACAGTGTGTCCCGTATGGAGAGGATGATCATCGGAAATCGACGGGTGAAGGTAGAAGTAGTCGAGCGAGAACTTGGAATATAACATGGAAGTGTTATTAACATCATCCACGACAATTTGGCCATGACCAAGGTCTCTGCCCGTTGGGTCCCGAGAAACCTCACGCCCCATGATCGACTTCAAGGTCGTCAAAGTCCACAAGGCCAGAGTTGCACAAGCTGTATTGCGCGAGTGCGGATTCAAGGAGCTCAACCATCCCCCCTACAGTCCAGATCTGGCCCCTAGCGATTACTTTTTATTCCGCCAGCTTAAGGATGCACTGCGTCGACGCCGGTTTGGGGGCGATGAAGATGTCCAGCTCGCCGTCCAGGAATGGATTGGACAGCAGTCGGGAGATTTCTGGTTGTCTGGAATTCGAAGCCTCAAGGACAAGTGGCGCAAGTGCATTGAAGTCGACGGTATTTATATTGAAAAATAATAAAACACTTTTCCTCATATCTCGTTTCCTTAATCCGAATTGCAAAACTTATTGACCGCCCCTCGTAAATTTTCCGTCTATCGTGCGCCTACCAACCTCGGTTCTTATATTCAAACGGTCTGTATATATTTCAATGTTTCTCCGGAGATTTCGGGTCGCCAGCCCGGAATTCTTGGATCTTGAGATTTCCAAGATCTTTGAAATAGGTAACAATCTTTGCTACCCTCAAAATTTCTTGCAGGGTGCCAAGATTTGTCAAAAAAATCCTTTTTACAGAACTGAAATCCCTCCCTCATACAATTTTAAGAACACTCTTGTTTTACCGTTTTCTGAGTCCTTTTCCTTGCCCCCCCGCCTCTTGAATAAGTTAAAATATTTCTGCCATATTCAAGTATCGGTCTATCATGTACAAAATGTTGATTCATAATAATAACAATAGTATAGGGGGGGGGGGAATATTCTGTCGATTGTGCCGTTTGCCCTAAGCAACATAAATACAATATTAGGAGGGGACAAAGTAATAATGCTTTCTTTGTCCATTTATCTGAAAACAGTCACCACCCTATCAATTGGAATTCGGCTAAATTTATTTACAAATCTGATGACTTTATTCAAAGAAATATTATCGAATGCTCATTCATCAATTCCTCGCTTAATTTCAATATATCCCCGGTCTCTTTAAACTGGGCCCTGTTATTAAAAGGCTTATTTATAACGAAATTGTAAATAAATTTGCTGTATTTCTTTTGTTTATTTCAATGTATTTATAATTGCATGTGTATGTACTCATAGCTTTGTGACCTATTTTGTCTACATTCTTTTCTCACAGTTGGAACTATCGGAAGTTATCTTTATGCCTTTATCTTTCGTATCCGATATTTAATCACACGTCTGATATTATTTTTCTATTTTGTGTCCTTTCGCTGTACATGGGCGGGGCACCGCCTATGTACGCTCTTATATATATATATATATATATATATATATATATATATATATATATATATATATATATATATATATCAATCACCTTTGTAAAATAATTCATTATTTCTTGAGAATGAACTGAACAAGTTCGAAAATACTTGAATCCGCCTTTCATTTTCCTGTGGGATTTCTTTGTCATATACGTATATATTCCCTTTCCCTCAGGATAAGCCAATACAAGCACACCGCTGATAATTAATAAGTCCAAACATAAAATATGGCTTAAGCTCATGCTTTACAATCTACATCACACTTTCCTTTTTCTTATGTTCTTACTTTTATGCATATTTATTACTTAAGTTTAGCACATAGGCCTATATCTAAACATCCGGTAACACATGTTACTCTGGTGTTGTGCTGTTTACGAAGGAGGGTCTCGCAGACGGCGCAGAACATCCAACGTGGAATGGCACTTGCCGAAGCAGTACTGTACGGCAGACAAGTAGCCTCCTTTGTCCAAGAAAAGGGCTAATCTACCATTTACCAATTTCTCCATCAATTTGCACACGCAGGAGGTTAGGAGAGATTGGGCGGAAACTGACTGGGGTTGAGTAATATCTCCCTGGTTTGCGAAAAGCCAGCAAAGTAGACATTCACAAGGAGTCGGGAAGGGTACCTAGCCCATGTCTGGATTATGTTGAACAAATCTAACAGAAAGACCATACGTTGCTCACCTAGGTGTCAAAGCGTGGCAGAGGGGACATCGTCCGGACCAGAGGCGGTGTCCGCGCATGAGGCGAGAGCGGAACGCAACTCACTCAACGTAAATCGTTCATTGAATGGGTTTCTGTCTCTGGGGGTAAAATCGAGTGGGCAGACTTCAGTCACAGCACGACGTGCATTGAATGCTAGTGGAGCAGTATCTCGGCTAGAAAATGTGGATAAAGCGGTCGCGAAAGACGTGACCGATATTGCGGTCCCGTTCCCCTGGAGAAGTGAAGGGGAGTCCTGCGAGAATTTGCCCCGAATCCTTTTGAGTCGCCTCCACGCTCTGCAAGAGGGCTCCTTCCTGTTAAGTTATGACATGCATGCCCACCAGGAAGAGCGGCGGGCGTGCTTCGAAACAAACCAGAGCCTAGCCCTAGCTCGATGAAATCACCGACAGCGAAGTCTTTTGGGCGGCGTAAGCTTATAGCGTATGTAGACATCTCGCTTAAGTTTGAGGGCCGACCAACAGAGAAGCAGACGACGTGCAAAACGACCAGTTCTTCTAGGAAAATAGTAGTTAGGCCAATGTCGATGAGGTAGCCGGAGCAAAACTCAACGTTTCATCTACTGACCTAAACTCCTCGACTGGTATAGAAAAATCAGTCATTTCTTGAATTGCGGACCACCGCGCCCTTTCCAAGCACAACTGGTTTTATTTCAGGAGGAAACAGCCCAAAAAATCATAGTTGAACGGGTAAAATGATCACTACCATGCAAGCTACACAGGGTACCTACCCCCGGTGGAGTCAAAAAGTAAAAGAACCGAAGCGCCGAGTGCCAAAATGTAAAGGGACCGACTTCAAAAAGTTAAAGACCTCAAATACCGAGTGCAAAAAAGCAAAAGCGTGCAAATATTAAATCCAATATATAAAAGGGCACAAACATCAAGTATTAAAAAACCCTCAAACTTTAGCTTTATGGGAAGTACTCTCGATCAGTTGCTTAAAAGGCTTCAACATTACTTTCTTGTGCCTTTTAAAGTCTTTGTCTCGTGATTGTTTGTTTTGTTGACTTGGTATTTGCTAAGGATTATAAAAGCTCTAATGAGGGAAACTTAATGATATCAACTTTCCGGAGAAAAACAATGACATTCCTTAATTTTCTGACTTCGGGAAAGCTTAACTAAAGACCAAAGAGCTGGAAATCAACATGTTCTATATTTTTCACTTATAACTTGTGACGATTCTTGGAGAAGAGCCATGTGAAATCTTCCCATTAAGGTTGGGCCTAATTTTTGTCGTTGTTCCTCTCCAAATGGTATATTAGCATCTGAATGGAATCAATAAACGGTAATAATATTTTTTTATTGGGGGTACGAGATTTTGCACAGAGATATGACCTAGTTATAAGCGCCCATAATTGCGCTATAAAAGGTTATCAGATTTCGAAAGGAGAATTTTAAGAAATAAATTGGTTTTCACGGTAGTAGTTAGTCTCCTGTGAGACGTCATATTATCTAACTAGTCTGTATTAGGCGAAAATGATCTTGATATTTGTTGATATTGTAAGAGATATATATTGTATTAGGTTGAGGAATAAGTTCTTGCGTTTTTTTTAATGTTGTGTTGATTTAAGTTTTGTTGACGTGATTTGTGCACATATTAAGAAACAATAATAAATAATGAGAGCAAAATTTGCAAAGGTTAGGCTACGTCTCTTAACAGCGTAGACTATTAGGCTTTTGCTTAGGCTACGTCTTAAAGTTCAGCAATAAGTCAATGCGGTTTATTTAAAAGTTGTGTTAATTTAATGTTTGTTCTGTACCCTCAAAATGGAATGTCAAGTTGAAAGAAAGACGAATTTTCGACACTTGTTGTTATTTCTTTTCAATCGAGACGGGAACAATGCAAACGCAGCCAAAGTTCGTCGCGATATTTGTGTTGTGTACGGAGAAAATGCTTTATCAGAAAGGAGAGCTCAATGGTGGTTTTCACGTTTCAAAAACGGTCATTTCAATCTTAATGATGAAGAACGTTCTGGTCGCCCAAATAAGATGGATGAAGATCGATTGAACGACCTTCTTCATAAAAATCCTCGTTAATCGACTAGAGAATTGGCTGTACAATTGGCGTGTGATCATAAAACTGTAGTGAATCACCTTCATCGGATGGGGAAAGTTAAAAAACTCGGTGCATGGGTTCCGCACGCTTTGAGCGAAAGCAACAAACTTCAACACTCCACGATTGCCGCAGGTTTGCTTGCTTGTCACAAGGCTACTCGTGGATATAAGGACAGATTTCTTCACCGCATCATCACTGGCGACGAAAGGTGGTGTGTTTATGCAAACATGAACCATCGAAAACAAAGGCTTAGCCCCAATAAAAAAACACTTCCGCGATTAAAGCAAGGACTTCATCCACGAAAGACCATGCTGTGTCTGTGGTGGGATTGTGAAGGCATCATTCTTTATGAGATCCTTGCGAACAACGAAATTGTCAATGCAGAACTCTACGTTCAACAAATGTATCGACTCGCCGAAGCTGTTCGTGAAAAGCGAACTCATCGACGTTATAAAGTCCTTCTGCAACACGACAATGCTCGTCCTCACATTGCCAATATGACAAAAGACGCCATCCAAACGTTTAATTTGGAAATCCTGCCGCATCCTCCATATTCGCAAGACTTGGCTCCATCGGATTCCCATCTGTTCCAATCGCTCTCCAACAATTTGCGCGGCGTTTCGTTTAATACTGATGTGGAATTAAGAACCTGGTTAGACGAATTCTTCTAGTCAAAATCCAGAGATTTTTATTGCAGGCATCGAAAAACTAGTTGAACGCTGGGAATGAGTCGTAAATAACAACGGAGAATACATTATTGATTAAATTGCATATTGTTATCAATTAAAAAAATAAGTTTTTCTAAAATTGTTAATGGTAATGAATACATTTGATAAAACCGCAAGAACCTATTCCTCAACCCAATAGAAATCTTATATTAATTCCCTATTTGTGTAATTAATTTTGTAAACTTTTTTTTACCATTTTTTCAGAGGTGCAAAATTACCTCCAGAGATAACTTTACCACCCAGGTGTACGTTAAAGCTACGAACTTACGTTTTTGTTTGAATGGCTCCTCTGAGTTTGAAGAACGCTACAAGAGATTGGTCATTAAACCCCTTGTCAACATTGCTTTTGCCCATTCCTCGCTGTAGAGGGTCACACTAAAATAGTAGTATTTCCCCACCTCCTAAGATATTACTTCGGGAGATAAAGCGAGCCGTTACCGCCCCCCTCCCCCTCCTTCCAAATTCACCTTTTTTTTGGACTTACCACCAGGTCACTGCAAAATTCACACTGAGGCATGACACTGATATTGAAGGCTACCTCCCCGCCATCTTAATCACCCCACCCCCCCTGGTCGGGAGATTACTCATCTATTTTGTAAATTTGCCTCGAACAACTTGTATGGCTCCAACCGCTTGTCGTTCCGTCTGACCCACCGACCCCGGCCTCTTACACTTTCCCGTAAGGACACGCTCGGTTGTCCCGGCCGATAATGAGAGTTCAAGAAGGCCCCTCTCTCTTTCTCCCTGTTTTGGAGAAATCCGGGTATATATGTACCCTCCCAAGGATTACCTACAGATTCGGTTAGACGACGCTTTCCCGAAAGGAGTTCGATTCAACGACGCTCTTTCCCGAGAAGTGTTTAGTGACGGTCGCAAGCCACGGAAGAGCTGGACATCACACTCGTACCTTCGGGTGAGGGAGAAGAGTCTATTGAGGCAACGTCAGCCTTTCTCAACCGCCTTCGGATCAAGGATTGGAGAAGCCGTCCTCCTCAGTTCTTTTGGTGACCTCTTGAAGAAAAGAGGCCCGATAGCTCGCTCAATCCAAGTTCGGAGAAGTCATCCCCCCCCCCACACACACACTTTCGAAGTGCGACAGGTGACCTCTTTAGGACAAGAGGTCCGATAGCTCGCTCGATCAGAGTTTGGAGAAGACACCTCCCCCCCCCCTTCGAAGTTCGTCCGGTGACCCCTTGAGGACAAAAGGCCCGCATCTCACTAAATCAAAGTTTGGAGAAAGTAGCACAACCCTCTTAGGGTTCTCGGCTACACCCGTGAGTAATAAAGGTCACCAAACCTCCCCCAAGTTCGCCCCGCTTTACTCTTCAGGTTCAAAGGAACTAAATCACTCACTACCCTAAATCTCCCATTATAACCATTTAATAACCCTGGCTATCAAATTAGTATTCGGAACCTAATTCCGTCTTTTTCATGTACCTATACATATCCTTATTTATTTTGTGCCTTTTATTTAGTGTGTAATAAAATCTATTTTTGTCGTTGTGTCTGGAATATTCCTTGGTCACGCAGCTGCAGCTATCTATTCAAATCGCACTCTTAGAACATTACAGTTGTTGCCTTGCTTAGCCTACCTTAGAGCCTGTGTGCGTATATTCCCGTACACTTAGCCATACTTCGACACTCGCCGTGGATTGCCTTTTGATTTAGAACTCAAGAGAATATCTCGAATGCCGGCGAACAACGGCTCGCCTCGTGATCTTCTTCTTCGTCCTTGTTTTTTTCAACACCAGTGGCTCTTTGTGTGTACCTTCGAACTTCAGGCTTTTCATGGCGATCTCCGGAGGGGAAGGGAGGGGGGGGGGGGGGTTCTATAGGTTTCTGGGTGTTAAATTTCTTCTCACAAGTGTATTAAACTGTTTGGTGGAACGACCTGGGCTTGCTCCTCTTTTTGATGGAACATGACTGTGTAACCATTAGATGAGTAAAAAGCCAACCTCGATGCCACTTGGCTTCTGTGCTCCCTGTATGACCCTACATGAAGAGACTCTTCCAACGCATCTTGGGAATAAAAGACCATTTATCATTTCCCTTAAACAAAGGGGGGAGAGGTATGGTCTGGGGTGACAAGCGCAAGGCCCAATCAGAATCTAATTAGTAATATCCCTCGATACTTTCTTATTCTCTAATGGAATAGGGATGGGGCCGAAATATCTGTAAGGAGCTCACAAAGAGTACGTCCGTAGTCGATGAATTCTCACTAAAAACCTGTATTAGACGGCGAAAATCAAAGTCAGAGGCAATAATGTCATCTGTGAGATTTAATATAACTCATTTGTCCCATTCAAATAGCCTTTCATACAAAATAAAATAGTTTTCCAAAAATCCATAATAATTTTCCAGTACTACAATATATATATATATATATATATATATATATATATATATATATATATATATATATATATATATATATATATATATATATATATATATATATATATATATATATATATATATATATATATATATATATATATATATATATATATATATATGTATTCACTTAGATTTCTTCTACAAAGCTTGAGTCTTATATTCAGTAAGAAGGACAAAACGAAGAAGGCGGGTCCCCATCTTTAATTCCAACGTTTCGGGTTGTTACAAAACCCATCTTCAGGAGCTAAAAACGAATTCAAAATGAGTAATCTAAGCCTAAAAATATAAATAACAGCACAAGTTCAAAGTTAAAACCACAGATCAGAGAAAATCACAAAAAACGACGTTAAAAATATAAAATGAACGTTACGTTAATGAACGTAAACGTAATATTACAAAATTAAACAATTGAAATGGAAAAATAGAGAATTGGATACAAAAAAAAGGTAAAACTAAAATATAGACACTGAAACATTACCTTACATGGTCGGATCACAATGACGAGTGAAAACAGGAAGGAATTCGAAGAATGAATACAGCTTTGGTTAAGTTATAAACAGAGGAAAGGATGACGTGTCCTCATTTAAATTTGGGTTGTTGTATTTACTACAGAGTGATTCTTTAATGCGGAGAGATGAAATAGATTTAGCAAATTTTAAGACAGAAAAATCATTTAAGGACACGGCTGTTTTACAATCAATAACAGGTTTCCTGATGGAAGAAAACTCTTTGTTACTTAATGTTTTACCGGTTCTATGGCTAATTTCCATGTGAGAACAAAAAGGCGACTGAAGAGTACGTGTTTTGTCCTTCTTACTGGATAGAAGACTCAAACTTTGTAGAAGAAATCTAGGTGAATACATATTATCCCGCTATGGACAAGAAGGTCTACAAATTTACCGTCGCTACGAGAATTCTCGAAGGAAGTTAAAGAAGGTCTGTCTTGATTTGGAATTTCTTGAAATTTGCCGTAATGGGGTACGAGAGACATTCAACATCTAGAAATGGCAACATATTATTAATCTCATGTTCTTGAGTGAAAGTAATATTAGGGTGTAAATTGTTTATAAAATCAAAAAAAACTTTTTGAACAAGAACCAGAAGAAAAAACCGCAAAGGTATCGTCAACGTATCTTTTGTAGAATAAGGGACGAAATTGAGAAGGAGAATCACGGCAAAGTTTATCTTCAAAATTACACATGAAAATATTGGCAAAAATCGGACCTAGTGGGCTTCCCATCTCAACACCTTCAATTTGATGATAAACCACGCCATTGAAAGTGAAATAGTTGTCCTTGATACCTAGATGCAATAACTGCGAGAATTGTGAAAAACTGAAACCATTAAAGAGGGTATTTCTATCCGGAAAGGCTTTAGTCAAAATAATCTCTATAGTTGCCTGAAGGGGAATATTTATAAATAAGGACGTGATGTCAAAGCTAGAAAGAAAAGAAAAAAGGACTTGACGATTTAAACTTTGCGATTTCCGAAGCAAAATCAAAGCTATTATTAATGGTGTATAGATTGGAAGTAAAAGGGGTTAACAGAGGAACTAAAAACTTAGCAATTTTATAAGAAGGAAGAGTGTAAGAAGCAAGAATGGGACGAAGAGGGCATCCATTCTTATGTATCTTAGGTAGCCCATAGAACAGACCTAAGTAAGATGATTAAACATACAGAGAACCGTAAACAGAATCACTAAGAACACCCAAGACTTTAGCTTGAGCAAAAACCGGTTAATTTTGTCCTCTAAACGGTGAGTGATAGTCAAAGGTTGTTCCATAATTTCAGTAAACTTGGATTTATCTAACAAAATCTGGACATTTTGGAAATGTAATCAGTCCTATTCAAAATCACCACCCCATTACCCTTATCAGGACGGGTGACAACAATTTCCTTATTCCGCCCGAGGTTCCGAAGAAGAGAAAAATCTTGTTTAGTAAAAAGGAGAGACGAAAATTTCATGTGCTTAAATTTATGAAAAACTTCATGGGCAACATGTGAAATATTTGTTTTAAATTCAGAAAATGAACCTAGAATGTGCAGATGTTGGATATCGTGAATAAACCTTTCAAAGTAAAAATAATAGTCCACATAGTCGAGCCTGAAGTTTGGTAACTTGAATTGAAGCCCAAAAGAGAGGAGAAGCTTTTTCCTTTTCGAGAGTATAGCGTCAGAAAGATTAACTAGAGAGTTTAAATCATGAATTTTGGCCGTGTTAAATTAAGCTTTCTAAGTTTGCGGTCATAGACTAATGAAATTCTTTGGGCATAGGACGAAATGTTCCGAGAAACAATAGAGGAAAAACATAGGCTAGCTAAAGAAGAAAATGTAGGACGCAGATGTTTAGAATAGGAATCAACGAGGGCCAAAAGCTTATTCCGAGCGCGGAATTTAAAGTTAATCTCATTATTGAGTAGGTAATCCAAAGAGGAAAGATAAAAATCACTCGAATAGAGAGATTTCCTGTATAGCTTGAAATGTAGAAAATTTGGAAAAACATGACCAGTGCGGCAAATTTCAAGAAATTCCAAATCAAGACAGACCTTCTTTAACTTCCTTCGAGAATTCTCGTAGCGACGGTAAATTTGTAGACCTTCTTGTCCATAGCGGGATAATATGTATTCACCTAGATTTCTTCTACAAAGTTTGAGTCTTCTATCCAGTAAGAAGGACAAAACACGTACTCTTCAGTCGCCTTTTTGTTCTCACATGGAAATTAGCCATAGAACCGGTAAAACATTAAGTAACGAAGAGTTTTCTTCCATCAGGAAACATGCTATTTATTGTATAACAGCCGTGTCCTTAAATGATTTTTCTGTCTTAAAATTTGCTAAATCTATTTCATCTCTCCGCATTAAAGAATCACTTTATTAAATACAACCACCCAAATTTAAATGAGGACACGTCATCCTTTCCTCTGTTTATAACTTAACCAAAGCTGTATTCATTCTTTGAATTCCTTCCTGTTTTCACTCGTCATTGTGATCCGACCATGTAAGGTAATGTTTCAGCGTCTATATTTTATTTTACCTTTTTTTTTGTATCCAATTCTCTATTTTTCCATTTCAATTGTTTAATTTTGTAATATTACGTTTACTTTGTTTGTCCTTAATTGATAGCATCTCTTTACAAATATTTTGCTGTTCCTTACCTCACTATTTTTGTCTGTTTATTAACGTAACGTTCATTTTATATTTTTAGCGTCGTTTTTTGTGATTTTCTCTGATCTGTTGTTTTTAACTTTGAACTTGTGCTGTTATTTATGTTTTTAGGCTTAGAGATTACTCATTTTGAATTCGTTTTTAGCTCCTGAAGATGGGTTTTGTAATAACCCGAAATGTTGGAAGTAAAGATGAGACCCGCCTTCTTTGTTTTGTCCTTACTGAATATATATATATATATATATATATATATATATATATATATATATATATATATATATATATATATATATATATATATAATATTTTCTGCCCAATCTATTATCCATGTGTCCATCTTGTTTTTATTTTCCTAAGCCAAAGTCTATTTGCGACTGTTGCCAATGCTCCTTTTTCAAGTAACCCCGTAACTCGCTGTTCACGGTACCATTATTCTGAAAGGAGATCGCTGAGCGGCCTGTCAACCGTCTTGCTTCCCAGGTAACTCGTCAGCCGGATGCAGGTAGTCGGACTTCAATAAACGCTTTATTAGGGATACATTTCAGACGTTGCCTTCACAATGGAGCAAATGTTACCGACTGTCCTTTCTTGGCGTGATGCCTTCATTAGTGAGAATAAGCCACACAGCGACGGCTCCCGAGTCTACCCGTGTGGGACGCCCGAAAAAATGCTTTGACGGAGGAGGCCCCGAAAGCATTTCTCCACACGGATCGAGACGATCGAATTTGGAAAATAATCCAACCTCGTACAAAACACCTTTCAAAGCCTTACACTTCAGAGAGGTCCAAGCAAGCGTGATGGAGCCCTTAGAATGAGGAATATTCCCATATTTCAGCCGGGACTCGAATGTGGAACCTCTTTCTCAACGGGACCTTTCAAGCGAGAGCTTCCAGTTGTAATCCGAATGCAAGTATTTTTTTTATTATAAAAAATAACGGATAAAAAAGCCTTAATATTTATTTTCCAAAGGTAATATTGACGCATTGTATGTATGAATGTGCGCCGTGTGTGTGTGTACGTATGGAGTCAAAAGTAAACGTCTCAAACGAGCCTAACCGACTACCAGGGGTCGTCGTGGCATTAAGCATAGAAACACTAGAGTTCAAATTTCAGTGAAAAAAATATATATACCCACCAGCTGGGGCATTTGAGATAAAAATCGAACATGGCAACAAAAGATATTTAAACAAATTAAATGAATCGTTTCTTTATAATTATTAAGAAAATGGGAACTAGTGGAACCCAACATACGAGGGAATACACTGGGTGGTAAAAACAGCGGAGGAGGGGGGGGACTAATAAAAAATATCAAAGATGACGGCAGCTGCAAATCAGACCCCTCCACACAAATGTGTTCAAAGCGACCCAGCAAACAAAGGCACATTTGCACTAATATGTGTGCGTGGAGAAAATAGCTAAAGAGGAAAGAGAGAAAGATGGGGGGTTGTAATTATAAAAGAACAAGACCCATCCTCAAAGCAAGGAAGAAAATGGAAACTGGCGCTCATTAATGAATGCAGAAACACACTAAAGCGCAAACGCCGTACTGTGGTTGGAGCGCACAGAGTAATAAACAAAATGGGTGTGAAGGAACGAAACTAGAAACTCTGTTTGCCTCGACTGAATGAACACAAAAGTGCGAAGACAATTTGGAGAGTAATTATGGAAAGGAAACTCACGGAATCCATCAGAGAAAAGGAGGCGCAACTCTGGGGGCAGGATGGAGAGAGGAAGAAGGGTAATAAAGGATAACAAGGGATAAAAGTTAAAAAGCTCAAAGTAGCATAATTAGGGAAGAGTCGTATTGCGGCAAACTGCGTAAATACGAACAAAAACTCAATCGAGCCCCACCCCCACTCTGGGGGAAGCCTAGTGCAAAGGACGTTGGATTTCTACACCTGAGTAAGGGGTTCGAATCTCCGCGAAAGTGGACAACAATTGTCAGCGTTCGTCGGGGGTTTGCGGCCAAGAGGAGTTGCGTCGAGTCTAACGAATGCGTGTACGCAGATCCAGCCACAAACATCATCACACTCCCGATCACAGTACCGCTGTCTCTTCCATCCCTCCTAATTCAGTACACACAAATGCATGTCTTGTGTTTACCGAATCCGCCAAAGGGATTTCCATACCCACCGGCTTCTCGTTTTCACAGGCTTGACAGCGATTGCCACGCTGATCTTTATGTGAATACCATTATCCGGTCGTGGTACCTTGTCCAGAATGTTAAAGACGTCTGTGACGATGAAAATTTTATGACTATTTTGTCCGTTCGTGACATCTTTATTGATAGTACTGGAATGTCTGAAGAATTAAAGGGTGGGGAGTGGTTGTCATAAAACAGCGTACATAGTGCATCATGTGCGTGTAGGCAGGGGTTCTGCGTCTCCCTCAGTCGCCAACGGCTCTCACTTCGCCCCCCGCCTATCTCGTTTGCGCCCATTGGCTTTAAGGCCAGGAACCTCTTCGAAAATTTTACCTACATAGCTCTCGGGCTCGTGGCGCCGTTGCTTCTGCTCAAGAGGCAACCCCGGAGGGTAGCGCCTTTCAACGTTTGTCGCTACGCTTCTGCTACAAAAGCTTCTTCGAGAGTTCTGCGTTCGCTGGAGCCATGCCAGCGTCAACGGATGGCTCCAAATGTGAAGAATGGGTCGGCGTCCATCTCTTCTAACCCCTGCGGCTCTTCCGTGCGTTCTCTCTTTCTTTACAAACGAGCTGGTTGCAATACACCGCTCAATACCGGAGATTACGCGATTTATATACTCACAGAGTGCGCTGAGTGCACTAGAATCTCTGCACTCCTCGTTCGCAGTATCCGTGACACCACGGCTCTTGTGAGCATGGGGATGTCGAGATTGCCTTCTGCCTGGTTCCTGGAAATGTAAGGATTCTGAATATAAGCGCGCGACTAGCTGCATGGACTTGGCGACCGGACCAGTGTTTTTTACTTCCCTATTCTCACTACATGGTAGGAATCAGGTGAGCTTTTCGAGCTGCATGGCAAAGAAGATGGGATACGGAGAATGTAAGTCTAAACTTGCGTACAATGATATCACGATTTTTTCCGTGGTTCTACCCCCCCAATGCATCAACAGCTTCAGGTCGTTTTCTGTTGTCTCCCAAACAGGTCACACTCGCGGGTAGCAGCACCATTTGATGGAGCGTCCCACTTAGCATTACTGATTGATTCCCGAGACTGTGCGTTACATTCTCGCCCGATGTCCAAATTAGAGGGAAGTTCGCGCGCGCTACCCGTCTCTTGTACTCGGAACAGTTCGTGCACACCTAACGATGGCATTATCAAGTTTTAGGAGGATGCGGGCTTCACTCATAGTATTTAGTTGTTTGGTTCGTCACTGGCATTCGGGCCCATGGAGGGAAGCGGGCCTCTTTCCGGTGCCTGAGCATGCATATTTTCTTTCTAGTAGTCTGGTTTTTTTTTCTTTTGGGGGCGTTTGGTTTGATATTTCGGCGGCTATGCTCATAATGGTAAGCGCCAGTGTATGGTGTGGTGTGCCAAGGTGATGAGAATGCCATGGAGAAGTGGTCAGAAGACAAATGCGGGGAATTAAAAGGTGGATAACTGCAGGAAAAAACAGTAGATGTATAAAATGGCGTCAGAAGAAAAGAAGCGGTTCCGAACTGTGTCATGGAGAGGTCATCCGCGAATGAGGGAATAACGACAACCAGGGTTACCAGAGTTACCAGGGACCAAGATACGCCATCCCGAGTCCCCCTCCCCCCCCAAGTTCTTACTTAGAAGATACTAATTGGGAGAGTCTGGAACGGGAGGGGGGAGGGGTCGTGTAATTTTGTAGAACCTAGCCAACATCCGCAAATTAAAACAGATCCCCCTGCAGGCGGTGATGCTGGGGATGGAACGCAATCGCCCAGATGTCACCTGCAGCATAGTCGCTTATTCTACGATTGACAATCTCTGACGGGGTTTTAATCCACAACCAGTTCGCTCTAAATTACGAACTGAACAATCGGGATTAAATTATCCTCGTTTTGCTTAAATTTTACTGACACAAACAAATATCAGAGGTGGTTTTTAAGATTTTAAAATCGTCTATCATTAATCTTCTCTTTCTTCTTACGGGCATCGCCCTTTCCCATACTCTTCCTCTAACGGTGGATTGTATAAGGTTAGTGTTAGCTCAATCGATGTGTTTCCATTGCTTTCCACCAATTCGTTAATTTTAATTCCCCATTATAATAATCCCAAAAATACCAATTACATGGAAAATTTTGGCAATGTCCCCTTAATAAATCCTCAAATTTTTCCATTAATTCCATAATTGATTGTTTTTAATTCTAACTTAAAATGTTTGTCTTTTTCACGAATTGTATTTGGTCCAGTGCCCGAAGATGGGTGAAAAGAACACCCGAAACGTTGTATTTATCAAGAAAATGAAATGAATTTCCTTTTATACGTCCTTTCGTTCATCCTACAAATTAAAAGTATATATATATATATATATATATATATATATATATATATATATATATATATATATATATATATATATATATATATATATGTATATATATATATGTATATATATATATATGTATATATATATATATATTAATATATATATATATATATATATGTATATATATATATATATATTAATATATATATATATACGTGGGTAATGTGTACATGAACATGTATAGGGGTTAGCGTAGACAAATCGTGATCTTTCAGGAGTCAAGCGACAGAAATAATTAAAAAGGGCCTCTTTCTTTCCTACTTCAAGCGGCTTTCTCCTTTATTATATAGTAAACGTCTTTGTCAGTGAATTGCCCCAAATTAATGTTTCTAGGATCCCAAGGATTAGGAATCTCCCTCTCCTCTTTTAATAGGTCAAATGTGTGATAATTGCATCGTGTAACTCATCGAGTACTGTCAAGTAGCTTCGGTGTAATGGGAAACGTTTATACCTGGTGCAAAAGCCGATCCTTCGAGAAGAAAAAAGAAATATGAGATAAAAGGCAATTTTATTCGATGTACACTATTAGTTTACAGGGTTCTTTCCTGTCGTGTACGTGGAATAAAAAATTGTTCTCGAATTGCTTTTTTTCTCAGTTGATCAGCGTGAACATGACGCCTCCAAACTAATCGATCCTATCAATATATGCATTATATGGGGTTTTCCGTAACCTTCCAAAACCGTTAGATCGATACAAACTCTTCTCGTAGCATTAAAAATCAATTTAATAAAATCTTCAAAGGAATTCGAAGCTGTCCGAAATCGCGTCCTACGGGACTGAATGACCCAACAGACCTTTCTTCCCATTTTCTCCTCAAGTGGGGAGAAAATGATTACTAGCGGGTATAATTCATGAAAATTGATAAACGGATATAATATATATATATATATATATATATATATATATATATATATATATATATATATATATATATATATATATATATATATATATATATAATATAAACCTGATAAAAAAAAGGCTTCCTTAGAAAACTTGATGGAGAATTAACTGATCTTGATGAAACCCCGAAAAAAAAGCCAAAACAATAAGGTCACAAGGATTAAGACGGTAAATTATGCCTCTCAAGAGTAATTAGAACAGAAAACGCCATGAATTGAATATCCAAAACTTGGCTTTTGCTATCTGCTTCGCAAGGCCCGCGTAGTGCGTAAGCCCCGAGTTAGAAATTCTGTATACGGAAACCGGGCTGATAAATCGGATTGCCCTTTCCTCCGGGTGCATGCCCCTACAATGCGTTATTGTACCTTTGTTCACAATGCATTATAGAGTTTCTAACGGATTTTTACGTTCAAAGTTATGGATTTAATAGTGCAGAGGTTGAGTGAATATTCGCAACCACGCTGCCGAGTGGTGCCAAGTCAGTAGAGCTGCACACACTTCCAGTTCCTAGCGCCAAAGTAATCTACTTAGGCAGCTTCTTCCCATTTTCATTTTCTGTAACTTCTCTTATTAAACCAACTAATTTTCAAACTCATTCCTTCCGTTATGATTTTAATAAAAAATCTACTGCTTTGATGACTCCGTGTTTTCACCTTAACCCCTCCTCCCCTATCTTCTCCACAGGGAAGCGGCAAATTCCATCTTAAAATAAGCTCCCTTGAGGACCACGCCTGTTGCAAAAGACAATCGTGGATGCTTATTAGTTATTATGTCCAAAATTGTTTAACTTAATGTCTGAATGGACTCAAATTCCATTACCTAAGAAAATTTTTAGAATTAATTATAAATTATTAATTATAATTAAGTATGGCTACCAAAATTGTTGGTCAACCAGTTCTGCTGGATTCCTGTAAAACGCAAGTTCACTTTTGATCCGCCCAACAACATTTACCTTAGATGTACGAGCATTAAAACTATAAAGACCGATTCTGATGGTGCAGAATAGTTAGAAGTTCTTGTTGACCATCAATTCTACAAATGTTGCCTCCACGTCCATGCTAGTTGTGGTTATAGTACATTATTTTTTTTATTTTTTTTTTTAATTAAGGGGCTATCTGGCGACTGCCGACTTAGGCATTAGTCGCCGTAAACAAACAGCCTAGTTCTAGGCTACTTTAAAAATTAAACAGGAAACAATAAAAAGAAATAACAATAACAATAAAGAAGCAATAACAAAAACAATAACAACAACAACAACCCGGGTTAAATGAAAGGGAGAAGGCCAGCCTCCCCCCAAAAGTCAATAAGTCCACTAGTCATGGTGCACGCACTCGTCCCGAGTACAAGGGACAGGCGGTAGCGACCCCGCCCATCACGGTACCGGGACAGGTATCGTGCGCGAAGATCACCCAGACTGGGACATTCAACAAGAATGTGCCGAACAGTCTGGGGGACGACGCAGTCGTTGCAATAGGGCGCAGGCGAGCGCTCCATCAAGTAGCGATGCGTCACACGAGTGTGTCCGATTCGAAGACGACAGAAAGCAACCTGAAGCCGCCGCAGCATTGGGGGATAGGTCCATGGGAACAGTCGCGGCGCAATAGTACATTAGTCCTCTACGTTAAAGCTAGACCTGAATATAGCACATCAGTTTAGGTCCACACTACATTTGGTTGTGGTACATCAATACTCCACGTCCAAGATAAACTTGGTTGCAGCACATTTATACTATGAGAAAATATTATAGAACAAGTACACACGAAATAACAGCAAACAGCCTAAAAGTATTAGCGCATCGATAATCCCAGACGATATGGTTCCGTCTCCCCATTTCCTCCTTTATGTTTCTCCCTTTCACTCTTTGACATTTCTGCTTCTAACTTGTTTCACCTCTTAATAAATAATGACTCCTACCTGGTCAAGTCAGAAAAAAATATGAAGATCAGCCTTCCTTTGGGAGGAAGACACCTTTGCAAGAGGATGATACCTTTGATGAGCGAATGTGTACATTCTGTGTGTATGGCTCGTACACACCGTTCAAGACTTATTTAGCCCGTCGATAGACGGCATACGTTTTGGGGGACGTCCTTCCATAAAGGAAGGCCTAGAAGGCTCAGATTCGAGTTTTTTAGTCAGTTGCTTATAAAAGTTTGTTCCAAGAGGCTTGAGTACAGGTTGCCGGACCAAGGACTTAAAGTTGATGGTTTGCCAAAGCAATTTTTCATCCTGGATCTTTTTGAAGTATTTTTTTATTAGTTCCTGTCTTCTGACTCTTTCTCACTTATTACCCCGCAATGAACATGCCCTCGTTAGATTTATAGGGATTCCGTCTTCTTATTGACCATCGGAGACAAGATATCCGTTACGAGAGAAGGGAGACAGGCTAAAGAGAGTTATGCGCCCCCCTGTCTAAAACAGCCTCTTCTTCTGGTGGATAAATTGACTTTTGTGGGTATCGTCGCCAAGTGTGATTTTAGAGATCCGTCGATTAGCCACACCCGATGTGGTGTTTTCACTCGGCTAAGCCTCATAAAAACCAAATGATTCTTTCTGTCTACTCGGGCTATATATATTTTCACTCCTCTTTACGAACCTAATTTTTAACCCTTTTAGCAGCCTACATTGTTTCTGCTTTATTTTTTTTAATAAAAAGTAATCACCCTTCTGACGTCATTTGTACTTTCGATTTTTAACCGTCAGCACCCCATTTATCAAAGAATTTGCAACATTTTCCATTGTAACCGGTCGAAACTTTATTCCATCGGACACATGTGGGAAAATTCAAAATATCAAAAGTCCCCCCCCCCCTTCCTCCTCTCACGCAAGCCTCTTTCTTTTTACATTTCACTTATTCATCTATTCTTTTACAGCGAAGCTTTTAAATGGATGTCTCACTCATCAAATGGTATGCACATGAACGGTTCATACGAGCGTGTGCGTTGACAAAATACGCATTCAGAGCCCTGAGCAAAGTCCAATAACCGCAAAATCGGTAAAAAAAAAACACTTCCCAAACAGGTTCCAGGCTTGGTTCCCTATCTAATATACTCAAACATAGGCAAAATCTCCATAGACTAAATAACTTATTCATGTAACTACACGGCACTGCAATTTGTCGTCAAAGTTTAAATTAAAAGGTCAGCTAACCTTGATTTTTCGTAAAATTGTGGATGATTTACATCTCAGATTTAGGCGACCGTGAATCAACTCTATGGAGTCTCTCCCCCATAATAATGTGTCGGAGTTCGGACTAAGAGAAACTTCCCTGATATTCAAAATAAAACAATTTCTTGGCCAATGAATTCCACTTTTCGTTATTTCGTTTTGGGGTTCACTTATTTTATACGTGCTTAGGTAGTTTATTCTTATGGAGAAAGTAAGTTTTATATAAATGTACCTTCCCAAGCAGCCTATATTAGCCTGGATGTGGGAGTGTGATGTAGCAGCCCTTGCAATGAGGTTAGCTTTTGTTCCCTGACATATTAAATTCTATGAAAAGGGAAGTAAAATCCCTAAATTACTCCTATACTCCTATGGAAGTAAAGTTAAAGTTAAAAAAGTAAAATAAATTGCTAAGTGTTTTACCACCGATCTGCACTCAGTGGCGACTGATTAACGTTGGGAAAGATTCGTGCACATCAACTTGTAGCTTGTTGACTTTATGGAGGAGGAGGGCCTAAATTTTCTTAAATTTGGGGCGTGTTGGGCAATTGCTCGAGCACTAGAAGAAGGCGGGACTCAGGATTAAAATAAAATCGAAGACGAGAAAGGCTTTCAACGTAAAGCCTCATTAGTTTTCGTAAGTCAAAGCATAAGAACAATTGTACGAACTATGTTCAGTGTTATGTTAATTTTACCCATTTTCAGACTGATATCCCGTTCCATTTAAACTTTGATGATACTTTAGTTTGCAATTTCATTTTTTTTTTAATTCCCCAAGAACAGTGTATACATCTTTCGTTCGCTACATTAAGACTGATCAAGTTGATAATCCAATCTGGATTATCCTTTTTTTCCCTATTCACGTTATTTTTTCAGCCCCTTATTGTTTTTATTATGCGTCTCATCCCTCTATTTTTCTCTGGGTGAACTTTCCTTGTTTAATTACTCAATCTCTGTTGTTTTCAAATATTAGAAAAGAAAATCTCACTAATTTGCTAATGCTCCCCTTATCACTCCTGTCGTTTTTTCCTCACTATATCATATGCTATTATTCGTTCTTGTTTTTCCCAAAGCAGAGTGAAATTTTTTTTTTATCTAACGACATCAATAGAAACCAAAATTATTTCCTTTTTTTCTTCTTTGTCACACTATGAATAAGACATGGAATCAATATACAAAAGCTGCCCTAATCGGGTACGTGCAGTCTGGCTTCCAGAAAAACACGCCGGAGTTTAACACTTTTGCACGAATTCTTTTTTCATTAAGTGATCAAAGGGAAATGCAATACTAGTGATGCGCTACAGAAACCCCTTTTAGAAAGTAATGCATATATATATATATATATATATATATATATATATATATATATATATATATATATATATATATATATATATATATATATATATATATATATATATATATATGTGTGTGTGTGTGTGTGTGAAAGATAATGGTTAATCACAATATTTGAATCAAGATTTTATTTATAACTATCGGACTAGTTTCAACTAACGTTGGGAAAGATTGGCGCACATCGACTTGTAGCTTATTGACGTTTTGGAGGAGGATGGCCTACATTTTCTTAAATTTCTTGGGTGTTGAAAATGGCATCTTGCCGAAACTAGTCCGATAGTTATAAATAAAATCTTGATTCAAATATTGTGGTTTACCATTATCTTTCACTGATATACATCACGCCAATGTGATATCTTCCATTATATATATATATATATATATATATATATATATATATATATATATATATATATATATATATATATATATATATATATATATATATCGAAATTTGTGGAACAACCAAAATAATGGAAAAGTAACCAAATAATGCAAATTAAATTCCGCACCATTGTTAATTCGAATCCTATCGGTAAAGAAGGAAACAAAACGACTTCTACAACCAAAGGCCAAGTTGATCGATCGATCCCTTATCACTCATTTTCCTCGTGAACGCTGATGTTTCCAAATTAATCAATGTTTTTATTCGGCCGACAACGAAAGCGTCGACCGGATTTTTTATTTCCTAGGGAAGCCTCCGGGCCTAACTTAATCCCAGCTCGTGGAGTCACAATTGCTTTGCCCTCAGTTGAGTAAGGCAGGCGGGAAAGCAACACTCGCATATGTAAGGAGTGTAAATACAATTAATGAAAAATAGAGAACTTATGGTAAATAAAGGGTAGTTGATAAATAGAAAATAATATATTAATGAGATCGCTTTAACTTATTGCTTTTCAAAACAATTAAACATATTCCTTTTCTTTTCTTTTTTTACATGTTTACTTCTAATTTTACGTCAATATATCATATGACGTGTCACTTAACCTTGGGTTAGGTTATTTCAACACTACTGACATCTTGGCTTCTTTCTCACCTAAAATTACTTTAACCGCTTCCCACTGGATTCGGGAAGCAATAAGTTATAAATAATTCATTGTTTGTAAAAATAAGCGAAAAAAAACTGCGGCATCTTTACCAGAGTTTTGAGGAAAAAAATTAAAAGCGCAAGCACTGAAATTATCTGGGTGCAAAGCCCAAGTGAGCCGAAGGAAGATGATAGAGAACAGCCACGTGTCCTTGAGGGAATCAGTTAGGGAGTTTTTTTTTTATATTTTCTATGATTCCCACGGCCCGAGTTTCCTCATCCTAGTCCGATTTGGCCTTTTCTATCCCTGGTATTTGAAGCAAAAGTACTACATTCGCAGATGTGGTTTTCTGAAACCGGAGTTAGAAGTCCCAGGACCAAGTTTACCACCAGAGCTAAATCAATCCTTACTTTTTCCCTCTCTTTCCTTTCTCCTACCTCTAATTCGTCCTATTCATTCTCCTCTAGAACACAAAGGGAAGGGCATATTCCCTCCAGTCTTAATAATTGCAAGGTTTCCGCTCCAATTTATAAAGAAACAGGTCAAATTGCCTCAGGAAAGTTGGCATTTTCCTCTTTTCTCCTGCGTTCGGAATTTGTATCCCAAATTTTGAGGCGAACTTTCGAACTTGCCTCTCTTTCAAAGGACTCGATTTCCGAAGTGAGTTGGCCTTCGGGCCGCCTCGATGGCAGTCTTTTGATTCTTAGATCAAAGCGTTTAAGAGACTTTGGAGAATTATTTGAAATAAGTTGTGTACACCTTTATTGAAGAAAAAGTGGAAACCTATCTAAGAAGGTACGAGAGAGAAACGAAGCGAACAGGCAACCAAAGTCTTGAATGGCGAAATTGAGTGGATATTAAAAGTTTCGAGAATGAGTATTTATATATACACAAGTAGACACTTAATATATGATATATGCATAGAATGAATCTTGTATTCTCATAACAAAACCGTGTCTGTGCAAAATATAGCGCTTGTCCAGAAGCTGAGACGCAATTGATCAAAAATAGGCTTCCGCAGAAGTTAAAAGATTTTTACATTTGACTGTTAAAAATATAGATATAATTAACTAGGCAATTCCCTAAAAATTATAACTTTATAACTATAGTCAAGACAAAAATGAGGAGGGATAAAGTATGTACATTGAAATTTTTCGTCCCCTGAGAGGGCATAAATATGCCAGTGCACTTCTGAAGGTACGAAGGAAATTCCTAATGTTGTTTTCATCACTCTTCAAAATTCATTATGAAAAATGCAAACAAAGACGACTCAAAGGCAAACAATGAGCAAGACGTGCCTTATCAAACAACTTTAGAAGATCAAAAAGAAATAAAAGGATGAACATAGCATCTCAAGTCGACTGTTGAGTTTAAACATCGCCCGCCCAGAAGCATTTTTGGCACATTTTAATCGGCTGCGAGTCAAAAGGGAACGGAGAGAGGAGAGGAGAGAAAGAGAAAGAGAGAGAGATTAACAAGGAAAAGAGGTACCCTAGTAAACCTTACGATCCATTGAAAGAGGCGCAGTCCTCTAAAAAGGTCAGATTGACGCTCTAGAAGAGCACTCGCGCCACGCTTCAAGTCTCCGAGCGGCTATTTCTCAAGACTTTGTCTAGTCTCGACTTGAACTGTTCAACAGAATTGCTGTTGAAAACTTCCACTGGAAGTGCGTTCCAAGTGCCGCAGATGCTATATGTGAATAATTTCCCACACAGATAACGCTGGTATCGCTTCAGTTCAAGTTTGTAGCCGTGGTTTCTTGTTCTGCATAGGCTAAGCTGGAAAATATCCCTATAGTCTACAATGGCGATGCCTCGAAGTATTTTGAACACTTAGATAAGCTGACCACGCAGTCTCCGGGTCTCCAGCGAGAACAAGTCTAATTCCCGTAATCTATCTTCGTAACTCTTGCGTCTGATAGAGGGAATCACTTTGGTTGCTCTGGATTGCACACGTTCTAATCTCGCGATATCCTTTCGAAACGAAGGACACCAAAATTGTACGGCATAGTCCAGGTGCGGTCTGACTTGGAAGTTATACAAACGCAATACTATCTCTTTGTTCCGATTTCGAAACTGTCGCTTTATATAACCTAAAATCCTTTGGGATTTATTCTCCGCCCCAATACACTGCCTCGAAAACTTGAGATCACTAGTGATAGTTAAATCCAAGTCCTTTTCAGTGTCGGTGGATTCAAGAGAAGTGCCCTTAAGGATATACTGATATTGGGGGTTTCGGTGGCCGATCTGCATCAATTTGCATTTGTTCACGTTAAAAGGCATTTGCCACGTGTCCGACCACCCCTTGAAGGCGGGCAGTATTTCCTTCCTTTGCGACGTTCATACCAAGCTTGGTATCATCGGCAAATTTAGAAATCTTCGCAACCATATCACTGTCCATGTCATTGACGTAGCTGATGAACAGTAGTGGTTCCAGGACAGAACCTTGAGGAACACCGCTAATAACAGGCACCCACTCAGAAGCCTGTCCATTCAACACTACCCATTGCCGTCTGCGACTTAGCCAGTTCTCTATCCAACTTGCTACATTTCCGTCTATGACAGCGCACGCACTTTCCGGAGGAGGCAGCGGTGTGGTACCTTATCTAAGGCTTTTTGAAAATCTAAGTAGATAACATCCACCGCCTTATCCTGGTCGTGCTCACTAAAAACGAAGTGGAAGAATTCTACAAGATTCGTTAGGCATGACCGTTGCCTTCTGAACCCGTGCTGGGAACTCCTCAATCGTAAGTTGGACACTAAATATGGTCATTTTGTCAGCCATCATGCTTTCCATGAGTTTACCGACTATTGAGGTTAAGCTAATAGGTCGGTAGTTCGAGGGCTGGCTAGGGTCTCCTTTCTTGAAGATAGAAGTCATCTCCGCTTTACGCCAGTCTCTAGGAACCAATCCGGTCCGGATTGACATGTTGAAGATTGTGCTCAGATGTCGTGACACTTCATCGCGCACTTCTTTCAACACTTTAGGTAGAAACCCGTCCGGGCCATGGGACTTATTCGTCTTTAGATCATTGATTTCTTTTTCTCTATTTCTCCTTGGGTGAAGTCCATTTCCTCCAGTTTTTTCCCCAAATAAGAATCCATTGGCTGGGTGATGGGACTACACTCTTCAGTAAAAACTGAAGAGAAGTAGTCGTTCAGGGGGTAGCATTTTCTGCATCTGAGTGCTTTAATGCCTCCTCCTCCTCCTTCTGATTCATTAAAAGGCCAATCGTGCGATGGATTGGTTTACGGCTGTTTACATAGCCAAAGAACTCCTTGGGATTCTCCTTGCAAAGTCTCGCCACTCGGAGCTCCTCGGTACGGAATCACTTTGGTTGCTCTGGATTGCACACGTTCTAATCTCGCGATATCCTTTCGAAACGAAGGACACCAAAATTGTACGGCATAGTCCAGGTGCGGTCTGACTTGGAAGTTATACAAACGCAATACTATCTCTTTGTTCCGATTTCGAAACTGTCGCTTTATATAACCTAAAATCCTTTGGGATTTATTCTCCGCCCCAATACACTGCCTCGAAAACTTGAGATCACTAGTGATAGTTAAATCCAAGTCCTTTTCAGTGTCGGTGGATTCAAGAGAAGTGCCCTTAAGGATATACTGATATTGGGGGTTTCGGTGGCCGATCTGCATCAATTTGCATTTGTTCACGTTAAAAGGCATTTGCCACGTGTCCGACCACCCCTTGAAGGCGGGCAGTATTTCCTTCCTTTGCGACGTTCATACCAAGCTTGGTATCATCGGCAAATTTAGAAATCTTCGCAACCATATCACTGTCCATGTCATTGACGTAGCTGATGAACAGTAGTGGTTCCAGGACAGAACCTTGAGGAACACCGCTAATAACAGGCACCCACTCAGAAGCCTGTCCATTCAACACTACCCATTGCCGTCTGCGACTTAGCCAGTTCTCTATCCAACTTGCTACATTTCCGTCTATGACAGCGCACGCACTTTCCGGAGGAGGCAGCGGTGTGGTACCTTATCTAAGGCTTTTTGAAAATCTAAGTAGATAACATCCACCGCCTTATCCTGGTCGTGCTCACTAAAAACGAAGTGGAAGAATTCTACAAGATTCGTTAGGCATGACCGTTGCCTTCTGAACCCGTGCTGGGAACTCCTCAATCGTAAGTTGGACACTAAATATGGTCATTTTGTCAGCCATCATGCTTTCCATGAGTTTACCGACTATTGAGGTTAAGCTAATAGGTCGGTAGTTCGAGGGCTGGCTAGGGTCTCCTTTCTTGAAGATAGAAGTCATCTCCGCTTTACGCCAGTCTCTAGGAACCAATCCGGTCCGGATTGACATGTTGAAGATTGTGCTCAGATGTCGTGACACTTCATCGCGCACTTCTTTCAACACTTTAGGTAGAAACCCGTCCGGGCCATGGGACTTATTCGTCTTTAGATCATTGATTTCTTTTTCTCTATTTCTCCTTGGGTGAAGTCCATTTCCTCCAGTTTTTTCCCCAAATAAGAATCCATTGGCTGGGTGATGGGACTACACTCTTCAGTAAAAACTGAAGAGAAGTAGTCGTTCAGGGGGTAGCATTTTCTGCATCTGAGTGCTTTAATGCCTCCTCCTCCTCCTTCTGATTCATTAAAAGGCCAATCGTGCGATGGATTGGTTTACGGCTGTTTACATAGCCAAAGAACTCCTTGGGATTCTCCTTGCAAAGTCTCGCCACTCGGAGCTCCTCGGTACGGAATCACTTTGGTTGCTCTGGATTGCACACGTTCTAATCTCGCGATATCCTTTCGAAACGAAGGACACCAAAATTGTACGGCATAGTCCAGGTGCGGTCTGACTTGGAAGTTATACAAACGCAATACTATCTCTTTGTTCCGATTTCGAAACTGTCGCTTTATATAACCTAAAATCCTTTGGGATTTATTCTCCGCCCCAATACACTGCCTCGAAAACTTGAGATCACTAGTGATAGTTAAATCCAAGTCCTTTTCAGTGTCGGTGGATTCAAGAGAAGTGCCCTTAAGGATATACTGATATTGGGGGTTTCGGTGGCCGATCTGCATCAATTTGCATTTGTTCACGTTAAAAGGCATTTGCCACGTGTCCGACCACCCCTTGAAGGCGGGCAGTATTTCCTTCCTTTGCGACGTTCATACCAAGCTTGGTATCATCGGCAAATTTAGAAATCTTCGCAACCATATCACTGTCCATGTCATTGACGTAGCTGATGAACAGTAGTGGTTCCAGGACAGAACCTTGAGGAACACCGCTAATAACAGGCACCCACTCAGAAGCCTGTCCATTCAACACTACCCATTGCCGTCTGCGACTTAGCCAGTTCTCTATCCAACTTGCTACATTTCCGTCTATGACAGCGCACGCACTTTCCGGAGGAGGCAGCGGTGTGGTACCTTATCTAAGGCTTTTTGAAAATCTAAGTAGATAACATCCACCGCCTTATCCTGGTCGTGCTCACTAAAAACGAAGTGGAAGAATTCTACAAGATTCGTTAGGCATGACCGTTGCCTTCTGAACCCGTGCTGGGAACTCCTCAATCGTAAGTTGGACACTAAATATGGTCATTTTGTCAGCCATCATGCTTTCCATGAGTTTACCGACTATTGAGGTTAAGCTAATAGGTCGGTAGTTCGAGGGCTGGCTAGGGTCTCCTTTCTTGAAGATAGAAGTCATCTCCGCTTTACGCCAGTCTCTAGGAACCAATCCGGTCCGGATTGACATGTTGAAGATTGTGCTCAGATGTCGTGACACTTCATCGCGCACTTCTTTCAACACTTTAGGTAGAAACCCGTCCGGGCCATGGGACTTATTCGTCTTTAGATCATTGATTTCTTTTTCTCTATTTCTCCTTGGGTGAAGTCCATTTCCTCCAGTTTTTTCCCCAAATAAGAATCCATTGGCTGGGTGATGGGACTACACTCTTCAGTAAAAACTGAAGAGAAGTAGTCGTTCAGGGGGTAGCATTTTCTGCATCTGAGTGCTTTAATGCCTCCTCCTCCTCCTTCTGATTCATTAAAAGGCCAATCGTGCGATGGATTGGTTTACGGCTGTTTACATAGCCAAAGAACTCCTTGGGATTCTCCTTGCAAAGTCTCGCCACTCGGAGCTCCTCGGTACGGAATCACTTTGGTTGCTCTGGATTGCACACGTTCTAATCTCGCGATATCCTTTCGAAACGAAGGACACCAAAATTGTACGGCATAGTCCAGGTGCGGTCTGACTTGGAAGTTATACAAACGCAATACTATCTCTTTGTTCCGATTTCGAAACTGTCGCTTTATATAACCTAAAATCCTTTGGGATTTATTCTCCGCCCCAATACACTGCCTCGAAAACTTGAGATCACTAGTGATAGTTAAATCCAAGTCCTTTTCAGTGTCGGTGGATTCAAGAGAAGTGCCCTTAAGGATATACTGATATTGGGGGTTTCGGTGGCCGATCTGCATCAATTTGCATTTGTTCACGTTAAAAGGCATTTGCCACGTGTCCGACCACCCCTTGAAGGCGGGCAGTATTTCCTTCCTTTGCGACGTTCATACCAAGCTTGGTATCATCGGCAAATTTAGAAATCTTCGCAACCATATCACTGTCCATGTCATTGACGTAGCTGATGAACAGTAGTGGTTCCAGGACAGAACCTTGAGGAACACCGCTAATAACAGGCACCCACTCAGAAGCCTGTCCATTCAACACTACCCATTGCCGTCTGCGACTTAGCCAGTTCTCTATCCAACTTGCTACATTTCCGTCTATGACAGCGCACGCACTTTCCGGAGGAGGCAGCGGTGTGGTACCTTATCTAAGGCTTTTTGAAAATCTAAGTAGATAACATCCACCGCCTTATCCTGGTCGTGCTCACTAAAAACGAAGTGGAAGAATTCTACAAGATTCGTTAGGCATGACCGTTGCCTTCTGAACCCGTGCTGGGAACTCCTCAATCGTAAGTTGGACACTAAATATGGTCATTTTGTCAGCCATCATGCTTTCCATGAGTTTACCGACTATTGAGGTTAAGCTAATAGGTCGGTAGTTCGAGGGCTGGCTAGGGTCTCCTTTCTTGAAGATAGAAGTCATCTCCGCTTTACGCCAGTCTCTAGGAACCAATCCGGTCCGGATTGACATGTTGAAGATTGTGCTCAGATGTCGTGACACTTCATCGCGCACTTCTTTCAACACTTTAGGTAGAAACCCGTCCGGGCCATGGGACTTATTCGTCTTTAGATCATTGATTTCTTTTTCTCTATTTCTCCTTGGGTGAAGTCCATTTCCTCCAGTTTTTTCCCCAAATAAGAATCCATTGGCTGGGTGATGGGACTACACTCTTCAGTAAAAACTGAAGAGAAGTAGTCGTTCAGGGGGTAGCATTTTCTGCATCTGAGTGCTTTAATGCCTCCTCCTCCTCCTTCTGATTCATTAAAAGGCCAATCGTGCGATGGATTGGTTTACGGCTGTTTACATAGCCAAAGAACTCCTTGGGATTCTCCTTGCAAAGTCTCGCCACTCGGAGCTCCTCGGTACGGAATCACTTTGGTTGCTCTGGATTGCACACGTTCTAATCTCGCGATATCCTTTCGAAACGAAGGACACCAAAATTGTACGGCATAGTCCAGGTGCGGTCTGACTTGGAAGTTATACAAACGCAATACTATCTCTTTGTTCCGATTTCGAAACTGTCGCTTTATATAACCTAAAATCCTTTGGGATTTATTCTCCGCCCCAATACACTGCCTCGAAAACTTGAGATCACTAGTGATAGTTAAATCCAAGTCCTTTTCAGTGTCGGTGGATTCAAGAGAAGTGCCCTTAAGGATATACTGATATTGGGGGTTTCGGTGGCCGATCTGCATCAATTTGCATTTGTTCACGTTAAAAGGCATTTGCCACGTGTCCGACCACCCCTTGAAGGCGGGCAGTATTTCCTTCCTTTGCGACGTTCATACCAAGCTTGGTATCATCGGCAAATTTAGAAATCTTCGCAACCATATCACTGTCCATGTCATTGACGTAGCTGATGAACAGTAGTGGTTCCAGGACAGAACCTTGAGGAACACCGCTAATAACAGGCACCCACTCAGAAGCCTGTCCATTCAACACTACCCATTGCCGTCTGCGACTTAGCCAGTTCTCTATCCAACTTGCTACATTTCCGTCTATGACAGCGCACGCACTTTCCGGAGGAGGCAGCGGTGTGGTACCTTATCTAAGGCTTTTTGAAAATCTAAGTAGATAACATCCACCGCCTTATCCTGATCGTGCTCACTAAAAACGAAGTGGAAGAATTCTACAAGATTCGTTAGGCATGACCGTTGCCTTCTGAACCCGTGCTGGGAACTCCTCAATCGTAAGTTGGACACTAAATATGGTCATTTTGTCAGCCATCATGCTTTCCATGAGTTTACCGACTATTGAGGTTAAGCTAATAGGTCGGTAGTTCGAGGGCTGGCTAGGGTCTCCTTTCTTGAAGATAGAAGTCATCTCCGCTTTACGCCAGTCTCTAGGAACCAATCCGGTCCGGATTGACATGTTGAAGATTGTGCTCAGATGTCGTGACACTTCATCGCGCACTTCTTTCAACACTTTAGGTAGAAACCCGTCCGGGCCATGGGACTTATTCGTCTTTAGATCATTGATTTCTTTTTCTCTATTTCTCCTTGGGTGAAGTCCATTTCCTCCAGTTTTTTCCCCAAATAAGAATCCATTGGCTGGGTGATGGGACTACACTCTTCAGTAAAAACTGAAGAGAAGTAGTCGTTCAGGGGGTAGCATTTTCTGCATCTGAGTGCTTTAATGCCTCCTCCTCCTCCTTCTGATTCATTAAAAGGCCAATCGTGCGATGGATTGGTTTACGGCTGTTTACATAGCCAAAGAACTCCTTGGGATTCTCCTTGCAAAGTCTCGCCACTCGGAGCTCCTCGGTACGCTTTGCCGCCTTTATGCTGGACTTCACTCTCCTAGCTAGCCTAGGATAGTCGTCAAAGTCACCAGAACTCTTTGACTGCCGGTACACCGTTCTCTTCTTCCTCAGCAGTTGAGCAATTTTTCGATTAAACCACTTTAGTTAAACAGAAAACCGACGAAGGCTTTTCAAAGGGATGAATCCTGATTGAAGACTCATGAACGTAGTTTTGAATCTATTCCACGAATCTTCAACATCCTCGCCCACTTCTAGCCTAGCATCAGTCAATCCAGCACGAAGACCAGCAAGGTCTACTCTTCTCAAATCAAGTTTCCTCGATTTACCAGTCGTACTCTACCTTGGGACCTTGACTATAAATTTGACTAGTCGGTGATCACTGCCACCGAGCTCTTCGCCTACAGAAAAATCCTAAACGATGTCATCCTCAGAGGTGAAAACTAAGTCGAGGGTATTATTGCTTCTCGTCGGCTCTCTCACCCATTGAGTCAGGAACTCGTTGTTCGCAAACTCCAGGAGTAATGCGTTCTCGCCACAGGGTTCTCTAGTTCCCCAGTCAACTTGGATATTGAAGTCACCCATGTCGATACACACTCTGTCTTGAACAAGTTTACCCAGCAGCCGGTACATATTCCTGTCCTTTTCAACGAGTTGGGCCGGGGGTCTGTAAAGCAGCAGGGTCCTGTATCTGGCAGGACCTATATCTAGGTCAACACCTAGTAGCTCGTGGTCGGATACAATGTTGCAGTTTGTCGATTTGAGCGTTTCCTTGACATACATCACACTGCCACCCTCTCTGTCTGGCCTATCTTTTTGGAAGAGTTGGCAACCGGGAATCATGAATCCACCTTCAAAATCTCGGTTTGAGGTTTTTACCCACGGCTCTGTTATGGCTACCATTTCAGGTTCTTCCGTCGCTACGAGGCCACGAAGTTCAAGAAACTTGTTCTTGATCAACCTCGCATTAAACAGAAGAACTTTCAGAGAGTCCCCAAATGTAGGACTCCCTACGCTCTTCCGTTTCCCGGCTTATTTGTTGGCGAGGAGGCACCCCCTCTTTGCGATCTTTGAGAAGGTCGTTCCAGGAGTGACACGGGTGTACTGGCATACGTCCGCCCCCACTCTGGGCCGGACACTCCTTTGGGTCCGCTCCACGACATCCTGTATCATGTTACAGAGTACAACCTTTCTTTCAAATGAAAGATGCACTCCATCCCTTTGGTAGAGATCGTTTCTACCATAAAAGGTGCGGTAAGGGTCCAAAAAAAAGACCCCCCTCCGACGTACATAAATCTGCCAGGCGTCGGTTCAAGGAGATGTTCCTCGAGTGAGCTATCCGGGTTGGACCTCTTATTGGGAGAATCCCGACCACAACACGTCTGCGGGGTTTCAACCCACAGTCGTCCACGGCTCCCATGACCGTGTGTAGAATCTTTTATTCAGGGCCTACCTTACTTCCTTTGAGGTAGAGGTCGTTGCCACTTACCCTCAGGGCAACGACTGAGTTCTCATAAATCTGTGATTTCTCCGCCTCTACCCTGATTCGGTGGTTTCCCCGTCCTGGTAGGCAGCTTACCTTCACACTGGTGCGAAGGCGGGCAGCTAACAGTGATTGCAGACCCTGTGCTTGAGAGTCGCCAATAAGGTTGACTCTCGCACATTCGGTTGCAGAGGAAAGAATTTTCTCGTTCGGAACCGACTTGTCCGTTTCCTCTTTAATTTCCATATTTTTCTTATTCTTTCTTTTTTCCTGTCTTCCTCTGGTTTCACTTCTGTGTCTGCGTTCTCTTCTTCTGTTTCTACTTTCTCTTCTTTTTTCTTTCCTCTCTTCCTCTTTCTCTTCCTTTTTTTTGGCCAGTTGAGCCAATCCCGCAGCAGCTGACTCCAGCTCTGGGACGTTGGAAGGCTGGCGTGACACTGTTGATGCAGTGCTCGCTCCTTGGGCAAGGGTCTCGTCGGTTCGAGATACATCATGAGCCGAGTGAACGTCTAGTCTTGAGGATAACTCGGCGATTCTGTGCCCGAGACGGCGAAGCTGACGCGCGTGTTCAGACTCTAGGTTTTGCAGCTCCCTCTCCTGTGCCTTAGATTTTCCTCAGATGATCTATATAGATCCTTGAGCTCTTGCACTTCTCCTTTAAGGAGTTAGTGCAGATACTTGCCGGGTGGCATTTCGAGTAACACCCCTCCGGGAAGTCCACGCACCACTTGACCTTTTTGACAACCGAACATGTGTATTTAAGAGCAGCCGGTCCTTTATTTCCAGTCATGCTGAACACTTCATATCTATGAATGCTTTGCGACCGCTCAATATAAAATAAGGGGGGTTGGTGAATTCTCCCCGCCTATCCATTGGAGACGTTTCGGATCTTTCGGAAGGCACGCTCGTTTTACAGCTGTTCATCCGACTGAGTCGTTTAAGCCCGGCGTGCCGTGGCTCCCAACCAAGCAGCACTGATAGCCTCCGAAGGGGGATATCGATTCGCACCAGGTGAACAGCGGAACATACCTCGTACTAAACTCCTACTAGTTCCCTTCTGAGGGGCAGGATCTCGGTGTAGCGTTCAATGGATATCCCGCCACACCAAGAGACTCGACTCAAGGCTTTGTGTTGGCCTGGCAAGCAACCTGGAAACAAGGCCCGTCACCTCGGACAGTTGATACCAGAGGCACCTCTCAACGGTCACTGGGAATGGTCAGTAATTACGCGCCAGGAAAGGGGTTAACGGGGCACTTACCCTCATCCCATTCATCGCGCCCCAGCGTCTAGTTTTATATTTCTTTTTGATCAGTCGAAGGGATAGATAAAACAGTAACAGAATACAGGATAGAACAGTAGAAGATGGACGTGCTTGGTTTTGGAACCTCATTCCCGACCAATTCGACAAGGGTAACCCTACCAGGGGTACCATAAAGGTACCCCCCAACGGCATAGCTCTAAAAATCTATGGTACACGCAAGCTTTCTGCGCACGACAAAGGGGCGTCGAGAGAGAGAAAAAAAAAGAAAAGCGGAACATGCGTTAATTTGTTAGTGGATTTAACTAAAAGGGAGTAAAGAGGTTTGGTTTACTATAAAAAATGGCAGTAAGGGAGAAACAGAGTTGGAGTCGTGCGGACCGCTGATTCGGCCCATCTAAGGCCTATTTGAGTGGGCTTATGCACAGTTTAACGTTGGATTCGAACCCACAGGTCGATGTAACGCATGCCAGCCGAGAGGTCTGGTCCGAATTGTGCCTCTATCCAGAGACAAACCACACCCAATGCGATTTTAATTTCGCTCAAATCGTGAGGGGTTTCTACTTGTGTCTCGTATACGCGCACACTTTCCTTACCCTGTCATTCTAACGATAGTTTTATACTGTTACTGTAAAAATGGGCTCGTAGTTATGGCGGTAATGTCTCCAATGAGCAAAAGTATCAACTATGATTCGAAAGAGTTTAAAGGGAAGCGATATCATGAAGTATCCACCCAACTATGACTGTCGCTTCCCTTGGCATCAGTTCCTATATTAAAGATTAATCAAAATAGCCTAATTCATCTTCATGTCGTGTCCATCGGCATTTGCAGCGTATTGGAAGGGTACATAAGTTCGGCAAAGGGATTTACGTACAACCAGACGGTAATAAAAGGGAACGCGTCAACATTTGCATTGATCATTCTCAACAAACGCAGGCCCATTTGGGAGGGGGGGGTTTGTTATCGAGGATGAAAAGTAAGTGATTTACAAAAATATTAGGCATCGAATGCAGTGGATTACAACGTTGAAACAAGCAAGACCTCGACAAAACCAAGGTATTCACACAATGAAGGTTTTGTTGAACGTTTGACAAAAATAAGGGGTAATATTATTCCCTTCCAAATCCTGTCACCGGATCAAACGCTAATACTACAAGTGTACCGTGAAACAAGTGAATGTAAAACGTGAGAAAAGGTGTTCTTGGGTAAATCGAGTGTTGTTTTCCATCATGAATATGGCCTCTTTCTCTACTGCAAGAATCACTTGTTCCAAGACTAAAGAGGTCGGTTGGGAAAACTTCACATCCCTCTTACTCTTTTGCTTCAAAACTCTTGAATTCCCTAAAGCATTCGGACCATTGACAGAATCTTGATTCAAATTGAGAATATATACTTGAATAACCCTTTTTTTTAAATCGCACAACAAAAAACATTAAGTTTGTAATGGCCGAATAGAAGAACAATTTTTTTTGCAAAGTTTATCAATTAATTTTCTGCGCCGATTCTAAAAATTTTATTATTTTTTCTGTATCATCAACCGTTACAAAAATATTGATTTTCTATTATTAAAAACCGCACTTTAGGGGGAATTATATATTGTACAACTTAATGGGGGGGGGGGTTTCCAGTTCAGATTGTTTCCTAGGATAAGATTTTAGCTTTCTTAAGTATAGAACTAGAGGATATTTTTTAGAAAGAAGATGTAATGGATTTTTCATCAGAAGTTTCAGCAAATAGCGGCAGCAAAAAAAAAATAGATGAAGCATTCGTGCCAAGAATTAGTACGCATCCTCACTTTCCAAATCATGGACTTAGGTCTCACTAAGTGAGGAGCTGAACTTTTAACACCCAGGCTTAAGAAATAAATTTACTAGGGAGAGACTGCAGGACTGGAAACGAATTGATAAATTTTAAATTTACTCTGATGTTAGTCGGGAACCGTGTTTCTGCAAAGATATGAATGGTTTGTTTACTGCTTTTAGATCGAAACATGGTCCTGCGAAATGGCGAATGTTCATAGACAGCTCAACGTGGTCTTAAAGCAGTTTTACTACACAATGGAAACTAATATCCATCTTTGTCTCTTGCACACTCCGTACAGAGGAAAGAAGAGTGCGATAATAGTAAAGAGCTTCTTGACAAAACCAACTATGCTGAATTTGGGTAGGATATTTGTGGGGACTTGCAAGATGCTTGCCTTCTCGCTGGGCTTGCAAGTTCAGTGGCCCCAGCGACATGAATTACAGCCATGGAAGTTAAATGTTGTTAGACTGCCTCTTGTGAAGCCTGCAAAGGTTTCACCCCCCCCCCCCTCCTCCACACACATCATATAATATTAGGATTGAAAAAAAATTGGGAAGGCCTTAGATTTTGGAGAAACCTTTCAAGAAATCCGTCTCACCTTTCCAAAGTTTTCGGGGCTAAGATCAAGGATGGTATATTTGTTGGACCACAAGTAAACGCA
Organism: Ceratothoa steindachneri; assembly: GCA_963969495.1. NCBI lineage: Eukaryota > Metazoa > Arthropoda > Malacostraca > Isopoda > Cymothoidae > Ceratothoa > Ceratothoa steindachneri. The sequence continues at coordinate 70,427,888 of OZ018335.1, read as the reverse complement.
ATGGTGAGGTCGGAGAAACTCGAAAGTGGGATGACCAAAGTTGAAAGAGAAGCATAATATGCATTTCGTGGTATAGTTAATGTATTCTTAGTAAATCACAAAGATCAAACTTTAAGCAACTAGATGCGAATGCAAAAAAAAAAACACACCTTCAAGAACATACCACAGCCAAAGTCCTTGAAGGTGCATTTTTTGCATTCGCATATAGTTTTCTTTCCTGAAAACCTGGGTGATATGAGGAGCAAGGAGAAGAGATTCCACTAGGACCTCCTCTCCCGACCTTGGGGTCGCCAAGCACTCACAACATAAAAAAATAGGAATTTCCTATTATGAGATGTTTTCAGCATATGCTATATTTCTATGTTGCCATAATTATAGAGTATATTACTGCTGATTATGGATCAAAAGGTTTTCTCGGGTATTGTAATTTTAACGCCAATGTCCGAACCACCAATACTGTCTCAACACATTTATAAGCAGCTTTGCTGGCTTCATAAATCTACTCATGTATATATTTATATATAGAAAATTTTAATAATGTATGTTTATTGCTGGTATCACTGAGTATCGTACTGGTTTGGTCATCCCCCTTCTTTATCTTGGTCTCTTTTCTCCTGTTCCTTTCCTTGCCGTCGTCCTATTTACTCCTCCCCTTCCTTTCCCTTTGTCCCGACTCCCTTCCCATCTTTCCATGTCCCCTCCTCTTTCTCCTCTATAGCCCTACTTCTTTTTTTCTTCTTCACCTGTCTTTCCTTGCTCTCTTTCTTCCTCCTCTTCTTTCTTTGTTCACTTCTCCTTTCCTTCTTTTGCTCCTCCCCCTCTCTCCTTGCCCCCTCCCCTACTCTTCTTTGCTTTGCCATTTCCCCGTTTCCCCTCCTGGTGGATGGTGCCAAATTACATCTTTTGTTTGATTTATTATGAATCAGGTAAAAGAAGAATTTCTTGACATTCGGTTTACGTTTCTCATTAGTCATGGCATCGAAAAACCTGTGTGTTATATGTGGTGAAGTGCTCAGCCATGAGTCGCTTAAAGAAAACAAGCTCAAACGGCATCTACAGGGAAAACACCTGACGCTGGCAGGGAAGGACCGCCAGTATTGCAAGAGGAAAGAACAACAACTGAAGCATCAGCGTTTAAATACCCCTAAGGACAAGCAACAATTACATCTTTTCTCGTTGCAAAAAAAAAATGCTAAGTGCAAATAGCAACATACAATTGGGGAAAAGTTGGTGAAGCCAGCAGTCAATGATATGGTATGTACTGTTATCGAAGATGATGCTGTGAAAAAAATTGAAACTGTTCCGTTGTCAAACAACACAATTAGCCGACGGATTCAATAGATGTCAGAAGACATCAAAGAACAGGTAGTGGCTACTATCAAGGAAAGTGGAAAATTTAGCTTGCAATTGGATGAGTCAAATGACATCAATGATGACGCACAGCTCTTGACGTATGTGCGGTACCAAGGGAAGAGTGACATGGAAGAGAATTTCCTGTTCTGTAGACCACTAGAGGCAACAACAACAGGTGAAGATCTTTTCAAGTTAACAGCTTCATCAAAGAACAAGGGCTAAGTTGGTAACAATGCTTGTGTGTGCGCGGATGGAGCACCTGCGATGGTGGAGGCACGTCAAGGCTTGACCGCTACTGTAAATCAAGTGAGCCCTGCTGTGATAGTGATCCATTGTTTGTTCCACCGGGAAAACCTTGCCTCTAGGAAATTATCACTTGAACTTAACGCTGTGATGGAAGAAGTGATTAAAATAGTGAATTTTATTTAATCATCGCTCTGCATTCAAGGCTGTTCAGTCAGATGTGCTCAGTTATGGGGTCGGAATATAAACACCTACTTTGCTACTCTTCTGTTAGGTGATTATCCCGAGGAAAAGTGCTCCAGAGAGTTTTTGAATTAAGTGCAATGGTTGAAATATTCTTGATCGAGAAGAAACATATACTGTCAGCAAGGTTTTAAGAACCAAGGTGGTTACTAAAATTGGCATATCTGACAGATATATTTTCAGAGTTGAACTTGCTGAATATATCCAGAAAAGTTCAAAGCATGCAAGTCAAAGCTCAAGTTGTGGAAGGGAAAGATTGAGAGGGGGAGACTGCGTCATTTCCACTCTTGAACCTTTTTCTGGAAGACGAAGAAGACGTGTCACTTCTGGACGTACAGAGTACCATTATTGAGCACCTTGAAAAGCTGAGTGAGGAGTTTGAGAATAAATTCTGAATGAAGAGTTGCATGACAAATACAAATGGGTGCGCAAACACTTCGATGTCGACGTAGAAGACCTTTCAGACTAAGAATCTTCCATTAAAAATCTGTAAGAAGAGCTCATCGGGGTACAACATGATGAAACTCTCCGCTTCACTAGGCATGCTCTGGACTGCTGTAAAGAAGGAGAAAACAGTCCTTGGAAGGGAGGCTGAGGAAGTGTTATTGCCGTTCGCAATTAACCTATTTGTGTAAATCAGGGTTTGCATCCCTAGCTGTCATTTAAACAAAAAGCAGAAATCGGTTGCAGCCTGAACATGATTTAAGAGTAGCACTTTCTAAGATTGAGCCACGAATGGAAAAAATTACCAGTGAAATCCAGCCCCAAGGCTCTCATTAAAATCCGTTATCAGTTGATAAGAAACAATTTTATCTTTAGTTTGCCTTTGTGGAATGTAACACAAATTTTTCTGATGAAAATGTTCATAGTAAAGTGAATTAAATTTAATCATGTTCATTTTGTCTCTTTTTTTTCAGCCTTACAGCACCTCTTACAAGAAAATTATACTTGTTCTTTGCTTTTAAGCCTACGCTCTACAGTCAGTAATATAGTAACATGCAACACTGCATAAAACCAGTGGGGTCGCGGTTATGTCTGGAGGAGCATGATTGGGGTTAGCTGCTAAAAAAGGTTGGGAACCAGTGCTCTAGTACATCGCCACAATGGAGATAAGCAACCAAGGAATAAGGAATACTGCCATGACGGGAGACTATATACGATCCTTAAAACACTTCTAATGTAAATATTTTCTTTCTTTCTTTTTTTTATCTTCTGTACAGTTTCTAAATACGTTGCGATCAGTGAAAATACACACGTTAGTCTCAATGTCCTTACAAAATAGGAATAGATTGAACTGGACATATCGACATAGGGGAAGAGTGGTTATACAAAGATCAAATTTAAGAGTGAGAGAATCTTTAAAAATAGGTATGAGATGCCAAAACTGACGTAATATTTAAACTAAGCAGCAAAACAGAAATACTAGTATATGTAAAAATGCATATAAACAAAAGCAAAAGTCACCGTAATCGCGCTACAGCCTAATACTTGGTTAGATTAAAAAAAAAGTAAAAAATTGTAAATTACAAATAAAGCTAAAACAAAAAGATTACGAAACAAGCAAAAACAATAACAACAATTTAAAAAAAAACAAGATAAGCAAAAAGGAAGCACGCACCAGCGTTGAGGGTAGCCCCCTCCCCGGCGCAGGAACATGCGACCTACAACAAACAGTCAAATAAAGTGGAGGAGGCCAGCCTCCTCCAAAAAGTCATATAGTCCGCAAGTCTGTGTGCACGAACTCGTCCCTAGTATAAGGGACAAGCGATTGAATTAGAAGAAAAGGTTTAAATTTTCGTACAGAACTCAAACACTCTCAGGATTAAAATGCTCATGAAAACAAGAACCGAAGAGCACAAGAACCCGGGAAATCAACAAAACAAGAAATCAATTAAGGGAAAACGCGTTCGGTGATTCCCAAGTAATGTTGAGAATGACCGTGTTTATGCGCTTGTTCCTCAAAACTTCCACATCCGACCAATCCAGACTTAAGAATAGAGAAATTTGACACCACACGCAATTTTTCTCTCCCATTACACAGTCAATTTTCTCCCTTTCCTGTCCTCCGACCCATCTTCGTAAACCCCATCCTGCAAAGGCGGAGACGTTCGGGGAGTGCCCCTCCTCCAATTTAAAGCGCAATAACAACGATGAAGTATTAGACTTGTAAGGAGAGATCGGTAAAGAAAGTGGTGAAGGTAAAGGAAATGAAAATGTGTGGTATATAGCCGAAGATCCTCGTTTGGGGCCTGGAAGGCACAAATGCGCCAGATATTGTGGTACTAATGGGTAAACTAGTTTTTCCAACTAAAATATAAGTGTGTATTCGCACGAATGTATGACAGCGCGTTTGTAGATGTGTTAGCGGTTGTAATTGTGTGTGTACGCGTGCGTGTGTGTGTGTGTGTGTGTGCGCGCGCGCACGCGCGCTAAAGTTGAGGGGGTCTTTTGTTGTTTGTTTGTTTGTTTGGTCAAGGTGTTAAATATCGATGGGTCAGGTTCCATATCCGGTTCGTGCAAACGAATCTTCGCTATCAGAGGGTGCCCTTCGATTTCTACCCCCCCATCCCCTACACAGTTGTATCCCGAGGAGCACAAAAGAGCACTACGGTACATAAAATCAAGAGCATTCAGGTGTAGAGCTACATTTGACTTTCCTTAGCATCGGGTCCCATTAGCTTTAATTTGGTAATAAAGAACCAGAGCCAGCGGGACATTCTTCGTTAAAAGATTTTTAAAAGTGGTGAAGTTAGCGAATCCAAAACTGCGGAAGGTCGAGTGATCGGGGGTGGGAAGGCATCCGGCTCTTCAGAGTAGGTCCTCGTTCCGTAACAAAGGCAGGGACTCCTTTCGGAGTACTAACATATAGTATGGAGTCCGTCTTCATGTTGTTCTGAATGAAGTGTCCAAGTCTGACCCGGTAAGGAGGTTCATGTTCGCAATTTCGAGTACCTTTAGGGTCTTTGTGCGAAATGGTTAGTGAAGACTGAACGCGTCGTTCCGGTCTTCATTTAGCAAACTTCATCACCTCTTATCCGTTTCTTAATCGCTTTTTCATTCTGCTTATTTGGGTATTATTTTCTTGCTGGTTGCTTTTCCTTATTCATTGCTAAACCTAAAGAGACCTGACCAGAGTGTATTTAGCCTCTTTCCTCGCACCCCTTAAAAATCAACTTAGTCCCGCCTTGTAAAGCACCACTAAATTTGATGATCACTTGAGCACTTGTAATCTATGGTGTCTGATGGGGAGAATTTTTTTTTGGGGGGAGGGGGGAGTGTGTGTGTTTTCCATTCTCTCTCGTTGCCGGTCTTCATTAGCCGTCCGTCAATCCAAGTAAATAGATCGAGCCGGGAAGGGTCCAAGCTTGCTTGTCTAGTAAACAAGAAGTCTCGTCCATGTGGCTCCAGATGATTTTTGTTTGTACCTATTTCTATTTTCTATGGGGAGGAAGGGGTTCTTTCGCACGGTGCAGTCCTTGTACAGGTAGATTAGATTCATAAAACATGGGTTGGGATTCGGGACTATCAATTTCTTATGACTCAGCTCTAAGCGATACACTTCGAAATGATTATATAAATGATGTTGCTTTAGTGCGCTATCTACTAAAGTTTTTTGGGGTATAGAATTTTCCTCCAAGTCTTTTAAATTAGAGGAATAGCAGCGTTTCGAGTATAAGTACCCGAAGTCTCGGATTAAGACATTTGCTTTGAGAACTTACATAGGTCAGAAAGACCTTAGCTTCACGCGAAAATTCAAATTTTGCAAGATGCGAAGAGGTGGGACTCGTCATGTTGACTATCTCGCCCGGAAGACACGAAGAAAAAGCGAAGAATACTTCTTTCTATCATTTGCAGGTGACATAAAAAGTGTTTATGCACAAATAAAACTTTTGGGGTTCTTTGGGGGGTTCTAAAAGGAAATAAATTCACATAGTTTTTAACCTTTTAATAAAACTGTAAAGACACAGGTAAATATATACTACCGAACAAAATCAGAGAATGATTTTCCTTTATTAAAGTATTTTGAAAAATATGAAGACTAGGAAAATTAAATTTCGATGTTACAAAAAGGCATTTAATATATTTTATTTTGCTCGGTAGTGTACTAGTGCAGCACTCGATAAAGGCCTTATTAACGAGTTCGGTCTCGAAGACAGGAAACTATACACAATCATGGTTTTCTTTTTTATATTACCCATCTCTCTGTTTTAAACCAACATATTAGGTCATCCAAAAATTAGTTAGCTATTTTTTCATGTTTATCATTATTTTATGGCTAGAAATCAAACAACTCTTTGAAGTTATTTTTATTTAAATAAGTATTTATTAATCAATTTAATAAGTAATATAATTTTCAAGTTTCTACCAGTGGTTTACATCTTTCTACTAACTTTTCAATACCATGTTTGTAAAAATCGTTTGACTTTGATTCAAAAAAGCTTTCTGTGATTTCGACATCTTCTGTTATTGACATCTTCATTCTCTTCCGGTGATTCGCTAAACTCCTAAAAAATAGTAATCTGATGGAGCTAAATCTGACGAGTATGGAGGATAACTCCTTAATTCCCAATCGAAACTGTTAATCTTTTGTTTGATATCTCTTGCAATAAGAGGTCGCCTGTTGTCTTGATGAACGAGCACTCTTCTTCTCTTGATTAATGCTGGCCATTTTTTTTCTTTTCAACTGTTGCATGTAAAGGTGCAAAAGGACACAGTAAACCTCTTTGGTGCTCGTCTGAGTTGAGTTAAAAAGTTATAAATAGAATATGCCATTCATAGCCCACCATACGCATAAGAGAGCATTCCGTAGATGAGGCTCCCCTGTTCCGGCTTGGGTTTTTTTGTTGTTTTTTTCTAGGACTAATCCATTGTCCTGAGCGTTTAATATTGTTGTACATAACCCACTTTTCGTCTCTTGTAACATTCCTACTTAAAAATGTGTCACCTTTTTGTCGAGAGAAATGAAAAAATTTTGATTCTTTGTTGCAAATGTACCTCTGACAGGTCATGAGGAATCCATTGCTCCAATCGTGAAACGTTGCCAATCTCCTTTAAATAACGATGCCCAGTGAAATGAGTTGAAAAGTATTTTTCCACCCAATTGTTCAACAGTTTGAATGGGGTGATTTTGTGGTGTTATTTTTAAAAAATCTTTTATCAAGTTCCAGCGGTCGGCCTGAACGGGGTTCATCATTGAGACTAACGTTTCCTGAGCGAAAATGTACCGCAGCAGTTATCGGATGACCTAATATATTCTTTTAATTGGTATTCGAAAATGCCTCCAAGCCTTCGAATGGTAACGGTTGGTAATCATTTGGTTTAATATGAAACCTAAGCAGAAAATACTTTTCCATATAGCCGCAACTAGCTGTAAGTGAAGACAAGAGGGCCACACAAAAGTCTGTGGTGAGAGAGTTTTCCATACGAGTTCAAATTCGGATTCAAGTTAGAATAAAGAGTCCGCAGGATACATGTATTGTCTGGTGGGGGTGATGAAAGAGATCGAGTTGTCAAGAGGAGGTGAAAAGCCTTTCTACTGGAACCCATTCGAAGATCCAACTCGCGTAATAAGAGCAGTAAGCCTTAACGTTGGAGGCAAAGAAATCTTTTGTTTTGCCTTATTCTGACGCTTTTCCCTTTATTATCTTTAACCAATTTAATATTTCTGTCGTTTTTAAATATCAATGTAATTTATACAAATTATTATTTCATAATCATAGTAAAAACATAGGAGTTTATTAGTCGAAGGCTCAATTTGCATTACACGGTACTTTGGTCAAACAGGAAAACCTTTATCTATCCGAGTAAATCAACACAAATATAATATTAGATGAGGAGAACGCAATAGTGTTCTCTTTTGAAAATATTTCTGATTTCTGGAATCCTGAAAAATCAATTATCATTTTGAATATTTTATAAAAAGAAGTATCGTAGAATGCTCCCTAATTAAAAAAAAACTATGTAAATGAAATTATTTGCGATCGTAAACCTATGCTATCATATTATATTAATTTATATTTACTTTTTACTCACTTTCATTCTCCTTTTATTCTACCCCCCTTTCTCTTTTTCTCGCCCCCACCTTTTCCAGGCCTTTCTATTCTATAATCTCTTTGATATGATTCCTTCTTTTTAGCTTTAATTTTTTCTTCTCCGACCTCTCTAAATCTTGCCTGTCGTTTGATCCTTTCCCTCGAGTTATTATATTCACTTTGTTTGTGTTGATATTTCTGTATATTTTGTTGCAAATTGTTCAATAATGGCGTTCCCTACATTTCTGTGTAGTCTATATATAGCTGAGTTCTGTTATTATAACAATTCCTTGATAATGAACTTGAAAATATAGTTCGAAAGTACTTGGATTCATCGTTTTCATTTTCCTGTAAGTTGATTTTGGCAATTATTGCTTATCGCGCGCGCTAATTTGTGAGCGTACCATTGTGTGTGTGCGTAAGTTATGTGTGTGTGTTTATAAAAAATATATAAAGACGAATGAAGGGTGTCTTTATTGACATAAGCACTCGATATTTGGAGGGTCAATCCTCATCATCTTGAGGAATTGCGGAAAATTGTAGACATTAAACATTATAAAGAGCACGAAGCCTAATTACATTCAAACAAGAGAACAAAAGACGGGGCGGAAAAAACGACAGAATAAATGATGAAGAACAAAGGGAAGGATTTCAAGGTTGTTTTTTTTTTTAATTTCACCTCTGGCGGCCACCTGCGAGGACACAGCCTCTGAAATCAGAAAAAAAAGCATACCTTTACGCCAGGTTACCTTACGTCTAAAAAAAAAAGAAACGCCCCTCCCCCGAAAAACAATGACTACAAGTACTATCTACAAAACTCCCGAGGAAGGACGCTCCCTAAGGGTCCTGAGCGAGCAGCCAACAATTTAAATAAATAGATACTCTGGAGGAGGACCTCCTCTTCCTCCAAGAATTCATCATACCACAAGCTCGGTGTGTAGAGGTCACTTCCAAGGACTCGGGGCAGGCGGTACTAGGACATGTACCCCTCGCGAAGCTTTTCGAACTAGGACATTCAACCAAAAGGTGACATGTGTGGGGGACCAGGCAATTTTGATAGAATTATTAAAGGGGCCCTCCTTCAAATGTCGTTGTGTCCCGTTTGTGGCCGATTCGGAGACAAAAAAACATCTGAAACGTCAATGCATTAGGTGATAGGTCCAGGGAAAAGGTTTAGGGGGAATGGTAGGCAACTTTAAACTCCAGGCGGCCTATTTAGTCAGAGTGAGAAAAAGCAAAACGGTGGTCCGGTCGTCTAATCTGTGTAAACTGTTTGACGCTCTCATTTAGCGCAATCTCTAATTGTCCGGGAACGCCGCAGAAGCCAATGTCGACATCCTCCCGACTCAAAGCAGCTGTAGTTTCATGGATAATGCAAATCAGGAGAGGAGGTGATTGCAATACCTCATGAGCGCTAAACGCCCTCTGTGAGTTGCTATAAATCACAATTTAGTCTCGGAATCGAGCACGGCGGACAATCTCCCGTACCCAGTGATGTATTGCAACCAGCTCGGCTGTAAAGACAGCCCCAGTGCCTGGAAGAACCCCGGCGGCATCGAGAAAGGAGGGGGGCGTAGAAGCTGACCCCCTTGTAGGATTTGTCGCCATCCGTGTACACTGGCACCGCTCTAGCGTGACACGACGTGTGATCCAAGAAAAACGAACGCGATACTCCCGGTGCTCTAGAAGCTTTGGCAGCCGAGGAGTGGTGACAAACGTTCAGATATACCTTATATTGTGGGTTTCCTGGGCAAAAATCAGCAGCGCCACCGGCGCGAGAACGAAGTCAAGCTCGAAGGAGTTTCCGAAAGGCTTAGAGTACTAGTGGCATCTCACGAAGGCATAGGCAACGTCGAGATCGGCCATAGAATAAATGAATGCTATTGGCGATATATGAAGACCATGCACCCTCGCGTACAAGGGGACGTGCGGAAAGAACCAGTCCCGAAGAGGATACCAATGTGGAAGATTGAGTACACCCGAAATTCACGCTCGGCTGCGTTAAAACACATCCGTAGAAGCGAAGACCGTGTGGTGAATCAAGTCGACCGTACGCAATGGAGGCTCGGCTGTGAATGAGTAGAACTCACATTTGCAGTCAAGCTTAGAGCGAACAAGTGCTTGGTAAAACATTATAACACACATCCGTAGAAGCAGAGACCGGTGTGGTGAATCAAGTCGACCGTCCGCTATGGAGGCTCGGCTGTGAATGAGTAGAACTCTCATCCGTAGTCAAGCTTAGAGCGAACAAGTGATTGGTAAACCATTATAAGAGTAGCCTTGCCTTACCAGCCTCCCTAAATCTGAACGCTACAGAGCAAATAATATCCATGACGCAGGTAAAAGAGCACCTAAGGCTGCAAATGTCTCATTTCAGATGAGGAGTCGTCCAAAACAAGACTATCACGTCCAGGCGAGCCCTATTTAGGAATAGGTATAGGGGTCGGGGTGTTGTCGTAGAAGACAGCAAAAGTGCACCACCTTATTCTTGACCAAATAAAACAAACCCATACGCTTTAACATAACGAGAGATAAGGTTCAGAGCCAGTTGCAGTCGACGCTCCAAGGTAAGTATTCGAGCCGCACCAAAAGATATCGAAATTCGTCTACATAGTGTGGCGAGAACATCTAAGCCAGATAAACACGTCATTGGCCCGTGACCGTTACGTTACACTGTTCGGTAACCATTTGAATCCATTCATAAACTCCATGTACCCCCAAAACGATGGGATATATAAGCAGGATAATGCACCGCTTCACCGGGTCGAATTTGCTTAGAATTGGTTCGAGGAACATTGTGGAGAGTTGCGACGAATGGTGTGGCCACCACCTTCAGCCGACCTGAACCCAATCGAGCACTTATGCTAAGTGGTGGCCAAGTCTATTCGCACCCAAGATCCTTCACCTAGAAATATTAGGCAACTGTGGGCAACTAACGAGACGCTTGAGGCAACATATCTCCAGAGGTCTTCCGTCTACTTGTCGAATCGATGCCACGTAGAGTTGCTGCACTTCGACGGACTAGAGGGGGTTGACACTAATATAAACTTTTCCAGAGCAAATTATTTCTTTGTTATGCATAATTCACCTAATTTCTTAAAAAAAAATTAATTAACTTAACTTTATTGCAATATTGAAATTAGTACGATTTCTCCATACCTTTATCTAGGTGGGCGACCTTAACAAGCCATTCAAACCCCAAAACATCAACTAGAAAGAGGAAACAAAATAAATCGGCCAAAATAAAAAGCACACTCTGGCCCGGGAAGGTGGGCCCCTCCTTACGCTGCCGGAGCATGGAGGCAACACCCCAACAACTGCATACAGCGGTAGAGGCCTGCCTGCCTCCATAAATTGAAGAGTTCCACAATCAGGTGTGCACGACTTGTCACATAAACAAGAGAGAACCCGTAGCGACCCAGCTCATCCCGGACAGGTAGCGTGCGTGGAGATTACCCAGACTGGGACATTCAAAAAGAATGTGCAGGACAGTCTGGGGGACAACGCATCATCGCAATAAGGTGCATGGGAGCGGTCCATCAAATGGCGGTGCGTCTTGCGAGTGTGCCCGATTCGGAGACGGCAAGAGACAACCTGTAACCGGTCGTGCAATGGGAGTTTTGGAAATGGTGAGTAAAAGAGTGAAGTTAACGTAAAGAAGTCACCTTTTTTTGCAATGGAGAGGATTATGACCACCGGTTGATGGCAAGAAGCGCGCCGTTCAGACAGGTGGGTTAGTGTGATGGGGCATGATGAATGAACAAGACAGGGGTAGAAGGGACAAGGACCCGGTAGAGCTCAAGGAGAGTTTAAAGCATGTCCAATACGGCTCATGGAAGGTTGGTGTCCAAGGAGAATTCAGGGATAACTTAAGGAAGATCCAAGTCTAAGGAGGACTATATGAAGGTCAAAGAATGGTTCCGGTAGAGTCTTAGCGGGTTCAAGGATGGTCGAAAAAGGATACATCCAGCGAGGATTAAGGATGTCGAGGAGAGTATCTGGAACCTTTAGGGCCTGAAAAGTGTGCAACTCTAGTGAATCTTAGCAACCTCCACAATGAAGGCGTTCTCCATGCGGAGTTCTGGAAAAACTTTTATTAAAAAAAAAAAATCTTAACTACTCTTTTTTAACGACTTTCCTTCGCCCTCTTAGAGATACATCACCCACTGAAACCACCATGTCCTATCAAAAGTGGGGGACAAACAAAAATACTATTTTAACATGCTAAAATTACAAAAATATACCCGCGAGTGAGGCGGCATCCAAATACACATCTAGGTACAAAATAATCTACAATATCCTCACGTTCACAGAAGCCAGTCAGAAATCAAGTCATCCATGACCTGAACGAAACCCTTAACTCTACCAAAGTCCTAAACATGTGTCTAATATGTGCCGTTGAATTCTGGCTCCTTCCCCTTCGCCCCAGTACATGTTTTCCTTTACTTGTTGTGCATTACCCCCAAAAGCTTGCAATCAGTTTTTCACTTTACAACCAATAATCTTTTGGGGGGGGCAATTTCTCAAAGGAATTAATACCAATCATCTCAAAAGTTAACTACTCGATAACTAAAAGGTTTTTCGAATATCCAACCTACAGTGCCTCTTAATTGGCCTTATGCCATTGCTTCTTAGCTATATCAACATACTTTCTTTGGATATCATTCAACTTTATATTGTTTCTTAATTAAAAATTCCCCATCTTAATCTGTTTTTACACACTTTTGGCATTACTGCTTAGATTGCCGATAATGTTTCATAGGGATAGATAAGAAACGATCTTCATTCCCGAGTCAAACAAAACAATCGAACGTACGCCATTGCATTGTGCAGTTACATCTATGTATAAAAGATAAACTACAGGACTTGGTTAAATAATGGCAATTTTATTATTCGATATCGAGTCGGTACTACTTTGGCAGCAATAACTGTTTCAATACGTCGAAGACTAGAGTCATACAAGTTTGGAATAGTGGCTATAGCAAATTTATTCCATTCCTGAAGCAGAACCTGTTCCAGGTCTTTACGAGATGATGGCGGGAGAAAGAGGTTTCTTACTTGTTTGTTGCTCCAAAATACACCAGAGATGTTCGATTATGTTAAGATTTGGTAAGTGTGGAGGCCAATACAAGTGTTCTACATCAATGACGTGCTCTAAATGAAAGTTTTTATCAATTTTAGCTGTGAATCGGTGCATTAACGTCCTGGAAGGTGGTGCCATTATTGGGAAACGGCGTTTGTACCAGTGAGTGAATTTGGTTACCCAAAATTGACAAATACTCTTTACAAGTAATCCTACCATTCGGTACTATTACAGAACCAACGATATAGCTGCCCAAACCATCACAGAACCGCCTACGTGCTTCACGGTTGGTGTCAGGCAATCGGGAGCAAAGGCTTTTGTGGACGTCCTCCATACATAAATTCGTCGCACGAACAAGGAAAAGAGCATGAAAATGATTCTTTAGAGAAGATGGCATTCTTCCGCTGGTCCATTATCCACTTATTGTGCTCTTTGCACCATTTCAACCTTTTATTTAATATTGATGGGGTAAAGAAAGGTTTAGCAATGGCGGAACTTTCAGGGTATTCAGCTGCATTACGCTCTCAACCAATTCTGTTGGCTTAGCTTTGCAGTCACTTTAGTAAATATGGTTCTGTGGTTTATCGACACAATGTCACTGAGTTTCGCCTTCCGTCCTGAGTTACGCTTCCCAGAGCTATTTTTTTCCTTGTTTTTGGTGTGTTATCATGACTTTTAGCCACAATTCCGCTCGTTACGTTAAATAACTCTCGCTTTGAAAATCAGAAAGGTTACATTTTGAGATATACTGATGCATAGATCTGTTTAAAAAGCAGCATCTCGGTTATTATATCAAATACAGGATTTCGCATTACATAAACATAAGATTTATGTATCGTTGGTACTCTTATTTATGTCCAAGCGTTGGCGAAAATTTAGGGTGCGAAATATCACCCATTTCCATTATTTTGTCCAACCCTTGAACAGTAGTCTCCGCTTATAATGTCTATAGTTATAGTGGCCAAATGGCCCGAGATGGAATTTTAGAGAAAAATTTGTTGGTTATAGTGGCTAAGCCGCCGCTTATAGTAGCCACTTTGGGCTTGGGTGTCAAAGTCAAAACAGCTAAATTGTAAAGAAATTCCCGGTTTTGGGGGGACGCTGGCCCAACTGAGTCGTGTTTGGTCAGGCATCAAGCCGTTGAGTATAGGAGTACATAGTGATACCTATGACGTCATTGCCAGGTGCGTCGCCAGGTGGTCGCATTGTTTTCAGGCAGTCAGGAGACTATAGTCAGTTGCCGAAGACGCAATGGAATCAAAACAAAAACTTTAGTTACACCAAAAAAGTAGACTTACTGAATAGGGAAGCCTCGTTTTTGGCGATGTCTGATTATTTTTGTTGTTGTTTTTTGTTTGGTTTTCTTTGTATTGCTGATGCACTGTAATTGGTTTTGTTTAGTTTTTCTACAGATTTTCCAAATTAAGGAACCTTGGCTAACGTGACTCGGCCACCGAGCTCGGAATTTCACGCCGCCTACTGCAGACTTTGGTGAAGAATGAAGGCAAAATCAGGGAGGAAGCTGAACAACATGGCTCTACAAAAAGAACACGTGCTAGAAAGATGAAGAGGTCGAGAATGCATTGCATGCTTGGTTCGAGTTTGCGAAGAAGCACCGAGTATCCACCAATGCATCGAAGGGTGGTTCAGCCGCTGGGAAAATCGGAGAGGCATTGTCTTCACAGCATTAAAAGGGTAAGCTGCTGAGCCTAATATAGACGCGGCCAGGAAATTTCGAAGTCAATTGCCATCAGTCCTCGAAGAATACTAGCCGAGAGACATCATCAAAGCTGACGAGACGGGAATTTATTTTCCCGGCCTCCCAAATTCTACTTACCTAAACAAAAACGAAAGAAAAGCTTGAACGGTTTCAAGACAGCCAAAGACCGTGTTACAATTTTGATGTGCTGCAGAATGAACGAGAAAAAAGAAGAGTTGCTCCTGATTAGAAAATACAAGTCAGCGATGTGTTTCAAGAACATCAAAAAACTTCCACTTTTCCTTGAACGCATGGATGACACACAACTTAGTAAATGTGGCTTAGTTCCATGGACCGCAATCTCCAGCGTCAGAACCGCAAGGTCCTCCTCCTGGCGGACGACTGTTCCACTCATACAAAAGTCGACGGCTTGGAAACCATAGCTATCAAATTTCTCCCTCCAAACATGACATCAATCCTTCAACCATGTGACATGGGCATCATACGCGTCCCCCAAGCCAACTCTCGCTTGAAGATTCGCAAAAAAATATCGACATAATTGAAGACAGTGAGAAAGAGGAATGGTTAAGAATAAGTTGTCTCGATCATGGACGCATGATCATGCTCAATGCAGCATGGTCCAAAGTAACGGAAACCACAATTAAGAATTGTTGGCGCAAAGGAGGTTTTGTAAACCGAGGTCCAGCTCTATAGACTGTTGCTTCCCCCACAGCAAACATCGCTTGATAATTTTATGTTGCGAAATTAAACGACTTTAATGTGCAAATACATACTATACTGTAATAAAATGTGGAACCGTACCGACACCATACATTAGAAGAAAGACAAGAAAAGGGGACTACAGGATGTCTATAACAATGGACAAATTCTTTCTCCTATTCACACCTTGAAGCATAGAGCCCTTGGACCGAAGAAGTTAATGAAGTTAACCTAATCAATCTTACTGATAACGCTACTCAATGTTTTTTAACATTTTTAACGTTTTCTGAAACATGTTACTTCCAGAACCAAGTTCAAAAAGAGTAGAATGATTTTTATTTTAAAACCACGGGAACCACCGAAGGACGATCGGTAACAACAGACGGATGGAGAAGATCGTGTATCGACAGCTTGTCGTATTTCTTTAAGAAAATGGGAGGTATAATGAACAGCAATTCAGATTTCGCGGAGAAACAAGGACTCAGATGGCACTGGGTATATTGACCAAAACGATTACGAAAACCCAGGGAGAATGTATGGCGGTGGATGTGGTCGACAGAGAGTAAAACAGGCCTTTATCGGTATAGTGCACACGACCTGCCAAGCCCACACTCACCACTCAGCATGGACATCCAGTTTATTGACGATATCCCCTTTTATGTTCGGCCCAAATGATAGCGAAGCTTAACGAGAAATTGTGAATATTTGTAAATAAAGTTGTCTTAGAGTAAATAGACGCTGCTATGAATAGCAGCGTTACGGTGCTATAAATTAAAGTGTGTAATCACTACTATCAAATTAAAATATGTACAATACTTACACCCGAAAGATATTAAATTTCGAGAGATAGCAGTCTTTACAGCGAGAGCAAATTCAAGCGAACAATATGAATATAAGGAGATTTTTCCCAGATATAATCTACATTGCTAAACAAATTCGATTGGCCAACCGTACAAAGGAAAAGAAGAGAATTAAAATCTGAAATTAACAAGGTGGAACAATAAATCACTAATTTGTAGTAAAGGTATTTATACTATATTCTGTAAGCCAGAAGGTATATTTTTCGACAATATTAACTTATATAAAAAGGTCAATAATACCTAAAAAGTTCATAATAATACCTAAAACAAATTTATAATAATATATATATCGCGTGCCCCTACCCTCCACCCCACCCAGAAATATGGAACGTCAACAATATGAGGTACAAGGGTACACGAGGAGAAAAGAATTAACGACGCCTTAAAGAACATAATCTTGCTCAAAAGGTTCAGTAAGCTATCACTGAAGAATAAAAAAAAACTTTACTGACTGATACCATCTCAGTGCTTCTATATCCCGCAATCCCACTACATCTATGTACCAAATCTCGCCTTTTTCAGCTCCAGGGTGTGCAAAACAAAGCAACCCATTAAGTTAACAACATGAGACTACGGGAAAAAAAAACAAGGGAGAATGCTGGAGGCAGCCAATAAGTGCCAGGCAGCCTGCAGGGCTGTTGGAGTCGGTGTGAAGAGGAGCGAAACGCTGGTCTGGTCGCCCAGTTTTCACGAACTATTTAACAACCTAATCAGCGGGCTCATTACCCGCAATTCTTACATGTTCAGGAACCCAGCAGAAGATAATCTCGACATCAAGCCGGCTCGCGGCAACCGTGGCGTCACAGATACCGCGAACCAGGAAGTTTGAGATTCCAATGCACTGAGAGCACTCAGGGCGCTTTGTGAGTGGCGAAAGATCATAATCGGGTCTCCAAACATAGCATGACGCGTTATCTCCAGTGCCGAGCGGGGTATTGGAACCACATTGGTACTCTGGGCTCCCAAAAGATCAAACGCAATACTCCCGGGGATGTGGAAGCTTTGGAAGCAGAGGCATGTTGCCAAATAGTCAAATGTGGTACCCTCTAGGGTGGAGTCCTGGGCAGAACCAAAGGCAAAACCGAGTTGAGCTACACCGAGCTTTCAGAGTTTCCTAGCCCTAAACTCAAAATGCTTAGGATATGACTGGGGTCTCTCGGCGGAAAAGGCACCGTCGAGATCAGCCGCGGATGCAGTGAGGGCGGCTGATGAATGAGCGAGGGGGGCGGACACAGGCGAATAATGCACTGTGTACGGCGCAGAGCGAAGCGCATCACCCCGGCATCGACAGGCAGGATTTTAGCACTTCAAGAGTTGAACGTCACGGATCAGGGAATATCCATGGCGTGGGTACAAGAGACCCTAATGCTGCGAATATGAGCCTCCCAGGTAACGGGGGCGGTCAAATACAAGAAAGAGGAAACGGTGCAATTCAACCACTTCCAGGTGAATCCCATTTAGAAATAAGGCTGGGTCAGGGTGGAGACGTGGTTGGCAGCAGAAGTGCACCACTTTAGTCTTGGCCAGGAAAAAAACGAAGCCTGTGCGCTTAGGCATAGCGAGAGACGCGGTTCAATGCCTGTTCGAGTGGATGCTACAGAGTTGGCATTTGGACCGGGTCAAAAGAGAACAAAAGGTCGTCTACGAAGAGAGTAGCGAGAACATCTTTCGGCAGCACCGAGGTGATGCGGTTGATGCTCAGGGCAAAGAGTGTATCACCGAAGACACTTCCCTGCGAGTCACCCTCTTCTTGCTCCATTCGGCCGGAGGGAGCTGCCCCCAACCGTACGCGGAAAGACGATCTCGCCAAAATTAAGATATTAAGATTGGGAGGAGTCCCATCGCCCCCATTGTGTCGAGAGTCTCCAGGATACCGTATCGTCATGCGGTATCATAGGCCTTCTCCAGATCGAAAAACACCGTGGCGTAGTGCTGTCTAGGAAGGAAAGCCTCGCAGACGGCATTTTCCAGTCGGAGCAGAGCGTCCGAAGTGGAGGGAAACCTGCGGAAGCCGCACTGTGCAGAAGACAGATAGGCTCCGCTGTCCAGAAAAAAAAGGCTAATCTAATATTTACCAATTTCTCCATCAACCTGCACACACAGGAGGTTAGAGAGATGGGCGGAAACCGGCCGGGGTGGGGTCAACTACCCCCGGTTTGCGAAAAGCTAGCACAGTAGTGGTTTGCCAGGAATCTGGGAGGATACCCTATATCCAGATCCTGTTGAACAAATCTAAGAGAAAGGCCCTGCCTCGCTCACCTCGATGTTGAAGCATGGCGTACGGTACATCATCCGGACCACGGGCGATGTCCGCGCACGAAGCGAGAGCGGAACGGAACTCACTCAAAGTAAACCTGTCGTTGAAGTGTTCTCCGCCTTTGGAGGTAAAGCCTCCGCGACATCACGACGGGCATTGAATGCTGGCGGAGCAGCATCACGGCTAGAGAATGCGGTCGCGAGTGAGTCCGCCAGGGACGAGAGGTCCGAGATTGCGGACCCATTCTCATCGAGAACGGGAGGGGTGTCCTGCGAGAACGTGCCCCGAATCCTTTTGACTGGCCTCCACACCTCTGTTAGGGGGGTCTTCCAGTTAAGTGAAGATACGTATGCCCGCCTTTTTTTTTCTTTTTTTTTTTAATTTTAAGAGCTCATCTGGCGACTGCCTACTTGGGCATTAGTCACCGTATTCAACACTGCCTAGTAGATAGATATGATTTAACTACTATTATCTATGAGATTTGACTAATGTTATGTACTGCCACAGGTGTCGGTCGACCATCATTCTTTTGAGTGCTGAATAAATGATAAAGGAGAATATTAACTTTTATTTATGACGGAAGATCGACATCACTACTAAGTTCCTGCAATTGATGAATTTTGTGTACAACCAACAAGATGTACCAACTATCATGCCCAGTTGAGGGATGCAATTGGAAGTCACAAAACCTAGATGCTGCATTTGCAGCAGCGTTAAACACGGCACTAACTATGCATAATGAAGCCGCTCATTCACAAGCAACTTCAATCTACCCTTAAATTGGAGTCGCCTTCCATTAGTGCTGGATGCACATCTGATCAATGGTCTGTATTCACTCGTCAATGGGAAATGTACAAAACATGAATGTACATCTCAAATAATGTTGCGTCAACAGCCTTATTTTATTGCTGTGATCAGGACTTTAAAACAGACATAATGCGCGACCTGCAGTTCGATGTATCACCCATGGCCGAGAAAGATTTATTAGCAGCAATTAAACTACTCGCGGTCAGGGATGAGTGCACCTTAGTACATCGAATTCGGCTAAGCAAAATGACACAAGCCCCTGGAACAAACATTAGAACATTCCTCGCCAGCCTCAGAGGACAAACAGCAATATGTCAATATGTAGCCTAATGCAAAGTAGCGGAATGCGACCATACATTTGACTACAACAACTAAATAATTAAGGATAACCTTGTACGAGGCATTGCCGACCCAGAAATATTGTCAGACCTGTTAGGTGACCCCAAAACGGATCGAACTTTGGAGGAAACTGCAGCATTCATCGCAAAAAAGGAGCAAGGAAAGGCTACAAGGACAGCTGTTGGAGATAGCACAGAAGCTATAAGCCATCTAACAGAAATAAAACTCCATCAGAAGCTAAATGTTGGGCATGTGGAGAGGCCCGCCACGGTAAAAACAATGACAGAAATAAAAGGTCTAAATTCTGTGAAACCTGGTCCTCAACATACACAAAGTGTTCAATCAAAGGTCACTCGCTTCGTACTGCAGCAAATACATGGACTGTGGAACCTATGGTCATAGAATCAAGATGTCAAAATTTTGAACAGAAAACAATAGACAAAATAACACCACAAAGGGTAAAAGAAATGATGAGACATACCAGACTGAAGACTTCCAAACTGAAGAAGACTCCGCTGGCTTCTTGTATGATCAATTATTTGCCGCCAGTTGCCATATAGATGAATCATTCAATGAAAATAAAATTGAAAAACCATTGGAACACCACATATTTGAAGGCAAATGGGTATCAAGACCATCGAAACCTCATCCTATAATGACTGTGCAGTTGACAATATTACCAAATGATCACATTGTGTTGGGACACCCAATGAAAAACACATCAGCCTTATCTCCAATAAATATCCCCATGATTGCAGACTCCGGTTGCCAAAGCTCAATTATATGACTTAGATCAGCACTTGCTTATAGCGCATGTAGGCATAACGCTTCTGTTTGAGGGCCGTCTCACACTCAGCCTACCACCACGGGAGTGGTCGGCGTGCAAAACGTTCTGGGAATAGTAGTCAGGCCCGCGGTGATGAGGTTGACGGAGAAGAACTCAACGGCATCATCTACCGACCTAAACTCCTCGACTGAGATAGAGAATTCAGTCACTTCCTGAAATGCAGACCACCGCGCCCGCGCCAAGCTCCACCGGAGCGAGCTCTCGAGCGGCAGCGGCCCAGAAAATGATATTTGAATGGGAAAGTGATCGCTACCATGGAGGTCATCGACCACCCCGCCAATCAAAATCAGGCTGTGAATCCGGAGAGCAAAAGATAGATCGAGGCAGGAAAATAAAGCGATTCTCGGGCAGTGATGCGTAAACTCATCTACATTTAGGACACCCATCCCAAGCTCGTCGATCAGGTCAGTAAGGATGTCGAAAATATTCTTTCCGACATACAGGAATCTTTAAATAAATTCAAACTAATTACTGTTAAGACTGGCCATCTATATTATTGTTTCCCATATTCCCCGTAGATATCATCACTTCTTTGTTCGCTATCGCCCTACGTGGTTTACGATAAATCTTCTCTTGCCCTAAAGAAGCTGTGCTTCTTATAGGATTTAATTTGTAATCCTTTCCCGTGTTTATTAACTGTCGCCTGTTATACACTCGTAATTCGATTGATTGCCGTCTTCTTGTAAATATTAAAAGTGTATATACCGAAGCTCTTTGGGCTGTAAGTATTGTACATGCGTAAATAGGTAGTGATTATTATAATCTTTAATTTCAAACTCCTATCCCTGCCTTCAAATAATTTCAGGACTGTAACTTGTCCGCTTGGTGTGTAAAATAAGACAACGAATTATTCTAAAGCCACTTTATTTTAAATTTGGTGCCCAGACCCGGGATCCTTTAGATGTCTCTTATTAAGGTACAAGGTGGTCATAGAGCGGCCGCATCACTTTTGGTTAAAAACATCCTCTTTCTAATCGAGGAGACCGTTCTCGATGCAAATAGCCTTAAATCAGAGTTAAAATCACTGGAATATCATTTCCCCAAAATATTGCTTTTAGATGACAAAATTGTACAAGGTTGGGATAACGAGGATACAATTACTAATGAAATTACGAATGCTTTCGAGGTAAATAGGGAATTCCGATTAGCCACTACAAAGGCTGAAGATTGCCTTAAAGCAATCAGCCGACAAGTAGAAAATGGGTTACCACCGACTCCACCTAGAGAGGTTAACCTACCCATTCTTGATGGAAATTTCCTTCAATGGAGTAACTTCCGTGACCTCTATTACAACACAATCCATGTACTTGAAATATCAAATGCCCCAAAATTCGGTCACCTAGTTGACCAACTAAAGGGAGCAGCCCTCCGTCTATTAGACGGCTTTACCAGATCAGGTGATCAATACCTAGAAGCGTACGAATTGCATCCTATCCTCGACTTAACCGAATCGCAAAATAACCCACAATCACTTGGAGAATTCCGAGCGGCTTATGAATGCCACTTACGTAGCCTAAAGGCTTTGGGGTTAAATATAAGCAGTGAGGGATTCTTCATAGTGACTATATTATTACGAAAACTTCCCTCTAAATTAAAAAAAAACAAATATACAGGACGCTCAACGAGAATACTGACTATTGTGAATTGGATGAATTGTGTAACATTTTAGAGAAAGAAATACAGCTTTCAAATCAAAAGATGTGTAACAATCACCACGAAAAATATGGGCCCACTCAGGGCGAAAGATCCCGCGTGTCTACACTTAAAATAATTCGGGAACCTTCTCTGTTAAATCAAACTGGTGATAGTCGCCAGGAAAAATATGTATCTACTAGGGGTGAAAGAACAAGCGTATCTAACTTTAAAACAAGTCATGAGCTTTCCCATACCAAAAGCCAAACTAAAATTTCCGTAAATCGATAGAGCATCCTTCGATTTGTACTCTGCGACGGGAAACATAAAGCATACGACTATTCAAACTACCCCAAACCCGATCAAAAATAGGTTATGCACAAATTGTTTGCGTTCGGGACATAAAAATCAAAATAGAATTGTTTGACATGCAATAGTCGACATCATTCTTTCTTGCCTGCATTTATCCCGTAACAAATCTAATGACGTAAAGGAAACCAAGGTTTTGACTTCCAATCTTAACGTGGGAGTAGCCTTACCCACATAGCACGGGTTGAAGTCGTAGGTAGACAGGGAAATAATAAGGCTAAGGGCACTTTTTGATCAAGGTTCCCAGAAAAACTTTAGAAGTAGTGATTTGGTCAAAGAATTGGGCTTACCCGTAATTCGTAGGACTAAATTACGGGTAAGTGGTTTTGGAAACAAAGGAGTACACAAATTATATGACGAAGTGTCATTTAAAGTCAATACTAAACATAAATCTATGGTTATCAAAGCACTTGTTGTATAATATTTACCTAATCATGTCCATATGCCAGGAATAAGAAAGCCGAAAAATAGGCTTGCAGCGTTAAACCTAAAACTGGCCGATCCATCCAATGACGAAACCATTAAGGATATTTCTATCCTAATAGGGGCTGATTCTTACTTTAAATTCCTTAAAGGAGAAATGTGAAATCACTTATCTCGAATCCACAGTTGGTATCATGCCCTCGAGGGTCTTACCTTCTGAAAAAAACTATTTCAACCAATCTAAAAACTAATGGCAGACAATATCGCATTAGTTGCCCGGGGCCCCCGGATCGCTGTGGACGCCTTCCCTTGGGGCATGGGCCTCGTCTCGCGCTCCTTAGCTCTTACCTGGGACTGTAGGTCCTGGTCACAACATTTTTGAGTTGAAATCCATCATCCTGTCAATCACCTTGCTCATCTGGCCTAAGGGGCAACTCCTTTCGGACAATATCCCGGCCATAATCAACCTCCCTTATCCCTCAGCTGTTCTCCGACTCTTTGGATCTCATCACCAGGGCTTTCAGAATCGGTTCTCGCCACATCACTTACATCCGGAGCAGGAAAAATCCGGCCGATGTCGCCTCGCGTACCTTCCAGGAACTCCATCTTGCCGATGACGCCTCCGAATAGTAGATACTATTTAAGGTATCCTCGCCGCGAGGTGACGGTGTCGTTTATCGCCTCGTTCCAGCAACACCTCTGTCTACCAACCTTTCCCTCCCTTGCTTTATATAGAACTTATCATCATCATCATCACTAACTCTAAAATTTAAGAAGGGGATTTTTTTTGAGTATTTGAATAATAATTTCATCTTAGTTTGGTTATGACTTATGTTTTATTTATCAAAGTTATTTCTAATAGTTCTTTTATAATATCAAAAAACAAAATGGTGAAATTCAGAAATAAATATAAGTATCGAAATTTTGTGAATTTTTAAAACCCAAAGAATTACAAATGGTGAAGTTCAGAAAATTTATTTTTATATATCTTCTTCTATAACTATATTTTAGCAACGTGTTATTTTGAAAGGGGGGAAATTTAATTTAGAGTTCCTTTTTAAAATTAGTATAATTGGCGAAGTTCAGAAATTTCTAAAAATTTAACCATGGCTGCTTTTTTTAGATTTTAAATTTTAATCTTAGTAGCGAAGTGGAAGTGGCGAAGTCATTGCCTGCTAGATTTATAAAGATTTTCCTGTCTTGAAGTTCGCTTCTCAAAATTTGGAAAAAAATTTCATTTCTTCCTTTATTACAAAGATACAATAGGGCAATTGAAAAATTTCCTTAACAAAGAAATTTTTATAAATTTTCTGAACTTCGCTAATTATAATAATTTTAAAAAGAAACTCTAAACTATTTCTCCCCTTCCAAAATATCACTTTGCTAAAATATAGTTATAGATAAAATAAAAAGGCAGCCTTACTTAAATTTTAATACATTTTCTGAACTTCGCCAATTGTAATTCATTTTCTTTTAAAACATTATAAATCATTGAATAATCATATTTATTTTTTCTGAACTAAACTATTTTGTTTTTTCAAACTCTAAAGAAATTCTTAGAAATTTCCTTGATAAAAATTTAAAATATACTTAAGTCATAACCAAACTAAGATGAAATTATTATTCAAATACTCCAAAAAATCCCATTCTTAATTTATTTCACATTCTAATAAGATTTAGGCAACATTCATTTGCCTGCATGGCCGATATAGAGAAGGCCTATTTACAGATACGATTAAAGGAAGAGAATAAAGACTACTCGTTTTTTATGGTGGAGGCACTCTATGGATCCTAATAGCCCTATTGTTACGTATCGGTATTTATTTTTGCATTTTTTGGCTCTACTAGAAGCCAATTTTTGCTAAATGACTCACTTCTTCAGTTGATTGAAGAAAGGGGTGCAAGTTATTCGGAAATGTTAAGAAGGGGCCTCTATGTTGATAATTTACCTTGTTCTTTCCCTACAGCTAATGATATTACTCAATTTCATAAGGCCTCAAAGGAAATTCTAATACAGGCAGGCTTTAACCTTCGAAGCTGGTATTCTAATTTGCATGGCATTAATGGTTTTTTGAGGCAGAACGAATTGGCTAAAGAGCCTCTTAAGGTTCTGGTCTGGGTTGGAATGCTCGGATTGATGAGCTCTATTACTACAATCTAAACATTCAATTCGCGGCACAAATTGAATGGGACATCTACTCCCAGTAACGATACTAACACGATTCTTTATGGAGAGTTTGTGGGAAAAGAAATTAGAGTGGGATCAAGTTTTAGACGAAGAGAGCCAGGCACAATGGAACCATTTAATACCCCAATTAAGGGAATGCTTACATATTTTATTTCCTAGGCAAGTTTCCCCCTTAAGAATCTAGAATTACATTGTTTTGCGGACTCTAGTTCTAATGGATATGGGACCGTAGTCTACTTTGTATTCGGCGATAAGGTTTGCCTAGTTATGGCTAAAGCGAAAATCGTAGGTAAACCTATTACTGTGCCAAAACTAGAATTAACCGCCGCTCTTTTTGCCGCTCGTCTATTAAGAAATAAAAATAGCTCTAGATCCATTTTTGGGTGAAATTTTCCTCTGGTCAGACAGTCAAATCGTCCTTCAATGGTTTTGTTCAGATTCGAATAAAGAACCATATACGAAGGACAAGGTGAGTGAAATTAGAGCAGTGTATCATGGCCATGAGTCGCATCATGGAGAGTCGCACCTTAATCTGGTCACTAGGGAAATGGAAACCAAACTAATGAAACATTCCATGTGGCTTAAAGGACCACAATGGATTTTGAATAAAGAATTGTGGACTGAGCCAGGACGCATACGTGAAAATGCTGCGTGCTAATATCTACCTTACAACTACCCCCAATTGATCTTACCAGATACAGGCTCCATTTCCAAGGTGATCAAAGTAACCGTACTAGTTTTCAGATTCTTTTTTCCTTCTGATAGGTAAGATCGTTCCTAAGTCTTCTCCTACAGGATCCTACTGTCATAACATTACAGCAAAGGAATACGAAGTGGCGATGGACTATTGGATTAAGGAAATACAAAAAGAAAAATTACGGAGAAGAGATAAAAGGACTTTCCTCCAAGCCTAATAAGCCCATGAACCGACTTCTCCAGCTACGCTTATTCCTTGAAGCTATTATTAGATGCAATAGTAGAATTGATTATGCTAATCTACCCCCCCCAGACTGGTTCCCAGTTTTGTTGGCAGACCACCATCGCTTTGTGGAGCTATTGTTACTACATCTCTACTAGTCTTACGGACACCAAACTGTCGGCCAATTACTGATGATCAACCGTAGTAAGTATTGGGTGCCTCGTACCCGACAGGTAATAAAGAGAGTAACCAGAAGTTGTTACACCCGCCACCGATTACGAATAAAAAGTTACGGGACACCAGACGCCCCTGCGCTACCAGCCAGTAGAGTAGAAATGGCACCCCCCTTTTCCACTATAGGCATTGGTTGGACTAGAGCTATCCAGATAAAGGGAAAGAGGGAGATGGAAAAAGTATGTCTTATTATTTACCTGCGCCGCAACTCGTGCTATCCATCTTGAGTTAGTAGCAGATGGCGGTCTTGAAACCTTTATTCGAGCTTTCCGGCGATTTGGGGCTAGATATTCAATTCCTACTAAAGTGTATATCGGTAATGCCGCTACATTTCGTGCAACAGCCAAATACCTAAATACCGTGAACGATGGGGAAGAATTTAAAGGTATTAGGTGGGTGTTTAACCCGGCCAAAGCGACGTGGTACACGGGTTTCGTGGAGAGGTTAGTCGGCTTGACAAAGAATACCCTAAAAAGGATATTGGACAGCAAGACAGTGGGATGGGACGAAATTTCTACCCTCTTAGCAGAAATAGAGAATTTCCTTGACCACAGGACTCTAACGTATGTTGCAGATGATGCCGATGGTCTGGACCCGTTAACTCCTTCTGATCTTCTTTATGGTTTTAGGAGGGTTCCTCTGCAGCGTAGCTTTCGTGATGATAATGATACTATAAGCCCTTTGCCTTAACCAGACGTCAGATGGAAATGGAGAAATGCGCCAAAGAGCTTGGACTAGAAGGCACTAAGAGCACCTGATACCTCTGAGGGAGACAACACGTGCATCTAGGCAAGGAGAGAGTCCTGCTGTCGGTGACGTGGTGCTTGTCCATAACGAAACTCCCAGGTTAAAGTGGAAATTGGGAAGAATCACCGATTTGCACACGGGAGGTGATTGCAAGGTTCGTTCGGCAACGTTGCAAATGGAGACCGGGATCAACACCAGGCTATTGGCGAAACTCTAACCACTATAGATCAAGGCTCGGCCTTCGGACCCACCTGCGGGTCAACACCCATCACGCACGATCTCCTTCGAGCCCACCTGCGGGTCAACACCCATCAGGCACGATCTCCTTCGAGCCCACCTGCGGGTCAACTCCCGTCAGGCACGATCTCTCCCTCTGACCCAACTGTCGCCGGGAATGGTTTCGTTTTCGAACCCACCTGCGATTAATCTCTGCGAAAATCTACGACCAAGACGTTTAGCAGCCTCTCTAGCTCGAAAAAGAAAGGAAATATTGAATTAACCCCTTAATGTGTAACCATTGACATACTGTACCAATTTTGTGTATTAAGGATTTTTTCCTTTAAACGCTTTATCCCCACTCATAGTGTGTCAAAAATATTTCTTCTGACATAGGAATCTTATAATAAATTCAAACTAATTACTGTTAAGACTCGCCATGTATATTATTGTTTCCCATATTCCCCGTAGATATCATCACTTCTTTGTTCGCTATCGCCCTACGTGGTTTACGATAAATCTTCTCTTGCCCTAAAGAAGCTGTGCTTCTTATAGGATTTAATTTGTAATCCTTTCCCGTGTTTATTAACTGTCGCCTGTTATACACTCGTCATTTGATTGATTGCCCCTTCTTGTAAATATTAAAAGTGTATATACCGAAGCTCTTTGGGCTGTAAGTATTGTACATGCGTAAATAGGTAGTGATTATTATAATCTTAATTTCAAACTCCTATCGCTGCCTCCTAATAATTTCAGGACTGTAACTTGTCCGCTTGGTGTGTAAAATAAGACAACGAATTATTCTAAAGCCACTTTAGTTTACAAAGGACTTGGCCCGTTCAAATCTCCGAGCAAGAGAAAGGGCCTCGGCAACCGTGCCACGACGCGGCCGAAGTCCCCCGCGTCGAAGTCGGCTGACGGTGGAATGTACACGGAAATAACAGTATAGCTCCTATTCAGGTGAAGCTGCAAAGCTACTGCCTGAAAGGAGGTATCTAAAGCAGAGAAGAACGGAGACATCATTCCGGGTGTAAATCACGCATCTTTCTACCCGGCCCCCATCTCGTGGTGGTAAGGCGCATCTTTCTACCCGGCCCCCATCTCGTAGTGGTAAGGTCGCAAAATACTTATACCCCGGGAGGGTGGGAAGGGGCATGATCTCCCTCAAAAAGATGGCTAACGGGGAACGGGAGGAGACTAGCCTCCGTAGGTCCTCCCAGTTGGCCCAGAGTCCGCGGCAATTTCAATTGAAGGAATATGCCCTCAGGCCTAGCTCGTAGGGACTAGGGGGAGCCCTCCGTGAAAAGAAGACCCTCACGGGAATGGCAGAACTCCGGGCGCTGTTGACCGGACAATGCGGTGAAGGCACTGTCTCCTTCGAGGACTTATCGAAGGAGGTTCGGCTCACCATACAAATCTTTCCCCCCCTCCGCCTCGAAATCTTAGGCAGGCGGCGTGGCTTTGGAGGCGGGTGTCCCTCTTTTGGAGTATCCACAGTCTCCGAGCCACCCAGCCTACCAATCGGTGTGGGCGTAGGAGCCGAAGTTCATTTAGCGTTCTCCTCCTTTCGGGGGCAGCTTTAGGAAACCCAGAAGATGGCCTCACGACGAACTTCAGGAATGGTGCCTCCAGTGAGTCTAAAGACTCGATGGAGGCGCGCGGCCGTTTCACCTTACGGTAAACAGTCACGCTGGGAGAAGGAGCGAGCCTTGAATTTAGCCATGGCTGGGTGTGAACCCTTTGTGCCGCCAGCTGTACCAGGGGTGCCCGGGGTGGGTAGAACCCACAGAAGGGTTTCGAATGGGCGCGGAAACGACAGTGCTCGTAGGCCTGGAGGGGCCAGGAGCAGATGGTCTATTTTAGCATTGATGGCATATGACGTCCCAGGCAGAGCCGGGCGCGCCAGGACCAAGTCATTAGCCTCGCAAAATGAGAGACGATCCTGGGCCTAAATGAACAGGATTTCCTTAGCAATGATACGCACCACATTGCTTCAAAGAAGCGGGGTGCGGCTCCCGCAATTGACACAATTAGCCACACACGATTTGGACTTATCGTCTGCGGCCTTGGAGCAAATTACACAAACTTTGGTTTATCCCTACTTTGCGTCTCTACAGGAGCGATTAGTATGGCCGAAGCGGTGGTATTAGTAGCACCTTCGCGGCAGTGGCACGAATGCCTTCACGCGGTAGATATAGTAACCAGCACGCACCGACTCGGGGAGCTTGTCACAGTCGAACGTAACGAAGAGCGTAGGGGTGGGTCTCGAGGCCACTCCCTGTTTTCTCATCACACGCTCCATGGTCGGCCAGCTCTAAGGGTAATGTCATCTATGGAGTAGTCAACGAGTTCCCTCGCATAAACCACTCCTTTCACGAAGTTCATGATAGAGTGCGGCGTCACAATCACCGGCGTGATATCAAGTTTCCGAAGGGCACTAATCATGGCCGCCTCGAAGGGATTCGATAACATTCGCCAAAAGGATCCCGTCCAAGAAACTTGTCACGTTCGGCTCTCTGCCAATCACGCTAGCTAGAGCTCTCCTCGGATGGATCATGTTGCCCTTAGCCAACATGCTGCCCTCAGTGGAGCGAATAACAAGGAAGCGTTTGAAGCCAGCGGGCTAAAAAATGCCAGGTAACCCTCTGAATGAGGGAACCCGACCTAATTGTGGATCCACTCTGCCCACTTTTGGTCTTAGTCTGGGACTCCTCACCCGGGGAAGCACTGGAGCCGGACGTGCCGATCTTGGATTGGTCATATACCGAATGGCAGTGGCTCCGTTCGTCCCAGTTGCTCCCGCGGATGGGTATGAGCCCCAAGTCTTTTTTCTCTTGCTATTTCCTTTCTTTTCAGGATAGGGAAGAGGGGGCGGTGAATGAACCCGCTTCTCCTCTCCGCCAGCAGGAGCACATAGGCCAGATGGACCGGCCTCAGCAAAATCCTTCTCTGAAATGGAAAGGGCTTAGCTGTCACAGGGACACTAGCCCGGGGAGTAGATCACTTATCTCCCTGTAAGGCCTCGGGGGCCCGAGCCGTCTGGGGAGGAGCTTGCACAGGGGTGGACTTGGGTTCAGTGCTTGGCATTGAACCAAAGTTCGACCCCATGGAAGACTCTACCATCTGGGGCTGGGTCACCTTAGGGACCAAGTCCATCTCAGGGGGGGCCTCCATGTGCCCCAAACCCCTTCCGAGACATCACAGATGCCATTCAAGGTTCCTTTTTTTACCTAATGCTGGCGAACCGGCATCCGTCGAGGAAGAGAGGGGGGCACGAGTGCAGGATGTTATGGGGCACGGACCCACAGGCCCTGCCATCCCTTGCCTCCCTGATGGGGCAGGCCCTAAGCGACACGCTCCCACCGGGGAGCGGTCAATTTTGGGCCACCTGCATGCTTTCGTGGCAGTTCCTTGTAAAAGAAAAGGAAGGACTGCCGTATGAAAGAGCGAGGCACCCAAGGGCGCCTCTAGAGAAGGAAGGGAGGGGGGTCCCCTACCCCCGTAGGCCTATGAGATGAGTAAACCTCCTCGCTGGTAGAAATTTGGAGGGTTCCCCGAGAGAACACAGTGGGGGGGGAACCTCCATTTTTTTAGTGGAGCTGCTCGAAGGCGGCTCCAGTGATGGTAAAGGGAAATGTAAAGGAAGAGAATTTTTTGGTTTAATAACTCATCATTGGGCATGGTGACCCTATACATTTCAAGAGATGCAAACCCCCATCACCCCCACGCAGTAGCCCATCTGCGAGGGGTGAATACGGGGCCGACAGCACCAGATGCCACCATTTGAGGCCACTCTTCCCGCCTAGTGACCTGGTATCCCATTGGGATGGCAGCTCCACCTTAGGCAAGGCGTAAAATTGATAGAGAGTGAAAGGAGAAAGAAATGGGATGTGAGGAAGGTGTGGGTTGGCATAAAGCAGATTATTAAAAACCCACCACCGCAAACCGGAGCTGAACATTGAGGGAACATTGTCCCCTCCCCCCTCAGCCCCCAACCGAGATGGTTGGCTGAGAGGAAGCTGGTCGGCGTCTACCCTGTGAAATTAGAGGCCGACCAGAGAAAGTTGTGGGAGAGGTTGTATGGAAAGTAAGGATGCAGGGTAAGAAGGAAGGAGAAGAGGCCAAGCTGGGGCCAGACGGGGCGCTGAGGGGCGTCAGCACGGCGGCCAGGAAGGCAAATCGCACTGCGGAGGAAGAGGAACCCACAGTCCTCTTTGTCTCAATTGTTCTTTTTGTTTTTAGAAGAGGATTACGGGAAGTGGGGGAGTGATTCTCTACCCCCTGAAAGAGCCCCTAAGCCGGACGGGCTATCCTTAGCAAGATCCTTCTCCGAAATGGAGGTTTTAGCTGTCAAAGGGGCACCAGACGGGGGAAGAGATCCCGCCACTCCTTGTGAGTCTTCGGGAGCTCCAGCCACCTGGAAAGAAGCCTGCACAGGGACGAATTCAGGTTTGGTGTTTAGCACCGAGCCCAGGTTCGCCCCCATGGAAGATCCTGTCATATGTGGCTAGGTCACCTCCGAATCATGTCCAGCTCAGGGGGCTTCTCCATGCCCCCCCCCCACCCCAACCAAGGCATCACGGATCAAATTCGAGGTACCTTCAGTCAGCGTCTAGCGGCCAGCGAACCGACTGTTTACACCATTTCACCTTCGTCACTATTCTGTTTGTATTACCCATTCTCTTTCCTTCTCCTCACTTCTTGTATTATATAAAAATGCCATCGACGGTTACCCAAATTCCACTTTTTCTCTACCATTAAACCCCCGAATGAGACCACTTTTAGACATGGAAGGCGAGACCCTCTTAAGCGCTAAGTTCGTTTTCCTTTATTTCCATTTGTCGCCGTGAGACCAACTGGGTCTCGCTCCTAACTCCTTTCGTCGCTCGGTGAACGGGATAAATGAGTGTATTTCCGTCCCCCTTAAGTATGTATATAGGCCGCATTGAAAAGTAGATCAATGGTATTGTCTGAGAGAGTTGAATAACAGGGCGTAAACTAGATAATGTGCAATATTCCAAAAGAAGTACTTCCGCTTTTCGGAACGAGGATGCCATTGTCTCGAAAAAGCGTCGGCGGGAAGAGAAAAAGAGGGTTTTTTCCTTTTGTGACGCGAGAGGGAGAAAAATATTGCATAAAATTTCGTTAAAAACATAATTCATTTAAGAGTCGAAATAAGAATTTCTCATTAGGAGAGTGAGTAAGGGAGCACCCGCCAGCAAGGTCTAGGTAGTGGAGGGAGAAACACAAAACGAATAAGAGAAAGAAATATAGATGTCGAGGGAAGGTAACAAAAAGATTGTGATAAGAAATATCCTCCTTCCCCAATTTGCGGATTTAGCTATGAATCCTTTATAAATTCTCATTTAGGTAATAAGTTTAGAAACTATACTAGAAACTATTTCTGACTGAGGATGTCGTCGAGACCGAACAATGTTGACCGTGTAGCTTTTTAGAAACTTTGAATCAGTATTACCTGGTATCGTCTACCTTTCCTCTGGGGATAATGACAACTAATCGGCCAAGAAAATCAATACCATTTATCACCTGCTCCCCTAATCTCCAATAAACCTCACCGTAATATCCATTGAACCTTCCTTAGACCCTACTTGAAATTACTTTAGACCTTTGCCCTCAGTTTCCCGCCCTCCTATCCATTTACACTACCCCATAAACTAGCATCCGTTGACCTTCATAATCCTCTACCATTAATTAAAAAAAATATTTTACCCTTCATACCCTTGGTCATGATTTTTATCCTTTATGAAAAAGTAAAAATCATTTAACAATTAACCACTAAAGAACATTGGCATCAGTCCTTCTTCTAGAATGGAATAGATGTTAAATCTTCCATTAATATTTTACAAAACAACAGAATTTGAGCGCGCAGAATTTTAAACCCTTAACTCAGGGCCAATTAATCTCCAATGCATTAATCAGAATACATCAGGCGCCACCGAGTACTAGTTCAGACAAGCAAAGAAAATATATAAAAAAAGAGACTAATAAAGAAACCGTTGCGATAAGCAACGTCCATTACTCCAATATCAGTTCAACCGTCATTATTACCTACGTAAATACCGAAGACCAGGAGAACATGTCACCGTGCAAGGACGAGACTGGCTGAGAGGAAATGACATCCACTATAGTCATTGGCTCGCCGCCAACTACAAAGGGACGAGCGGCAGACAAGATACCAAACACGACCAGGCCAGTTACAGTTATCTTTCATTTTCCAGTCTCTCTCGACACCAGTCTACATACATCAACTCTTTCTCCGCCGGAAATAAGTAGTAGTCATTTGCTCGCTTCGATTTGAAACTGCCTTCCTGCCTCAAGACCATTTAGGGGCAAACTTTCGAGTCATTAATCTTGTACTGGATGGCCACTGGCGTCATCAAAGTTTGGCCGATTTCGGTCTTTCTCGACATTTCATTCTTCCAGAGAATTGACCAAGGTTGAACAGGTCGTAATTCAATTTTTGTTTTTCGTCTTTTCTTCAAATCAGATTATTATTCCATCAAAGTAAAAAAGAAAAACCCTGTTTCTTACAATCGAGATAAAAAAATGGAGTCATCGTCCATCAACCGTACTAATAGTACCCTTCCCCCCTTTCATAGCCTATTAAGACTAAATCTAATGGGTTTTCCTTGAATTTAGATCAAAATAGAACGATAGCGTACCCTACACAAGCTAGATAGAGAAAGTGAAAATGTGTGAATGACACGGGATGACTGCGGATGTTGATGCTGGAAGGGCACACAATCTCTTAGATGTCAATCGCAGCATCATTGTCCATACTACACCTAACATCCCCTTGTAAATGAGTGCAAAAATTTTACCATACTATTATGGATATCTGATTTCTCTTTCAATGTGGTTTAATGGATTCATTTTCATCATTCTCTCGCGCTACTTTGAAAAATATATACATTTGTATATTTACCACGCGTTTAATTATTCCTCATTTATTCTTTGAATTCCCAATTAATTTTCTATTTCTTTCATAGTCCCCGTTCGAGCTTACGAAAGTGTTCCTTAAAAGCTATTCTATTCAGAGAATTTTTGCTTCTCTGCGTAGCATAGTGCACTAAAGGCATACTTTAAACTGTGATCAAAGCGGTGCTCGTTGCCTCAGTGTGCCTGGTTCGAATCGCTTTTCTGCACGGATTTTTTTTCGAAAAAAGGTAATAAAAATATTACTGCAAGGAAAAATGATTCCGTTTTCTCTTTCAATGTGGTTTAATGGATTCATTTTCATCATTCTCTCGCGCTACTTTGAAATATATATATATATATATATATATATATATATATATATATATATATATATATATATATATATATATATATGATAGTGAAACCACTGTATAGGAGCCAAAGGTTTAATTTACGAGACTAGTTTCAGTATGTAGTTTTCATACCCTCATCAGTTGTATACTGAGAATGCAATTGTTACAAAAGTCTATAAATAGCTTACAGATCAGGAAAAAACACGCAGAGAAACACACAACGAGGTTACGGGAATGGGGGTTGCATTTCAATCTATTAAAATAGATTCTATTTATATAGATTGTACTATTTTTTTACGGAAATCTTTACAATTATATATGATTTGTGCGTTTGAATAGTCAATTTGGTGGTTGAAATGGCTAATATGATTAAAAATACTGGCTGTGGTACTGCCTCGTCTGACATCACCTTTATGTTCATAAATTCGTTTTGTTAAGGTTCTTCCGGTCTCTCCTATGTAAAATGAAAGACAGTTTGTAGAACCACACGGGATTAAATAGACACCTGCTTTATTTGGCTGATCCACGGGCTTGGTCGAAGGAACGATTTAGGGATGGAAAAAGGGTATTTAAATGTGGTTAGGCGTGGGCAAATAACTTTGCTCACTCCTTTAAGAAGGGGAGAAAAAGGGAGGGATAGACACTTCGTATTACTAAATTTGTTTTTATCTTCGGGACGGTAATGAGTAGATTTTGCTTCAGATAATATTTCATTGATCACGTGGAGGTGATAATTTAATTCAATGAAACTGCAGGTTATATATGTAATCTCGTCTTCTACAAAGCAAGGCTCACATATCCTAAGTGCTCTCGAAAACATACCTGATGCAACGGCTAGCTTAATATTAATATCATGATGAGAAAAGAAATGGATATAAGTGTTAGAATGGATTGGTTTTCGGTACACAGTGAAACTAATTTTGTCAATGACTAACAATTTTTAAATCAAGAAAGTGCGTGATATACAAGTCTCGAACGCGACCAAGTAGTCTCCGCTTTAGACTGCTCGGTCTATATATCTTTCATGGATCTTTCTCTTCCCAAAGTAAGCATTTCCGTTACAAACTTCCTGCAGGGATGTACACGTTGGTTTTCTTTTCTTAATTTTAGGTAAATCTCTACTGGCAAATAAGAATGTACAAAAGTCGTCCAAACTAAAAAAAAAAAAAATACGAAGGGCCAAACTTCACATGTGCGATTACCCCAGGAATTAAAAAAACAAAAAACACAAATGCGGTGTCGTGTTAGCCATATCATGGAATCCAATTTATTAATGCATTATCCAATATATATATATATATATATATATATATATATATATATATATATATATATATATATATATATATATATATATATATGCAATAATTTAATTTAACTAGTACCTCGCCATAAACAAAACACGAGCTTCCTAAATGTCGACTTTAATTAAAGACAAAGTTAATTTAGTTTCTCATTATGTTTTAGTCTATCAGAGCTTTCAAGTATCGTGAAGGGGCATTACTATGGATAAATGAACCATTACATTAGTTTTCGGTTTTTAGTCCCGGAATCGAGGCTAATCGCGTGTACTTAAGGCATTCGTTTTCTTTCGAGGGTTACTGAAGTGAAATTTCGGCACGCGGCTCAGCATAAAATGTCTATCGACAAATCACGAAAAAATATTATGTATATACATTAAATTATTTTTATATGAATTAAAGTAATTTAATTTTTAAATATTATTATTATCCAGCATTTATACAACCCATTCATATAACGGGTTTCACGGGTTACTGAAATGTTTAAATCATTAATATTTTTTTTGTGGGTTCACAGAAAATTAATATATGCCAAAAAAAAATCAAAATTCTTGAGAGATTTTTCTTGCCCAAATGACAAAAAGTATGACCTGAAAATAGTGTGTAAGTGTCGTCCATTTTCATCCATATTCTCGAACGGGGGAATTCTTCCATCGAAGACACAACTTGACGAATCTTCTCTTAAGCTCTTCTGTGCTTCGTGGGCACCTTTACCCATGACGTCTGAGGTAGCCCCACCGAAAGAAATCGGGAGCCTCAAGGTCCAACGATAGAGCTGGCTACTTAATATATACAAATCGAGAAACGCCAGAGAACGTATTGAAAAACTTCTTTACTTTTTCTATCACTATCGTACTGACACCAAAATTCAGGCTAGTCTTCGAGCTATTCAAGTTCAGAACACAAGTGAGCAATTAAATCTGTAATGCGTTCTAGGATACATTGACAGTAAGCTTAACTCCGTTGCCGTACTCAAAGAGCACAGATCCTAGTAATAACGCTATTCTTAACGGTTGTTATTGCCAATGACTAAAAATGAGCATCACTCATTAACATCGGTACTGTTTGGTCCAATTCAAGAATACTTTGGCAGAAATCGCCACATCTATTTGTATCACAGGCAATTAAATCTTGTATGGATTTATATTTAAGGAATGAAAAATGCGAAAACCAGTAGGAACTAATAAATTGATGAGAGACGATCTTTTCCGGATGAAACTTCTTTGACTGTGAGTCATTGATTAAAGAACGCGATCAGCCTGGGGCGGTGTTGTTGCAGTTCATGCAGGACCTGAAGCTTTACTGCTAGGTAGTCCTAAAATCTTAGAGCAAGTCAAAGATTCAGGGTGGGCCTAAAGACCTCAAGCAATTCAAATATATAGAGCGGTCCTAAAGACCTTAGGCAATTCAAATATATGCATATTTGAATTTTGCAACGACTTTAGGACCACCATGTACTTCAGTCAATATTTCTGCTTGACTCCTGTAAGAGATTGACTCAAAACAAAACTTCCACAGGAAACCCGCTTCTATACACTCTAGCAATTCATGGAAGGCTTTATATGTAAAAATTTTACATAATGTTGCCACAAGATTTTTCAAGCGACAAAAAAAATCACTAAAATGTGAAGATGCTCCTTTGTTTAGTGCTTATTTTGACGAATATAAATTTTCCTGTGACACCCCCAAACCCACAAACACTGAAAGAAAAGCTTTAGATGATTTAAATATTTCCGTAGCCATAAAAAAAACGATAAAATTAATACATATTACCATTGGCAATAGTTTTGTAAAACCGAGTCGGTAGGAGATGCTTGCTACAGTCACACAAGAAAAGTGTAACATAGCACTTCTCGAGGTGAAACAAGTCGGAAAGTTGGCAACCTGAAAGAATATTACACCTACATATCATAAAATTTCCATTTACTTCTTTCTCTTCCACCTTGTAACTGCTCCGATGCGGGGTCGGGATTGCTGGCCAGTTGTCTCCACTCGGCTCTGTCCATCCATTTCATTTCTCCTCAGATCATCCTTTGCACTATCACCCATCTCCGTCTCCATAATACCCCATCACTAACAATCCACCCTCACATTTTAGTGTCTTCTCAGAACGTACCCATACCAGTCTTGTTTCCTGTATTTTTCTTAAGATTTCCTCACCTTTATTGTGCCGCTGATCCAGCCTCCTTTCCTTCGTCTTCTTCATTATGCGCGTCTCGCCTCCATAAACCATATCCGCCCATATTACGGTTTTATAAACCTTTCTTTTAACTCTCACATTCATTTTATCATCGCACAATATGCCAGATATCTCTTTCCAATATTTCCAACCCGATTGCATTCTACGTTCTCGGGCCAGTTCCCCATCCCAGGTGCGTTTAAATGTGTGTTGAAAACGTTTAAAATGTTCCGAAAGTGTCAGGGCATAAATAAATATCCGCACTCAGAGAAGCAACAAAAATATCTTGGCGCGAGAGAGACTATTCAGGAGACGAATTTCGGGTGACTGGTGTCTTCCATCTTCCTCTGGAATAAAGTTGACCAGAATAAGAGCGTCTCATTTTATAATTTACAAGCTCGATGCTGAGTGAATAAATGACATTCTAAGCATAGATTAATTATTACGAACGTGTAGTTATGACGAAGCTCCTTTTAACCCCGACGGTAATACGAGAAGAGGTGGCTAACATACGAGTATTTCTTCATCACAGCATCATTTTTCTGAGCAATTAAATATCGTGAATGGAAGATCACATGAGGGAAAGGGGGGTGGATGAGCTTTTGTAAATAAATATGAAAGCGCTTGGAATCTTTCTTTTTTTATATAGTCGTGGGCGACTCTACTCACTATGTCGGTCGGTCCCTGTTTTGCTTTCTTTTGTTTTGGTAATAACATTGTAATAATTTGGCCGATTCTAACGTAATTTGAAACCCTTATGTTGTTTTGCATTCTCTTTCGAATGGTATAATTGACAAGGTCCTCCTAAAGTTAGTCCGGGAATTATTGAAAGTTTTTAAGGTCGTACGGTCCTAAATCAGAATAAGTGAGATCACGCGACTTTTGGTCAGCAGATCTTGTTTTTTTTTCTTGCAACTAATCTACATCCTTAGTTTCATGTATTTTTTGTAACTTCCCCCACGGCGTAGTTGTTTTAGTTTGGGCAGTAGTTTGGAATAGGGGAGATAAGAATTGGTTGAAGTAACATTATGAAAATACATTCTGTGCCAATATTTCAAACAGTCAAATTGAATAAGACACCTCATTGTTCATGCAAAATGGAGCACATCACAGGGCAACGAAAAGAGAACTGAGTAATATGTTATAAAACTTCTTTTTTTTTTACTGTCAGTTCCTGAATAAACCTCAGAACCCGCGTGAACAATAGCAAACAACGCATATAATAATTAGGGCGAAATCTGGACTGTTTACTTCTTGCAGGCTTGTTTCCACCTCTGTTATTTCCTTTTATCGTCCTCTGTTCTTCGTAGGAGGATTACGAAAGGAAAATTTACAGTATTTCACGTAAAACCAAACCGAGCGCAAACGGTTCACTTTGGCGTTTTCTTCAGCTTTAACTGCTTCTACAGTGTATGGTCTACGCGCATCACCCCCCCCCCCCAAAAAAAAAATAAAATAAAAAAATAACCACAATTTAGGCCAGGGTGTGAACCCAGAAAAAGCGCTGTGCAAACACACACTACATCTCCCTCAGCAACAATAGGGGCAACCAATCAATTAAATAAATGAATTTATAAATATGAGGGTTTGTAGATATAAAATGAAAAAAAAGGCTTATATACTGATACTTCTCCACACTCAACCTCCATCCTCACACAAGTAGACATTCCCAACGAAAACTGGACCCAAGAGGAAAAAGATACTCTCTGGGAACCGTAAATTGTTGGTGTTTTTCCGAGAAAAAGGCAAAAAGGTTTCCGTTGGCCAAGCACCTCTCGTATTTTCCACCTTCCATTGGACATTAGACATAACAGGTTAGGAGGTATAGATTAGTAGAATAAAAGTAAGAGTATAGTGGTGAAAGGGTTTTGAAAAAATAGCAAAAGATAAGTTTAGTATAAGTTTGAAGGTTTTTTGTTCTCTGTTGGAAGGTTATCTCCAGCAAAAGTAGAGAGTATAGTAAAAATAGTATGTGAGAGCAGGGATGAATAGATCCCTGATCAAATGGTAGCTCTGGCAGTGTTAATCTCGTGTTTGGTTGTTTTATTTTTGTCATCGATTGGTAGACATTCAAGTCTTTGTAGCAACTAGAATAACTTGTTACTACGGTAGGTCAAAATTCGGTGAAATGTTGTCGTAATTGGAGTGTAATTATCGTTAGGTAAAAGTATCACATGTTAGGTTTTAAGTTTCCGGTCAGGTAAGGTCTTCTTTAATTTTTGGCTAGCTTTATGATACTACGTTCCTTGGGGGGATGACGGAGGAGTCTTCCCGTTGCCAGATATCTTCTTACGGAATTCTGCATTCGTCAGAACAACATAAGTGTCAGTAGAGAACTTCACAAGGTTGCGGAATAGAGCCTTTTTTACCAGATCTTCAGGTATGTCAGCTTCATAATCCCATGCCGTTATTCACGAGCATGATTTTCAGTTCCTTCGCGAAGGTGTCAGGCTTGGTCAAGTTAGCAATGTGTGCATAATAAATGCCCCACATTGTTTTGGTCGATTTTTCTTTTACAATTTGCAGGTACGTAGGTGCGGTGACAACACTACTCTCTGCGACCGTTGCCTTGGCAACCTTCGCGTAGGTGGCGTTAGCCTTCTTTTCCTCCTTTTTTCTGCGTTTGTCCTTTGTTTTTTTTAATTTGCTCCTTCTTTACAGGACACGTCATCGCTAATGTTCTGTGTGGGCCACCACAATTGAGGCATTTCTGGAACGAACCTTTATATTCGCGACAGGAATGGTCTTGGCCGGCGCACACAGAGCAAACTGTGAGTGCAGAGTTTGGGCAAGTGGCGGTGGTGTGTTCGTTTTACCTGTAGCACTTGAAGCACATTTGCAGGTCAACGAACTCCTCAAGTTCGATCTGTTCGGGGCAAATGCGGATATTAAAGAGGAGAAGGCCGTTTTATTTAGCTTTGATCGCTATTTGGGTCTCGGTAAATACAACTTTAAAAACATGGGTATAGTCTTTAAATTTTATCACTTCTGCAACTTTAGCCCACTTATGATTCCGAAGAATCTCATCTGTGATCTGGTCAGTGGAGTGTTCCCCAACCCAGGGGTCGAGGCGGAGGCAGATAACACTTCTGTGTGTTCGTATTTGTAGAGGTGTCTGTGGTTTGAGATTTATTTTTGTCAAGGGTGCCTGTGGCACGCGGGGAGGAGAGGGCTTCGATGTCCGCCTCCCTCGTACAGATAGCTGCGTAGCCATTCTGCAAGTCAATTAGCCGTTCGAGGGCAATATTGAGCTCGCCGTAAATTCTTTCGAAGACCTTGCTCCTGTCCGGTTTTTGCCGCCCTGGCAAGGTCCTCAGAGCAATACGCCGCGTCTCCCTCATCTCTCCGTCATTGCACCAAATGGCATAATTTGTGAGGGGATTTGGGAGGACCCGAGTCAGAAGTGTGTGTAACTGTGCGTGTATGTATTTTAGGAATCCATTGTGAAAAATAAGGGAGAGTGGTATGTGAAGAAGGTGGGAAAAAAGGATCCAATGAACAAATGGCCACTTTACCTCGAGACGGCGTAGAGCGATCCTTCTTCCTTTCCTTCAGCTAGCCTCCAGCAAGGCCAGTCAAGGAGAAAATAGCCACTTGCGAACGTATCACTGCTTGTATAAAATCCGGTCACTCACAACAAAGCGGAAACCAATCAACCTCATTCGAAATGAAAAACCAGTACAAATTCCAAAGATTTGACTGTACCGCTTCAACGAGCAGTCTTCACCTCGCACTGCATCTTACAACACCGTAAATAACGATCGAGGAGGTCTAAGCTGTATTTTCGAAAGTGTGCCGGGAAGGAGCCTAAATCCAAAACAAATTTGCGACGCCGCGGACAATTTTATCAGCCAAACTTCGACCCCAGCGAGGCCACAGCGGGCCAAGTCAATTGAACAGGGGCCAGCTCGAATACGAATCCGAATTATAACCAGTAGAGTGATCTATCCAGAATGGAAGACGGGGATAGAGTGGTTTAATCTACTCAGTTGATAAGAAGAGAAGGAAGGGAGAGAGAGGTTTAATCTACGCAGTCGAGAAGAAGAGGCATCTCCGACACAGGATCTTTCAGAGATATGATACGAATGGGTACCCCGCATCGACCTTCGGCAAACACACATTCAAAAGAGGAATGCAACCACTAACAAGTGTAGAGGGCTGATCACGTCGCCGAAAGGCGGAACACTCCACCCCAACCCACCGTGGGGAGCACTAACTACCTGCGGGAAAATTAAATAAACAGCGCTGCCTCCCCTCAGGAAACCATAATTAGGAAAGAAACTCGCTCCCACCAGCGAGGGAATTAATACTCGGGTGAAAGAGGACAATTGAGTAAACAGAGGGCGAAAGGGGAAGGGGGGGTCCTTAAACGGGGATCAATGATAAAAAGGACAAATGTATTAATAAACCTCGTAACTAATAATTTGGGGGAGCCAATTTTGGAGAGCTGTGCGCCCAACCGTTACCTTGCACCCCAATAGTCTCCTCTTTTCTCTACTCGCGCTATGTACCTTACCCAAGTTTTCACTATCCCTAACTTCACCAATTTATTTTCTAAGCTCTTTAAAAACCTAGGAACATTCGTTGGTTTGGGTTGTTTTTAATACAAACATTCAGTGTTGCTCTCCAATGCCCCACCACACAGGAAAAATGAAATAAGGACGCTAACCGGTTACACATTGAGGCAAAAGGAGACAACAGAAACAAAATGAGGGAAAATAGGTAAATTTCGATCAAAACAAAAGAAAACCGACCCGACAAAAATGAAACAAATAAAAAAGAGAGAAAGGAGATCTAAACTTATTACTACTAGGCTGAACTCACGACCTGCATGATCACTAGTGATCCCTCCTACCTTTGGATAAAAGGCAGAAGGATGGCGCATCACAAAATCGACTTAACCATTTACACATGCATGACCCCTCGGTCTTGTTTATTCTATATCCAATAATATCCGTGGAAATCTTAGCAAACAAACACTGTTGACACAAACCAAACCTCTGTGACAAGAGCCCAAAATGTAAGCCAATTTTTTGTAAGAAAAAAAAAACATCGAAGACACTCGGGTAAAATAAAATGGTCGATGAAACCCCAAACCTTCCCCAAAATTCTAAAAAAAAAACCCCCTCTCTGCCTCTCCCTGCTTGAAAAAAAAGTAAGTCTCATTACCCTCGCTTTCGGGCGAGGCATGGCGAGTTTTCACGTCTCGCCGGAGCAAATAACTCAGGCGACGACGCCGCATCACAAATGAGTAAGGGCGCGTCTCCTCTCACCGTTCCAATCCTATCATTAACATCCTGATGAGAAGGAAGCAGAAATACTAAGTCGCTCTCTACAAAAGGAAGACAGCTTTTATTTGGAGGTCACAACCCCATAATGAGTATTATAGTGGATTAAGAGGATTAGTAACGTGGGATTCTTCTCTGACACGAAGAGGGCGGGAACTTCCCACCCCGAAACAGTAGAAGTTAACAGGGATTCCCGAACGCAACAAGAAAAAACCCCAGTAAGATCGAACACACGAC
Source organism: Ceratothoa steindachneri (assembly GCA_963969495.1). Lineage (NCBI taxonomy): Eukaryota > Metazoa > Arthropoda > Malacostraca > Isopoda > Cymothoidae > Ceratothoa > Ceratothoa steindachneri. Next base: position 70,384,380 of record OZ018335.1, on the reverse strand, counting down.
CCTTAAATTACAAGTCCACTCGTGAGTGGGAGGGGGGGGAGTGTCGTACTTTAAGCCTTGAAAAACTCCTTCCCGACCGCAGCATTTCGGCTTACTTATCGTAAATCTTGCTACTTCGGATCTTTATTATTATTTCTGCATCGTCTTTCTTTTCTGCTCTCCTCGTCATTCTTTAGCGGCGAATTTCCAACATTTCTCGTCATTAACGACGTACTTTTTTTCCTCCCTCTGTCAGCCTAACCCCACTTTTACCAATTCGGTGGCGACCATTCTCCTGTCCTCCTGGTGTTGCCATGGCGATGACGGCCACGATTCTGTCTTGCGTAGGGATAAAGGAGGTATGTGCGTGTGTGATTTTAATGAGTGTATGTGCATGGAGGGTTTGACTGAGTAGATTTGCGAGTGATTTGAGTGAATGGGTGTGCCTGTGACTTGAATGAGTATGTACGTGGGTGATTGGAATGTAATTTGAATAAGTATGTGTGCGTGGGAAGGATGAATGAGTCTATGCGCGGATGACTTGAGTGCATGTGCATGTGATTTAAATGAGTATATGTGACTTCACTTAGTATATGAGTATTTTATTCGAATGAGTATGTGTGAGCGTATGATTCGTGAGTTTATGTGCGTGCGTGATTTAGTGTATGTAAATGTGTTGATTAACTGTATTTAGATTGATTTGAGTATGTACGTGTGTGATTTGAATGGCATAATGTGCATTTCTGATTTGAATTAGTATACGCATGCGTGATTTGACCGAGTGTATGCGCATGTGTGGTTTGAATGAGTATGGGCGTTTATGATTTGAGTATGAGGTTGAGTGAGTATGGGTGCGTTTGATTTGAGTGAGAGTATGTGCGCGCGTGTTTTGAATGAATGCAAGTGCATGTCTGTTTTGAGTATGTGCTGGTGATGAGTAAATGTATTTACATTTGTGGTTTTAACATGTGGATGTGATTTGAGTAGTGCGTGAGATTTGAGCGTGTAAGTGCATTTGTGACTTGAATGAATGTATGCATATGTGTGATATAAGTAAGTGCATGCGCAGGTGTGACTTGAATGTGTGCATGACTCCGAACTGACTGTATCATATGTGCGTGTGGATGGGGGGGGGTTAGAAAATGAATAGGTGCGTGCTTTGGGTGGGGGTGAATTCAATGGCACGTGTGTGAAAGAGATCAATGGTAAAGCTGAACATATCGACTCGGAGTTACCCTATCAGAATCCCGTAATCTCCTCCCTTCCTGTGCTCTCAATTTTGGGACCGCTACCCTAACTTTCTCCCATACACATTCACACACAAAATAACAACTTCCACACCCCTAACAAGAAACTCTTCCACCGCCCCACGCCCATGCTACAAATAAAATCATCCTCGCGCCTTTATCTCTTATCTAAACAGATACAGAATACAGTGGAGGGGTGAACAATGGAGTGCAGTATCTGGATGTCTGGGTGTGTGCAGGGGGAGGCTAGATGCATTCATCCGGTACACAAACAAGGCAAGTAATTAAATAGAAGTGCGGGAGAAAATGAGTGGGGTAGAGAGAAAGTAACAGTTTCGCATCCGCCTCATCTCTGCCGGAAATATATCGGTAATTATTACTATTTGGGCTCAATCAAATCGGGTAACCTAAGACCCTTTTATGTACATTCCCAAAATGAGTATTTGTTGTTCTTTTGTAATATTCAAAGTATTTTCTTTTGTCTTTTCTTCACAGATCAATATTTCCCGCTCTCTTTTATAGTCACTTCTGTTTATACCTGCTTTTGATGTTTCTTTTTTCTGCTCCCAATGAATGATGGTTATTTCCACTTTTCGTTGTAATCATTTTTTTATCGGCTTAGCACACACCTGTTCTTAATCATTTTGCCTATTCCCCGTTTATTTTTAGTTTCATCCAACCTGATTACACGTATGTTATGGTTGACCCCCAATTGACCGCCGTGAACGACGACTTTGCTCATTCTTTGAATTGAGAGGGGCCCCTTTCAGCTGAGAATGAGAGGTGACATGATCGACCAAAAAATAAAGAACAAAAATAATTACCTCAAATCTTCAGGAACAAGTTCGTAAAAATAAAAGATAGTCAAAAGTACAAACTTAACCACCCCTCAGCGTAGGAAGAGTGATCATGATGATTATAGAGAATAAAACAATTCTAATCCAACTGAGGTATGATCATCAACAAAGAAAGAATAAGAAACTAAAAATGGATGAATCCGAAATGTTTACAATGAGAGACAGTGCGCATGCAGTGAAGCATCCAGGACAAATCTGTACCTCGAGAACAAGAGCTCAAAAATACGAGTGTAATCTCCTTCAAGAGCCGCCAATGCGAACACAACAACATTACTTAAGATTACCCAAATCCCAATTCTTCTTTGATTAACAAGACCCGATCAGAAAAATGGGGCAAACTTGAAATAAACATACTAAATAAGCATTAGAGACCCAATGGTTACAAACAAACCCACACTTACCCTGCAATAGAGACTATTAAATTAAAAAAATACGCTATATCAAGTCATTGAACTACAATTCGCCATCGTCAAAGATACCCAATTTGATCGCCGGAATAGCCCAAAAAAATTATTGGATTTGGAAGGAAAAGATGGAAGCCATATTTTCGCATTATCTTGGCTACGTAGGAAAATGCATGCAAATAAGTCCCAATATTCTTGACGATATTACGAACTAGTGACGAGATATGGGGTCATCTATTCTGAACTTTATTCATTTTAACGATTTCCCTAAGTTCACGGTGATAATCATTAGGGCTCTCAGTAAAGACGGTTTGTTGACACAAGGAAGAAAAACTGCCGTAAATGGTTTACTTATGGAAGGCGGTGTTGAATAATAATAGAAACAACTAGAAGGAAGATTTTAATGCGGGGAGGGGGGACTTATTTGGAGCTTTCTACTCTTAGATTCTTTGCCTGCGTGTTTCACCTCAGTCCCTACTAAGTTCCTCGATCCCGTTGAGAGTTTCCGCTTCAAAGGAGACGATCCCTTTTCAATTAAGTCCATTTAGGAGTTTCTTATCGCCTTAAATGACTCTATCTAACGTTGTCTGGAAGTTATTTAGCACAGTCAATTTAAATCGCGATTTCCTTCCTTTCAGGTCGATAACGAAAAACAGTACATTTGCACCAACACACATACATGTTTATGACCCATTAACATGCGTCCGGGCGAACGAAAATACTTTGCATGTATAAAAAGGTGCTTTGTAGTCAATAATAAATATTAAAAAAAACAACTTATCTTTTAATTCCGTGCTCTATATTGCATACCTCTGCATAGAATTGACCTGGTTTATGAGAGGAAGCTATTCGCTCCCAACCCAGACGGAAGACGGATGCTGCGACGCCCTCTTAAAGCTAAGGGAAAGACATGTTTGTAGTTATGAGCCCTGTTGCAACATCACGAAATGACGCATCCCCCCCCCCCGTATTCTCACACTTACAGCAAATATATTATATTTCATATGTTCTTTTTATTTATGACCCCCCCCCCACCCCCACCCCCGATGGTCTTCCCATCACTGCCATTGAATGGCCATATAATTTGGAGCTGGCATAGATGGACAGGACCTTGGGCCAGAAGCCTCGACGAATGCCGCCGGCCTGAAGGGGTTCTCCCAGAGACCCAACACTCGTGTGGACATGAAAGTTTTGTCTGGAGTGTGCGAATGTCGTGTATGTTGTGAAATTGTATTAGCTGATGAAGCATGAATCACCCGCGTACTTCTCTCGAATGGTGTGGGTGTGGGGTTGCTTGGCTGAGTTGCGATTCATCCAGTTCAGCAGGGCTTGGGCCGCGCGCCTGAGGGTGCCGTTGGGCATAGTGGCGAGGTTTCGTTGGCAGGATGCGGGTGTTCCCTACGTGCTATCTTCCACCCGCAGCCGTGTTCCGGCTCATGGGCATCAATTGTGTGGACGGCGCGCTCGCGTCTACAAACCTCATAGCTCCCCCTCTCCAACAAATCAATTGACTCAACATACTAAATTTTTCAACTATCTACAAACATAAACAAGATTTGAACACACACACACTACTGCTATTATTATTATTTCGCAGTATTAATAGTAGTGTACTGATAGTACTATAGTAGTATGTATATTCATATCATTTAATAATATGAAACTCATAATTATGAATATTTGTGCTTTGAGTATTTATTTGGTTAAGCAAAACCACGCAAAGAGAAGCCAAAATTCCTAAGAACCAAAAGTAGGAAAATAGCGACGAATACTCACCTAATTTCTACAATTATTGCCAATAGGTCAACCAAATTTGTAGCATCATAATGTCACTCAAATATTATTCAGTATATTTTAAAGGAATACACTGAACTACTATTAATTAGCACTGGAAATCCATACCACTTTGTACAAACTTCATCTTCAGCTGTATCAACGAGTAATATATTTGGACTGATATAATCTAATCCCCAAATACGAGTATTTTAAATACTTGATTCAAACACACTTAAACATCCGTTTCTTAACTGAAAACATACCTAACTTGTGCGACCTCTCTTTGTAGCTAAGTCTACATCTCCCCGGAATCAGCGATGTAGCCTTTCTCGGGATCCCCTTTTAAATAGCCTCGTATTGATAACAACCATGCCTCCATACAATACTTACAGTGTAGTCTAACGACGAAGGTAAAATCGGGTAATAACCACATTACTGATATAACTGAAATATCGGTTTATAATTACAAGCATGCCATTGGGCGTACCGAACTCTGGTTCCATTTTATAAGAAAAAACTTTTTTAGCATCATTCAGTACAATTTACATTTTTCAAAATTGAGTTTATTCTGCCACACTTTGATGTCAAAGCTACCAATCTAAGTTCATCTACACTTGCTGGCATTTTTTTTTCTACAAGGCCGGAAATGTCTTTAGGGGTGTCATTTGCGAACTAGGAGCGACAAATCCTTAAAGCGTGGGGAACACCATTAATGACAGGTTAATTATTTTTTTACTATTTGACACAACTCTTTGCTTTTTGTTTGAAATCCACTCAATACCGAGACGGACATATCATTTAGTTCGAACTCAAATATTAATCTATTGGACCTAGCAAGGTAAAAAAAAAACATGCAAATTCCTCCTATATTCACCAGAACCTGAAGTCAAAACCAAACACTATAATATTAACTATTAATCCAAAAGATGTTAATATATATAAAAAAAATACGCCAACTTATAAACAAGAAGTAAACCGTCCTTGTCAAATCGTATCCCAACTGCTAGTGTACTAATCTAGCTCGGATTCAGCTAACTACATAATTGGGTTAACTTTTCAAAAAAGTTTACCTGTGACTAAAAAAGTTTAGGAATTTGAATGTAACCTGCCTCCACATCAAATTTTTATATCTAAATCCTTGCCCTACCCTAAGACAACTCGAGGAATTCTAAGTGTCTTGATCTGATATAATGATTAATTTCACGTCTTAGAAATCTACATCTGCGTTGCTAATATCTAGATTAGATATCTCAAATAATATTGCCACCTTTTTATGTACAATGCCCGTCATTTAAATTATTGCAACAAAAAAAACAATTCGGAGAAGACCAGAAAACAGCCTGAAGCCGTCGTGGCATTGGGGGGTATGTCCATGGAAACAGTCGCGGCGCAATGGCACACAACTTTAGGTTTTGCTCGACCGTCTCGCATCATCTTTGGCAAGCAGCCCGGAGAGCTGCCCGTGTTCCTGCCATGTAATCGGTGTAAGGAAGAGCGAAACGCTGGCCTGGTCGCCCAGTCCTCGCGGACTCTTTGGCGCCCTCATCCCCCGCAATTGCTACATGTCCAGAAATCCAGCAGAAGATAATATCGACATCCGCCCGGCTGGCTGGCTGGCTGGCTGGCCAAAACCGTGGCGTCACAGATATCACGAACCAGGGGATGCAGAGATTCCAATGCTCCGAGAGCACTCAGGGCGTTTTGTCAGTCGCTATGGATCACAATCCGGTCTCCGAACCGGGCACGTCGCGTAATCTCCCGCACCGAGTGGTGTATTGCCACCAGCTCGGACGTGAAGACAGACGCAGCGCCTGGTAGAGCCCCGATGACTTCAAACAGAGGGGATACGGCGTGGAAGCCGACCCCCTCTTGGGACTTGGAGCCATCCGTATACACTGGCACGGTTCCAGCGTGACACGAAGTGTGCTCCAAAAAGGCCAAACGCAATACTCCCGGCGCTGTAGAAGCTTTGGACAAAGCAATGAACCCATTCTATCTACCCCAACCACCACCAAGACCAAAAAAAAGAACCCCCAGCACACTACTTCCATCCTCTCTTCCTCACCCGTCTCCCCACACACACCAACACCACTACCAAACTACAATCGAATAAAATACTTCCGCACCTGAACTCACCACCACCAAACAATATCATAAGTAACTCCCCGCCCAAATAGACCAATCAGAGAAACCACTACACTGCCACACAGTCATCCTGTCCCAACAGAACAAACAGAATAAACCTCACATCACGCACATGCATCAGATGCAACCCAACACAACACCAAACACCTTCTCCTTGACTATCCGAAACTCAGCTATGCACGCAACACCCACATCATCTCCGACCTCAAGGACCTAGGGACCCATCCTGGGGACATGCTGGCCGTCCACCTCCTAGGGGAGGGGGGAGCTAGAAAGTGTATGTATGTATGTATATATATATATATATATATATATATATATATATATATATATATATATATATATATATATATATATAAATATATATGAATCCATTAAACCACATTGAAAGAGAAAACGGAATAATTTTTCCTTGCAGTAATATCTTTATTACCTTTTTTCGAAAAAAGGTTATAAAAATATTACTGCAAGGAAAAATTACTCCATTCTCTCTTTCAATGTGGTTTAATGGATTCATTTTCATCATTCTCTCGTGCTACTTTGAGAAATATATACATTTATATTTATATATATATATATATATATATATATATATATATATATATATATATATATATATATATATATATATATATATATATAAAGAGCGAATAAAAAATTCACTAATACAATATTACATTACAAATATATAAACTTCTTTAATTCAGAAAAGATGCTTTAATTGGAGAATGCTAATTTTTGAAAAGGGCCTAATGTTTTTTGCGAACGACGAGTCCTGTTCCAATATTACTCGAAAATGGCATTTTATTTGTTGCGAGCAAAATTCCAGGTATTTTTTCCCCTCATTTGCACTAAACTGGATTGATAGAAACCTCCTTTTATGGATATTAAGTCTACCTTTAGCTTTTCGTAGCCACCGACTGAAAACACATGAAGATGACGTTTGGGACTAAAGATAAAAACACTATTTGAGATTATATTCGGTTGAAAGCAGAGAAATACAAATCTAAGATGGCGCGTGTTTTAGTCACCGTTTTATCAATACCCAAAGGAAGCATTCGGAGAGTACAGGAGGGTAGATAATTGAAGTTAGGGGGAGGGGTCTTGGAGCCTAGGGGATGAGGCACTGGATTTTCACGTCCAGTACGCGGCTTGATTACCACCGAGAAAGAACCCTGCAAATTTCCTAACACCCCTTGCTTGTAAACCTTTGTCATTCTGATCTCCATGCGAATTTCATTATCCGATCGGGGGCCTCCTACAAAATCAAAAGGGACGGGTGTCGCAATTAGCTAAACAAGCAGTCGCGGAGGGGGCGGGGGGGCATGAATTCCCTGGGTTCCCGTGGGATTTTTGAGAAAAGTAAACTCAGATAACTAATGTGAGCATTTTCACCCAGATGACCCCCCAAAACCCGAAGTGAAGTGAATAAATAAAAAGATCCAGTAAACCTCGTCACACCGCGAACTCGGGGCGGGAGAGCGTGTTGCAAACCACCAGGGAGAGGTTCGTCCAACGAGCGCAATTATTCACAAATACAAACCTGACCCCTTTGGGGCAAGGACGAGACAATCAATGAACAAAGGAGGACCATCACAATACTACTATTTGTGGGTTCGATGGCAGCATCCAACGAGGGGTAGCACAAATAATCGAAATTGCTATGCATTAATTGTTGTTACCCGTCAAAGGGCAGCCATAACGGGAGAATAGAAAAAAGAGGAGGAAATTGATACTTATGAACGCACATAAACACAAATGCACAAAGAAACTTAGAACACGCCATGTTCACTTCACTATGGGAGTTGATAGATCATAACATGATAGTGTATTGTTACTATGCAGGTGGGTCTTCTTTTACACTAAGTCGGAAAAGGGGCCTCGTTCAGATTTGAGACACTGGTTACAAGAATGTTTAAAACATAAATTCCCGACTTGGCATCCGAAATTTTGGAGAAGAGTATTATTTGGGGTCTTTAAGTATTGAAGGATCCTTTTTAAATTATCCAAGCACACTAGAGGGGTAAATTCAAAGAATATTGAAAGCAATGATTGTAAGTAAAGTTGAATGAATGTCGAATTTAGCGATTTTAGTCGACGATTTTTTGATTAACCTTGAATTCATAACCTTATTTAAATACACACGTATATATTTTTGACAAAAAAAATAAAAAATCATACATTTTATTACAAAGCTCACAAATCTTTTTCTCTGAACTTTTGATTGCTGTAGGTGGGCATTTGAACCAATCTTCTTGTTTTCCAGATGCATAACCCTACTAATATAATAAAATAAGTCAATGCTGCTGAAATAAGAAAAGAAATATTATTCACAAACTTATAATTACCAACAACTTTCGAGCCTTGATCATAATTTTGATGGCAAATTCTCTGATAAAAAATAAAAACCTAATTAAGGGCTAAAGTTCGGTTTGCTTTAGTGATTGCATGGATATTTTTAATAGCGTTTAAGGGTTTAAATATTAATTCTGAGTTTTGCTTTTTTAAATAAGATCGGTCAATGTCTAAAAAAAACTAAGCTATCCAAATACTCTACAGCGCCCATCTCATAATAAAATTATACAAGTGAAAATCAAAGAGAAAGGTACACGCATGCCATTTAATCAAGTACATTCCACATACTTTTAAAAAATAAGACGTTTATGGCACGAATATATCCAATAACAGTTTATTAAACGCTTCATACAATATTAACATTGTGGTTTTTACTTACCTCGTTAACTACTTCACAAAACACGAAACCAATGAAAACGACATCACACCTGAACGCGGACAAAACTTATACACATACCAGAGTTTAGCAGGCATAGTTGTAACAACTACATTACCTACTATATAGTCGGGCATAATGCCCCCACTCCCATAATGGTCAATATAGCCTTTTGTATCTCCTGTCAATGTTTGCATTACAAAGAGTTATTGTTGATATAGTTTAGCAAATTTAAAAAAGCCGAATTAAATAGACCAAATAGCGACATTATAATCGCGGAGTATGATTACTTTGAATAGCAGGTTAGTTTCTTTTTGATCACGTTTTTATTACTACTCTATTGTCCGTGTTTGTTTCTTTATTACATTTTAATGGTTATTGTTCTTAATAAAATTCTATTTTGTTGAAGTGAAAACAAAACTTAGCGAAGTTGGATTTTTTAAAGGTGAGCAGAGTTTCGTGTGCCGAAAAAAAGTTGTACGCGTGTCACTTTGGGCACGCGGGCCATAGATTAGTCCTTAATTTTTTTCGGAACCGAGTCGTTTGCAAGATCCTTCCTCTATTATTTCCTTACGAATTTCGCAGCGCATTAGGTCCCATTTCAAGGTTTTTGAGAGGAAGAGAGATTCGGAAGAGTTGCGCACTCTCCTACTCCTCAACACCCCAAATAATCTCTTTAGGCCACCCCTATGTATCTTTCACACATTTTCACTTCTTACAATACAACCTTATTAAATGTCCCATAAATAATCTTGTGGTGGGTTCACGTCAGTTTTCGCCTTATAGTTGTACTTAAATAATATCCTGGTAGTCCGTTCTCGGAATGTGGAATGCGCTTCCATAGGCCCCACTTGCCCCACACTCTACTTTATCTTTTTATAATCGACATCACACATTTAAGTGGGATCGGGGGCAATCAACGTCAGAAAGTACCCTACCTATTTCACGACCCTATGCCTTATTAAAACAAATTCCCCTAACCTTTTTAAAACGCCAGATTGGGACTTCACACCTATGGGATCTAATGCGCTGCCCCCACCCCCACACACAAACCACCTCCATGCACATCCCTCATACACAACATTGGTTTCTCGGGAGGCCCCTCCTCATCGTCTCTCAAACACTCATTTTTACATAATCAAATACAGCCTTCAAAACCTTCGTACACCAGGGTAGTCTCGTTTATTCTCCTACTCTCTTTCTCACTCATTATTCATACACGCACACATCACCTCATTCACGTTTCATTATACCATATATACTACAAACGCATTAAGTCCTTATGCCATCATCTTTTCCACACACAACATCCCTCTCTAGAGTCCATTTACACTGCACTCACACTCGATCTTTCCTTCTAGTTCCATGTATTATTATCATCAACACACACAAACTTTAGTATCATAATAATGCTGTGTAACTTTGTTGGAATTCCACATCCAAATAGCATTCAGTAACGCTCTGAGTGTCCCTGAGACTTTCCTGCTATTTAAAACTTTATTATCTAAATCTGTTTCACCCGTGCCACTATAATTCACCACAAATCTAAATAATTACAACATGGCATTTTTTCAAGGCGCAAAACGCGGAATAATATATCACATCCGCAAATTCCTAATCCAACCTCTGCAACAAATGCCTAATCATAATCCTTCCTGCATTGAATTTACTCTGATCTCCCTTCTCGCAATACCTTGACGATGGAGGCTCCATATCAACATCTCCAATTCATCTCACTTTTGGCCAAAACACCAGATCATAAGTATACACCAACATATTTGCACAGCACTCACTCTCCTCGTACTTCTCTCAGCAATTCATCCATAAAGATATTAAACATTTAGAGCGACATCACACGCCCGCGTATACAGAACCACTCACCCAGATCATCTTTGACTCGAACACTCGACCTCATTCAAATATAAAACCTTTCACATCAAATGCTGATGCTAAGGCTTAACTTCCACACATAATCTGATGACCAGTCAGCAGTTTATCGCACACCCACTCTAAACTTTGGTTACCTCACCGAATTTTTGTCCAGACAGAGAATGTTTCTCAAACTACAAACAGGAAGCTCTGACTTTTAATTTAGTTAATTCAGCATTATTTAAGACTTTATTGATTACAAAAAACAGATTACTAAGCGTTCCTTTTGTTTCACAAACACGAAAATACGTCATAAGTTAATTCCCCGTAAAAGAATTTTTCCGGGCTGGTTCATTTTTGCTCGATTACCAAATAAGATAGAAAATGAGCTACCAAATGGAGCCATAAGCTCTCACTTTCCCATAAAGGTGGATAAAGAAAAACAAACACGATTAGTGAGTAAAAATGAGCAAAAATGGGTAAACAAAAAAGTAAATAAAAAATGCCGAAAATAGAGATTTTCGCATCTCAAACTTTGTCAGACTTAAATATTTCACCCGAAAGGATGTAGCTAAACCTTCCTGGAAAATACATATGTACATACCCTGTATACATGAGCGCATGTAGTCTAAAATACAACTCCCCCTCGCATCATAGGGGTTGTTTGAGGCCAAGGGCGGATGAATATATGTGTTTTTTTCTCCTGCTCTGCCCATCTAGCAACTAACAATGGAGGAAGTGAAAGCATGGAAGTTGTTATCTTCTTTACAAAGATTTCGTTGATTAGCGAGAATGCGCCAGAAGCGGCAATTATATACAACACAATTTTACATTTGTGCATTCTTTTGTTTTCTTTTTGGGGGGTCGACGGAAATGAAACTATTATCAGGAGGAGGGGAAGACTGAAGTAAAATTTGAGGTAAACGTCAATTTTACTTTATCTTGGAAAAGGCGAAAACCAATGGGGAAAAATAACTCACCCTAGAAGCAGTTGCGAAGAGATGTGTACAAATATGGTAAAAATGGAGGAACGTGAACAAATATGGAAGGCACAGAACCCCACTTAAGCGAAAGAGAGACGCGAAAGCCCAGAAGAACCCCCCCCTCCGACCTAGAAGCAAAACCGCCACCCCCGAGATGAGAAAAGTAAAGTGAAAAATAGAGAGGTAGAGGAAAGTATAATATATGTACTTGGGGGGTGGGGTGCCGGGAGATTGACTGATCTTTTTTTTACTTCTTTCTTCTTCGTTTTTACATATTCAATACATATTATAGAATAGTTTCTCCTATTTCTGTGTTCGTTTTGCTTTATTTTGCCTTTTAGTTTTACTTTGCTTGTGGTACCTTTTCAGGTGACGTTAATTCTAATTCATTTATTTATTTAATATTATCTCTCTCTCTTATATATATATATATATATATATATATATATATATATATATATATATATATATATATATATATATATATATATATATATGTGATAGAACGAGTTCAGAGCGGCATTCATTTCAACTTCTATCACATTTTATTTAAAACCATGAGGCTACCCACGTGCATCTTCGATTCGAGGCTTGGAGTCTTATCAACAGCTACCGGACGCCAATGTTTAAACAAGGAGGTTATCGTCCCCCCCGTTCGCCCCCATACGCCGACCTCGTCAGATCGAGTTAGGCTTATGGGCAGATAAGGCATTGTTCCCCGGCTCGGCTGTGCGTTCCCTCAAAGCTTCCACCCCATTCTCCCCCACGCCAAGGAGATGTCCTGGCTATTTATATGGAAACTTTACCACTAAGATGAGATTGGAGATCCAGATTTTCGTCGCGAAACATCACCACGACCCTCTCTCCCTTTGTGCGCCAAGGGACCTCGACCTCGAGATTCACCATCACTTGTCCAGAAGGAGGACAATATTCCTTGAGTGCCAAAGGTTCGAGCCTTTAGTGACGCCAAGTCCCCAAGGCATCCCCCCCCCTGTTGTTCAAGGAGAACAGCATTAGAACAGCCATTGTTCGTTTTGAGCCCTTCGCCAAGAAACAGTTCTCATCCCCCCCCCCTGTTGTTCAAGGAGAACAGCATTAGAACAGCCATTGTTCGTTTTGAGCCCTTCGCCAAGAAACGGTTCTCATCCCCCCTTGTTGTTCAAGGAGAACAACATTAGAACAGCCATTGTTCGTTTTGAGCCCTTCGCCAAGAAACGGTTCTCACCCCCCCTGTTGTTCAAAGGAGAACAACATTAGAACAGCCATTGTTCTTGAGCCCGTAGACAAGAGACGGTTCTCATCCCCCCCTTTGTTCAGAAGAGAACAACCTAGAACAGCCATTGTTCGTCAAGCCGTTCGTCGAGTAACGGTTCTCCTTTCCAAGACGCCACGTCAGGATCCTTTTATCCTCCCCCTTCGGCTGGAACTCGCCAGCGGACCGAATATTCCTTCAAGTACCTTCCACTGCACCCTAATGAAGTTACGTAAGCCAAGCGTCACCTTTTGAGTATTGATCCCTTATTTGTCAATTCTATCCTGTGCTTTAAATGGTTTATCGAACCATCCCATCTCTTTAACTCCATATTTGTTTTACCTTTTTTGATCCCTTAAATCCTTGGATTAGCCCGAGTCTCCACGACCCTTTCCATTCTGTTTGTCAATATTTTCCGTTTTTGTGTTTGCTGATAGTTATTATTAATAAAACTCTATTTTATTAATGATAGCAATATTATTATCCTTGAGCTCAGTTCCACTTCTTAAGCATTTTGAAGATACATAATATCGGCCACCAGACAGTAAAAACGCACTCTAGAGATAATTAAGGAAGTTCCCTCAACGAATAGTGATATATGGTATATCGTCGGGAGTCATTCTACGACAATATATATATATATCAATTCATTCACACCAACATACACACACTCTCGTACACGGTCTTTTGCCAGGCTCAAATATTCCCTTTTGATCAAACAATCAATCATCTTTTTTTTCAAATCAGTCGGTCTCACAGGATACTGCTATGTATCTTGTTATTTTAGCGCCAAAAAGTTAAACATGAACCTCATAAACATTTTTCCCAAACTTTCTTACGACTTTATTATCAATCCTTTTTCAGCATTTATCTCTACCCACATAAATTCCTTTGATTAAGAATTTCTGCTGTTCTCTCTCTCTCTCTCTCTATATATATATATATATATCTCTCTCTCTCTCTCTCTCTCTAACATACATCAACGAACATTCACCTCAGACAACGCTCCTCCCTCAGAAACCCAAATGGTAATCAAAACAAGTCACGCCTCCTTTATTCTCACATAAATGATCAGACATTATAGAACATTAAACACAGTCAGTCACATCAATTCAGGAAGCACAAATCTCTTCCATCCGTCTTCACCCTGTGCTCCATCCACCGTAGGACATTTAACTCACTTGAAGTCCACCCATTTACTTTCAGAAGCAGTCATCGGTGGATTAGATTCACAAGTCTTTCCATCCGCATTCACATTTACTCCTTACACCGAAAAAGGGATCTAAACTCACCGACTCCAGTCATTCATCCTGATAAACGTCAAGTTCAATATAAAGTTATTTTCATCAAGTTGTGTATAAATCCAAATACGAACTTATTTGGTGAACACCTTCATAAACAAACTCGAATCCCGAGCTTGGATTCATAAGCAGAGAAGAAATATTTGTTCCAACGAGGAACTGGTGAAGCACCCCCACCTCCCCTTCCTCGCTATATATATATATATATATATATATATATATATATATATATATATATATATATATATATATATATATATATATATATATACAGTAGTGACCATAATGATTCGGACACTTAGTTTTCCATTACAAAACTTAAGGTAACTTCAGACCAACTAATGGCAAATGATGCAGGATAAATAACAGATATAAAATAAGCATAGCTATAAGTTGTACATGTACATGTCTAGGGGACCCACTACACCTGCCTATATCTAGTAGCTAATTGTTAAGCTACATCAAGAGGATTTATCTCTCCATCATAGGATTTAACCTCCCCAAAGTGTTGTACATAATATATCATGTAAAGATACCACAGGCTCGAGTATCAGTGGAATTTCTACTGGTAGGCCTAAGAAAACCTGAGATGGGTGACCAAGCAATCGTTCGGATCTCCAAAAAGAACGAAACAAGATAGCAGCCAGGATTTCCCGAGAAGTAATTGCAACTATGAGTATTAGTGTCTCCGGGATGACAGTATCACGCCGCATGACGGAAAGATCTTTAAAATCTCGGACACCTGCAGTCAAGCCATCGATCAGCCCAAGAAGAAGAAAGCTAGATTATCCTTCGTCATTAAAAACATCCTAGGAAAGAAGACCAATGGTCCAAAGTACACTTCAGCGATGAATCGAAGTAAAATGTGTTGGGTTCAGATGGCAGGAGGAGGTTCGGCCGTCGAAGACCTGGCGAAAGATTATCCGTGAACTGCGTCAAGAGCCGCGTTAAATTTGGAGGAGGAAGCGTTATGGTGTGGGGCATAATTTCGGCGGAAGTTACTGGCTCACTTGTCCGCTTGCAGAACAGAGTGAATGCTTAAGTGTATACAGAATTTCTGCAAGCAAATGTTATGCCCCATATGAGAGCCGCCTCTACCCAACCTGCCATTTTTCTGCAGGATAATGCACTTTACCACACGACAAAGTTGGTGAACAATCTCGTGGATAGGGAGGAAGTTAGTGACATGGACTGTACTGCTCAGGGCCCGGACCTCAATCCAACTGAAATTTTGTGGAAGCCGTTAGGAGAGAGCAGTAAGGAGAGAACCTCAAACATAGTCGAAGGACTTGAAGGACTATTACAAGAGGACTGGAGAAAAAAAATAGAAGAATGCTTTCGGTTAGTGCGTTCCTTTGGCATGGCAGAAGATGTAGTGTGTAATTGATATTAAAAGTCTACATACCAAGTACCATTATATTGTAACAACCGAAAATTATTTGTTGAGTAAATTATTCTGTAATTTATCGTGCATTACTTACCAGTTTGAAATTACTGAAGTTTTGTGAGGGAAACCTGTTCCCGAATCATTATGGCCGCTACTATATATATATATAAAGAGGATGAACAGGACAGAGCCGAAGACGGTTAACATTTATTGCAAACGTTTCAGGATTATCACCAATCCTATCATCAGTGCTAAATAAAGAGTACAAAATACAGATTAATTATGAAACTCTTTGGCTTGATGATTGTCCAATTAATTTTCGTCCGGTCTTATATAGGCTCTATGTAGATGACACTCTTTTATTTTTCGCCATAAGTCACATAGTACAATTATTTAAATCCGAAAGATCCAAATATTAGATTTTCCTGTGAAAAAAAAATAATGTCTCGTTTCTTGACGTAAATATTACCCGTCAAATGTTTACCGAAAACCTACTTTTTCGAACATTGGATTAAGTTTTTTTTAGCTTCTGTGAATTTAAATTCAAAATTAATGCCATCCATACACTCCTCCATAGAGCATACAACCTATGTTCAACTTTTTCAGCTCTCCATTTGGAATTCGAATTCTTAACAAAATTCTTTGCCTCCAATGGCTACTCCAAATTGCTATTTCAGAAACAAATTAGTCTGTTTCTCAATAAAAAATATTCCACTCTGCCTCCATTACAAACTGTTAACAAATTAAAGGTTTTCTTTTCATTGCCATACTTTGGTTCCCAATCCGAAAATTTTTTTAAAAAAAGAGTTGTTAAAACTGCTGAATTCGGCTCACTAATGACTTAAAACTAGGATCACTATTTAAATTCAAAGATCAACCACCCACCCACCTGTATGCGATCAAATATTTTATACGTCTTTCTTTGTACGTGCAACAGCACTGTAAAATATGTGGGGGCAACAAGGGGTACGCTTTACTCCCGCTTCATATGGGTAGATCGGAGAGAACTGGTCTTTACCTTGGCAAACCTGATCCAACCCCAATTCGAAACCATCTATCACAATGTGGCTCTAAGGCTACACTCAAGAACTTTACAATACTTAATTAATACGGTAAGAAAAATCTCAGACCTTTACCTGCTAGAATCAATTTATATTACAAAACTTCAACCCATTCTAAATAATAATAACTTGTTATCTGTTCCATTAAATATAGTCACTCATTAACAAACGTGTAAATTTGTTAAATTTTACAATGCTTTGAAAAAATAAAATACACTGCCAATTATTTTCCTATTTTATATAAGTTCCCTCGTTAGATTTTTCCATTGTATTCAATTCGTCTCCAATTTAATATTTATGCTTGTCAATATAGTTTTTGTTTTTTTTGTGTGTGTGTGTGTGTGTGTGTGTTAAAAATTTTTTAGGTATATATTTAATTAATCTGTATTTTGTACTCTTTATTTAGCACTGATGATGGGATTGGTGATAATCCTGAAACGTTTGTAATAAATGTTAAGAAGCGTCTTCTGCTCTGTCCTGGTCATCCTCTTTATTTTTCGCCTGAAGTATATATGTATATATATTCTATAAAAGTGAAGTTGTTTTTTTTTCTTTATGTTTAATGATTACCTATTTAATTATTTAAGGCATTCATATTCATGCCTTTGTTTGTTTGGATATGATTCTATTTATTTTAGATTACTTCTTTTCATTACTTTTACTGCATCTATGTTAGTATTGGTAGTTCCGCTTCCCGCAGGTGGAGCCTGCTGCTGGGAAACTTGTTAAATTTGTAGCTATCATTTTGAATACTAAGTCTTTTACTTGTCTCTATGTGCTTATCCTCTATTTTGGCCCATATTTTATTTGCCCGTTTTTCCAGGGAAATACTTATTGGCTCTATGTCGGCCGTCTTTAAAAAGTTTCTAATAGGCTTTCTTTCTCTTCTCTTGTATTATTAATTATATACGTTGCTTTATTTTGTACCCGTTGAAGTTTCTTCTTGTTTATTTTGTAAGTAATATGAATTGGTATTGGTGCGTAAACCAAGACCGACTCAAGAAATGCTTTGCAAAGCGTCCTCTTTCGCCTCCGATGCATCTTCTTTAGGCGGGATAGCGGTCTAGTCCTTGTTTGGTTTTTGCTGTTCTATCCTTCGTTTGAGCATCACATCCTTTTGTACCGATGTGCAGTAGCAACACATTTCCTTCCGTCCAGTACTCATAGTTCCTTCCTTCAACACTAATCTGGCTCTTCTTGATTCTCATTACCGGTAATATTCTAAATTTGTGACAGTTCGTCTCAATTTTCCAGTTCTTTTTATAGTCGTCGATGATTTTAATTTCTCTTGCCGTACTTCTGGCTTGCCATCGAGGGTTGGTGAAGGATGTAGAAATTATTTGGCTAATATCATCCGCGTACTGTATATTCATATAGCCTGGTGATATAGGGAGTGGTAAATCAGCAATATAAATCAAATAGAGGGTAGTACTCATACAACCTCCCTGTGGGAACCTTCTGAAGATAGGTTAGTCCCTCGTAATTCTCGATGGTGATATAGGATTTTCTATTACTGGTGTAATCGGCCAATATTCTTTGCATCTTGATGCCGAGATCTAGCTGCAGGAGCTTACATTTAAGTCCTTCAACCCATACCTTATCGAAGGCTTTCTCAACATCTCGGAGGACGCTTGGCTTCTGCTATCTTTTCTGTTATAATATCTAATGCAATTGTTGAATCCCTATCCTTTTGGAATTCATATTGGTTGGTCATTGTACTTTCCGTTTTCTTCTA
Organism: Ceratothoa steindachneri; assembly: GCA_963969495.1. NCBI lineage: Eukaryota > Metazoa > Arthropoda > Malacostraca > Isopoda > Cymothoidae > Ceratothoa > Ceratothoa steindachneri. The sequence continues at coordinate 70,365,653 of OZ018335.1, read as the reverse complement.
GGAATTCCACCAGACTTCTATTTGGAACACCTTTTCCAGAAAATTCAACAGCGATATTGGTCTGTAATTAGTGACTAGAGTAGATGGTTTGAACAAACGAGATGGGTGACGCTACTACAAATAAAAACACTCGAGTCGAAAAGAGCTCCCAGGACCCCGAGCCCCTTCCACAACAAGTAACCCTACTAACGTAAAGGACATTAGTTTTTATTATTTTATCCTCATCTTCCCATTAATGACCAGAAACTCCGCATGAGTCAATTAAAATTATAAATATGTTAAGAATATTTTAAGGAACCCTTTCTCACACACGAAGTTGTCTCGGATTGATTGAATCAAATTTGACATTTTTACTATTTCCATTTATTTTCCTTTCTTTCTCTTCAATTTTGGGGAAAGAACGTTTAACACCCTCTTTCGCCCATTACTGGGTTTAAACAGGCGCGGAAATGATAGTGGGAGATTAAAAAGGTAAGCGCAAAAGATGACCCGAGAGAGATAAAAAAAAGAGAGCACCAGTTTGTGTTGGGGTGCTGGGGTCGGGAGGGCGCGTCGCTCCTTCATGTTTCACTTGTAGGGGGAGTATTCCCCCTCCTACACCATCTACCCACCCTTGGAGGACCCACTTCAAATACAAATGCATTTAAACGGACTATTCGGGCCGAAATAATACTTTGAAGAATTCATTTGAATTAAATATTCAAGGAACTTGCGAGATATCAAATTCCCAGCCCAAACTGTGCAAGATTATCAGCAGTTACTGAAATTCAGGCAAACTACTGACTACTCAAAGAGATTGCGACGTTAGGGAGGGGTAGTAAAAATGAAGAAAAACAACGAAAGCACCACGTAAAATATTTGAAAGGATGTTCGCAATGTGGCCAAGTTCGGGGATGTGAAAATGTGTGGAAGGTATAAGTAGCCAAGAGAGGAAACTACTAGAAGCATTGGCAGTTCGCCTTGGTTGAATTTAAAATTTTCTGATGTGCATATAAAATAGGACAACTCATCTACACCTTGAAAGAGGTGGGTGGGTATTGCTTCTTGAATTAACCCGTAGAACCTGGGAATTATGAGCAAAAGGGCAGGCAACCCATACATTCTTTGGAGAGTGGGAAACATGGCCCATTGAAGAAGGCCATTAACTAAAATCAGGCTTTGAATTGATAGATTCAAAGCCCATCTATTGTCCCCTATCTTTAAGCGCGCCAATATGAGGCTCCCCGGAGTGGGATCATTACAGCGACGGCTCCGCGGGCCCGAACATTGATCTCCAGAGACGGAGGTGATCAGTGTGTCGTAAACAGGAATCTCAGGAATAAATCCGGCAGTTACCCAGCCAATTTCGCCCACCCTTTGTTTTGGGTGGCAACGCCCGGGAACAACAATAACGAGACTTCATCCCAGGATTCAGAAAATCCACCCTCCTCGCCCTCATCCATACCCCGGATTGATTTAGTTTGAACTTTGTGTGTATGTGTGGGGAAGAGCGCCAAGATGTGCGCATAAGGGACCAGCATCTATACAAGGGTTTGCTCCAACTAGAAGCTTATAATAGGCTTTGACCACTGATCCAAGATGGCGCCCGGAATGGCTGACATGAAATTCATAAAAATTTCGTGGTGACATCCCATATAAACGCACACACATATGTTCACATGAGTTTGAGCTAACAATTCGAGAAGGTCGAATTAGCAAGAAGCCTCCAGATGAGTCCAAATAGATGACACAATTATGTCTATTTCAAATTGCCAATCAAGTACAAGAAATGTACGAGTTTTGGTGCTTCTACGTGTGCATATGTACATACAAGGACCGTCAACAATTCCCCGATCACTCATCTCGCGCGAGGTAAACTAAAGCCCCCCCCCCTTTCAAAATATCACGTTGCTAAAATATAGTTATAGAAGAAGGAGATGTAGAAAAATAAATTTTCTGAACTTCACCATTTGTAATTCTTTGGGTTTTAAAAAATTCACAAAATTTCGATACTTAATATTTATTTCTGAACTTCACCATTTTGTTTTTGATATTATAAAAGAATTATTAGAAATAACTTTGATAAAAAAACATAAGTCATAACTAAACTAAGATGAAATTATTATTCAAATACTCAAAAAAATCCCCTTCTTAAAATATAGAGTTAGTGATGATGATGATGATGATGATGATGATGATAGTGATGATGAAGTGATGATATCTCGTAACTAAAAAGATATAATAAGTATTATAAAAATGCTTATGCTTTTATTGTGAAATGCCTAATGTTTCGTGTACCTTCCGCCAACTTACAGAAGAAAGATAACAAATGTCTCAGCAAAACTGGAGCCATTATTTCAAATGGTCATTAGTAAGACTATTTCGGTGCTGAGATTTAATGATCTTATTCTGGCCGGAGGTGCCTTCTTAATTGATGAGCTAAAAGATGCTACCAGAACAGTTACTAATAGCCCAAAATACACTTTTTATATTAAAAGTTACTACTTTCAGAATTGCTCACTTCGCAATAACTAAAAAATGGGGGAAGTTCTACCATTTGAGTATTAGACAATGAACAAAGAAAGTCAAGAGGCGTTTATATCTTAGTCAGAGGACTGGTCGCTAAACTTTTCTTTGGATATCACCGTCAAGGGGGTTAATTTGATGGATGCCAAAATGAAATTACAAAGAATACATTCGGTATACATAAAATTCAGTACAATCAGTGTAAAATGGATCACTGTAGCCTTTGATACAGAGAGGTTTAATGCACAGGATTCACATGGAGCACGCGGCTACGCAGCGACACCATCGACCAACTGTGATTGAAAATTTGGTATCCTTTGAGAAAGGGAATGGTTCCTATTCTCTATTACTTATAGCATTAGCAATAACTTATGGACGCGCACTAATTTAAGAGTAAAAACTCGGTTGTCCTTGAGGAAGATAAGTTTCCTTTGGGGGAATATTCAAGAAATATCAGGAACTATTGTTGATTATAAGCCAACCTCATCGAGAGGGTAGTGGGGGTGTTTCGAGATCGCCTGGCACAGCTGTACACAAAAGCAAAAAAGAAACACCAGTTTACGAATCTAGACCCACTTGTGGGAAAGTGAAAGCTTTGGACGACAGACTAGAATAACTAAAGAGTTAACAAACTTCATTCTAACCAGGGCAAGTGAGGGTATCAGAAATCAAGATGAGAAGTCTAAGATAAAGGTATGGATCCTCATTTCAGTACGACTGCGGTCGAACTAGAAGGCGAGTATGTGGCAGGTACGACACTGATGATTTCCTCGCGTAGCTCTCAGCATTCTTTTGTTTTTACCCAACCTCTTCAGCCATTCTCTTCTACACACATCCCCCGCGTCTCTTTGTTAAAATGACTTAAACTCACGAGGAAACTCTACGTTGTTAGTAACCATTCTACTTCAGCTCGGCTGTAAAAATCTTAAGGTATTTTTGGCAAACTGTTTACTAAATATGACGCTAGCTCCGAAAATGTTCTTGGCAGCTAGACAGACGCTCCTTCGTCCGGTAAATTCATCCGTGCTTCTCACTTACCACTAAGTGGATGGGAGAACAACACCCCGTATTGACATTACGCTCTAGCGTAGCCACCAATACAGCAAAAATATATCGGTTTAGCTACCAACGATGTCAAGTTAGGATAGACCAGCGGTTCTCAACCTGGGGGCCATGACCCCCAAGGGAGCCATGGCATGCTGTTAGGAATTATACATTTCTAAATAAAGGTTGGAATCTGAATTAAAAAAAAAACTTACATCACTCATTCTAGCCTGGGAGAACAAAATTTTCCTTTCTAATTGTTTATATCGACAATATAATTTAAAGTTACATAATTAATGGTACAATTAAAGAAACACATGACTGAATGGTTAATGGCAAAATACAACCATCATAGATGGTTGATCGATCGTTTATCAAGGAGGGTTCCTCGATAAACTTTCCAAGATCCTAAGGGTATCTTGAAAAGTTCACTAGCTTTCAAAGGGCAATGTTGTGAATCGAGTGTTTGAACTTCGGGGAGATAATAAATTGTTCCTGGAAATGCAATGGAAAGATGATCTTTTGAGTTAATTCAATGAGGTTTAGTGGGAGCCACGTCTTGTATACTTAGCAGATATGTATATTTGAGCAGCTGAATAGGTTGAATCTCAAGCTACAAGAAAATAAATGTGTTTCACTTGATGGATTGTCTTCGTGAATTTCTTGCCAAGCTCCAGAATTGACAAAGGAAAGCCAGTGCCGCCAATGTTGACATATTTGAAGACTTTTCAACTGTTCTTGACGAGAATGAATAAGATCGTCTGCTTGACCCATTACTTAAAACTGAAATTACTCATCATCTGAGATCCTTGGAAAGTGAACTTAAAATGTACTTCCCAGAATTAGAACAGGAAGAAGGAAAGTTCGTGACTGACACGCTTGATATTACTACCATTCCCGAGGATGTTCAGGACGAATTTCGTCATCTCAAAAGTGATTCCCCTGACAAAGATCTATATGAAGAAAAACTTATTAATATATTATGGTGTTCAATGTATCAGTAATATGCAAAGGTTAGTAAGATATTGCACTTGGAATACTTATGCCCTTTTCAACTACCGATTTATGTGAATCTGGTTTCTACAAATGAAAAAATAAGAGCCGGAACCGACTGAATGTGGACCCCGACATACGATGTGTATCGTCACTGACTCAACCTCGATTTGTCAACTGCCTTAAAACAAACAAGTCCCCTTCTTATTGAGATGTGATAAAATTTTTGTGAGGTCAAATATAAATACTTTCAATTATTATATGAAAAATATACAATTATAGCTACAAATACTTTTGATTTCAACATGATTATTGATATGCAAAAATACAATTACAGATAGAAATGTTTTAAATTTTAATATCAACAAGGTTAACAAGACCTAAGTCGCGTGCTCACAATTATTTCAAAAACTCATTGAAAAGTAAAATGGTTACCTTCCGACCGACGACATAGTAACATAGACTCACATGCACGGAACTAAAACTACATTAATTGAACTTTTAAGAATTATATCACAAAAATCTACCAAAATATAAGAATTCTGATCGTCAACTTTGTAATAAACAATAAAGCAAAGGCGCTCACTTCATATATGTACCTTCTTTTTTTTACTTTTTTGGCGGGGCGGCTTTGGGAGGAAAAATGAAGGGGAGGCACGAGGATCCTGAAAATTCATGAAGGGAGGGGGGGGGGATGAAAACCACTGAGACTGACGTTCCCCAATGAGAAGATAAGCGAAAAAAAACCCAGTTCAAAAAGAGCCGCAGTGAACAGCTGAAAGACGGAAATAAGAGTGGAAGAAGACAAGCATAAATTGTGAAGTAGGCGAGTGGTAGGGACTGAACGCAGACTCAATAGCGCCAAATAAGCTGGGAAATAATGCTCTAGAGGGGGAAAAAAATAGGGATTTCTCTAACTTTAAAAACTTCCGAGGACAGACTGAGGCTTAAAGAAAACTCCAGGGATATACGAATAAGCACAAGGTCTCCAATGAACGCACAGAAAAAAACCAGTACGTAGGGAGAGTGAGAACTCTAGGCACGTTCAAAAGTTCTCTCATTGCCATAGAAATCATAAAGATATTTTGTATGGTCTTGTGACAAGCTTTTTTTTCTTACACACACCTTCTAAGCTTCATGTTCCATACCATCAACAGCTTTTGTCCACATTCTTTGCTCTTCCTAACGTCTAAAGTGTTCGTCTGAATAACTTTAAAATAAGATTGGATTGGATGAATTTATGAATTGGCAAGTTTCATAATTTTACCTATAAGTTGTTTTTTATCCTTTTTCCAAAGGGACACCCACTTTCCGGATGACCTAATAATTACAGTGGTAAAATATTATAACGGGCTGTGTATACTATTTGGATTTGACGCGGTTTTATGTGTGACAGGGCTTGTTGGTACTTGTCATGGGTTGATGTTCTTAAGAGGTGAAATAGGCAGCAGGATTGAGATCTTGGGTTTGTGGGTGGAGGTGCGAGGGGTTTGCCAAGGAGGTCTTGGTCTCCCTTAACCTTTTCCACTATTTATTAAACTTGCCCCCTTGATATGCCCTCATCTTCATTAAAAAATATGAAATATTACAGAGCCCGACTCGACTAAAGAGTAAACTACCTGGAGCTTTAGGAACATGGCTGCTAGCGAGACTCTCCTGGATCTGCCCATACCTACAAAGAAGACAAATCTTTCTATGGGTGTGTATGTAAAAGAGAGGGAGTAACAAAAGACATTTAAAGAATTAAAACAATAAATCTTCAAAGGAAACTTCAGATATTCTCATGAAAGGAAAGTTAAAAAATAATGTCATGATTTCCTTTTATAAAAATTGGTAACTTTTATGAATTTCATTTCCTCCTTGTGGTAAATATTATAATTGGGATGAGTCGGGATTTATGAGTCTGGTCGCCTATTGTCATTTTTAGGCCTTTTGTCTTATGTATGTTAATTAGTTTAGGCTAAGATATTTAGGTCTCACCTATTATGACGTTTAGGCCTTTGTATTTTGCATGTTAATTAATTTAGGTTTCGCCTATTGTGATTTTTAGGTCTTCATTTTACATGTTATTTAGTTTAGGGTAGGCTATTTAGGTTTCACTTATTTTTATGTCTTAGTATTTTACGTGTTAATTAGTTTAAGCCAGAGTTAAAGCTAATTTAGTTTGATTTCTTTGGGGTATTGAACCATAGTGACTTAATTTAACCTTACCCTAAACTATTTAAGCTGTAAAATACACATACCGATAAAACCCAATAGGCGACGAGACCTATAAAAATCAACTAATCAGAAAAATGTCCACCATTAACGAGTTTTGTGCAATTAAATTAATATTTTAGGCTCACAATTTTAATAACTAAATTTTTCCTAGTTAGAAAATCTAGGCTTGAAAACTAATGGTCTAATGTAACAATTTCCAATAATGGGACCTACCATCATTGTGGAACGGTTATACGTTCAGGAAGATGTGTGTCGTGTCGGTCTCATGTTAACCAAGTATTTTCCTCTCTGAATAGTTTGCGTGGTGAATTTTGTTCATATGTTCACTTACCCTAATTTTACCACTTTCCTTACCGACAAGACTTTTTATGTGAAACTTGTTCAGTTATGCGTCTTTCAGCTCCCTAACTTTACCACTTTTGATATGTAACTCTTCGAAAATTCCGGGACACGAATGCCCTCGTTGGTTTACGTCGTGTTTATTGCGTCGATTGAAACTGATCTAGGTTTGCGGGCTTGGAGATACTTCCCCCGCAGAGGCGTGGAGCAGAAATGTGTACTTTTGAGTACATGTACTAATACAAATGTTCCTGGAGAACTAACGCGCCCTTCCAGCCCCAGAATTTAAAATTGATTTACTAAAACAATCTCTTCAATCCTTATTACCATGCATGCCTAGACTCAATAACGTGTGAGAGAGGGTGTTAAACCCTTCCCAAAGTGTTCAAAATCGATTCGACAGAACTCTACCCACCCGAGCGACCCTCGGTTGCTGGGTACAGTGGCTGGTTTATTGACTCGAATGACACGTAATCCGGTGGCTTTTGCTACCCGTTAGATTATGGTGAGATGGCAATGAATTCCCATTCGTCCCAAGCGCTCGACTGGGCTAACCTTGTGCGATCTCAAATCCCGATGTTCTTTACGCCACGATTCACTCCGCCACCCGGTCTCTCTTTTCCTTTCGCTTGACTCGCCCTTCCGCCCATTCTCAGGGACGCCCACCTACCTCAAAAACAGGTGCTAACCGACTGCGCCACACCTGTATTTCTTGGGAAACTTTCACACATGCAGGGTTGGCGACCACTTGAATATCATTCACACACTTTTACACACACTATTTTAGTCCGAGATTTAAGCAGTTTTTGCCATCTAGGACTGTTAAATACTCTGTTCTTTACTATATTATTGTTTATTTGTATTTTAGTAATGCTTTCAACAGGGTGCCACACTGCGACTTTTGAATAAAGTTGAAGCGCATGAGATCGATGGAAGGAATTTTAGGTAGATTCAGTCGTGGCTTAGTGATAGACAGCAAAGTGTTAATATAGACGGGATTAAATCTAAGTGGGAGAATGTTACCAGTGGGGTTCCTCAGGGGGCGGTGTTGTTCTTGAATTATATTAATGGTCTCGATCACACTAAGTTGGGTAGGCTTATAAGGTGACTGATGCTGAGGTATTGCAAGACGAGTTGACCAAACTATTCCAATGGTCAGAGAAATGGCATTTAACATAAGCAAGTGTAGTGTAATTAGTATAGGTAGGTGTAATCGGTCGAATAATTATAAATTGAATATGAGATTTTTAGGAAGGTCAGAATATGAGAGAGACTTGGGTGTCCCAAGTTCCGAATTCCGTCCTATATTTAAGTGCTAGGAATAGAGCTAATAGGGTATTAGGATTTATTGAGAAGTGTAAGTACATGGAGTGCTCATGTCATTCTGAAACAGTACATGGCATTAGTTAGGCCTCATCTTGACTATGCGGTGCAATTTTGGATGAATATTGGTTTGTTCGAGTCTGTGCTAAGAAGGATGACCAAGATGATTCATGGGTTGAGGAGCTGACCTTATGGTGAAAGGCTTTAAGAGATTAAATCTTCATACATTAGAAATGAGAAGAGTTCGCCGAGATTTGATCGAAGTTTTCAAGTGGGTAAAAGTTTATAATAGGGGAGACATAAGTAATGTTCTTATTTTTAGTGAATTGGATAGGACACGTAGCAGTGGGTTTAAGCTGGACAAGCTTAGGTTTAGGAAAGAGATTGGTAGAAAATAGTTTACAAATCGAGTGGTAGATAAATGGAATAGACTCAAAGTCAGGTGATTTATGGATGAGGATGGTAGGTGGGACTGAAATGGGTGATGGAAACAGAGCTGTCTCGTATAGCCTTTTGCAGACTGCTTTTCTTGTTTTTATTTATGCACATCATTGTGATAAAAGAACATTTTTGCTACGCACGTTTCTTTCAGCACAGAACCCTACCATCCACTTCCCGTTCTTTCCGGATTCATAAAAAACTTGTTATCTTATCCTGTGGCTATTCGTCCATTCATATCTAATACAACCATCAACCTCTACCATTTTCCTCCACCACTTGTCCCACGTGAAGCCAGATTCTCTCTTTTTCAGCTTAACTTCTATTATTACAGAGGCCAAGCACTACAACCGCACACGGTTTTACCCTCGTACATTCATACCCAGTCACTCTATCATGCTACACCCGGCTACACACCTGATCGCACTCCATCCCACATAAACTCTTCATCCCCTATCGTATTGGTATCACATTAAGAAAGCATCTTCACCCTCTTTCTGGCCTAAACACATTGACTACCACTTCCCTCTTTCCCATTCCACTGGGTTCACACATGAACGCTGATTAATCGGAGTGATTACCTCAACCATTATCACTATTGCGTATCGCGCTAGTAGGAACAAAACTTTGAGGGGGGGAGGATTCCAGGCCAGCGGCCTCTAACCGGGTTTAGTTGCTTTTTAAGGCACGTGGCGGTAGAAGGTATAGGTAGGTCATTTAGGCCAGGTCAGTATGGTTCAATCAATACCTATATGAACTCACAAGATATATTCTAAATAACCTAAACTAATTAACATGTAAAATTCAAAGGCTTAAAAATCACAATAGGCGAGACCTAAATAGCCTAACCTAAACCAATTAACTGGTAAAATACAAAGGCCTAAATTGACACTGGGCGAAGAGACCCATAAAAGTCAACTGATCCCGATCCAACAGGTTTGGCACAGTCGCATTTGCAGTCATTCTTCTTTTCCATGGAGCGGATTTCTTTTTGTCTCTGCACTTTCTGACCGGCAAACTTCATTGCCTTCACTGCAATACCAGAGTATTTGGGGTACTCAGATCATACATATACCTTAGCCCTCATTTTCCCCACTTTCTTTAGTAATCCTTTTTCACAAACTTCAATGCGATTCCCTCGTTGGCTGCGTCTTTTTTTTAAATAACATGAATTTCGCCGATTTCGCTTATTTTTTCAGTTATAAAACCTTGTCCGCAAACGCCTTTTCATGGGCCGTTGACCGAATGGGGAAGGGTATTTCCTATTTATAGGACCCCCTCTTACCCCAAAAATCATTTCGTAATAAAATCGAGGTGGTGTCGTCACTTGAATGCGAAGAAAACATTTTCATTTCGACCCTCCACCGCCCTGGCAATTGTCCGTCTGTGGTCAACCCGCAAAAGTTGAAAACGTGTATTGGCGACGCCGGTAAATTGGACTTGGCAGGTGTCACCCGGCTCCGTAAAGGATGGCTCGGCACGAACCGACCCAGAACTCACATTTTAATCGAAGATGGGAGCAGTAGGAAGTCACTCCCCCGCTCCCCCAAGCAATATAGGCAGTCCATTTTGACTTTAATGGAAATGCGTACGCTGTTGAAATTGTAAGTGAAAGAAAGTAGCTGCAATCGAACCGGAGAAAATTCATTTAATGCTAAAGACAAACAGAAGAAGAATAGAATGAACAAGAGTGACAGAGGGAGCAAAAGCAGAGCTTATCAATCATAAATACTGGAATCGGAAAAAAAGTAATGATAAAATAAATCAAGTGGTGGGAAATTATGACAAAATTTACAAAGGGACAAACATAGACTCGAAGAAACATGACCTAAATCACCCAAAGCAGACATGTTCAAGTCAAAACCATAGGAAAAGATGCAAACATCGACCCTCTTTCTCCCCCAAACCTTCAGGAGAGAGCCTGGAATTGAAATCGAGTGAAAAGGTCCCCGCCTCATAAAGGGCCTACTTCCGGGATGCAGAAATGGCCTTTATAAGAGTGACCAAACAGATGCCTTCACAATGAAAGAAACGCTTCACGTCATTTTCACCTCGCTTCGACTCACGTCGGTCATTGTAACCCCCCCCCCCTAACACTAAGGACACGATGGGGGGGGGGGCAGGATACAACGCGGACAACACACAAAAAACTTACAAGAAATCTTCCCAACCAGAAATAGATAGGCCAAGAGGACAGTGCAACTTATGTTGCAAGGGGAAAATTTTAGGCAGAATTGGAATTGCTTCCACGAGCGCTCGCAATCGACTCCACCCTCATCCACATAATCCGATGGAGCCGAAGAACACAAGTTATCATTTACTTCCAGACGTCACGAACCCCCGCACATATTTGAAACAGGACCATACAACCTTCTTGTCCTATGCATATTCTTTGCAAACCTTAACAAATATAGAAAAAAGGAAGGATCTAAGACATACGGACGAAGGCAACAATTGGTTAGTGATTGTTGAAAAGAAACACTTTCGGCACAAAACAGTCGAGGTATGTGTGATGAGTATAGTGATCCTGACGTAAGGGCACATATCTGCCTTGCAGGGGAGCAAATAATACCAATTGTGGAAATTTCATTTGCAACTTAACGCCTTTCTACGTCAAGTTCCGGTAATTTTTGTCAGCCTTGGTCTTTGGCCCCGTTGCCTCGATATATCAACTCGCGTTCCCTATTTAAGAAACGCTAACCATATTTTGATAGAATCCAATCATGGTTTCTATACACTTCACACGCGACAGACACAAGAATAATAGTTCTTTTTCTTCTGATGGCTTTGTTTATCCTAATAAATTACAAGTGAACTTCCTCCTTCCCCCCAACGAAGAGAATAGGAAGATTAGCCCAGAAAATGTGTGTACACACTTGAATGCATGTGCGTAGTTATTTTCTCTAGGGAATTAGAAAATGGTCTCCGTTGACTGAAAACGGTTCATTTATTTGATTAGTATATGTAAAGAAAGAATTGCTGATGTGAATTCCTTTGTTCTGAACTGCAAATGTCAAGGAATGACTACATTTTTCTTCCTAGTCAATTTTGATATGTACGTCAATTTCACACACGAGATTGCACAACATTTCCATATGACTTTAGCATATACTGATACCCCCTGCCCTTTCGAAGTCAAAAACGCACTGATAACTATCACAATCCTTATAAAGAAAGAGTCGTTGCAAGCTATTCTTAAAAATGTCATCCTGGAAAATGTTTCAAATTTTCATAATGTCACAGGTGTGCTCCTTGAGATGTAATTAAAGGAATTTAGTCGCTATATTTAGGGATAATTAAAATGAGAAACAAAGGTAGGGTAAAATTTTGGTGTTTAGCAAAAAAAGGAATTAAAAAGTCAGGCAAAGAATCATAATCCGTGTAGGTATACCACGCGATAAGTAATGTATTTTTGTTAGAAGCGACCATGAAGTTCCGGTGCAGTGACTTTCAGCTCGGGACTCGAGAGCGTGCAGTTCCCACGCCCACTGCCCGGCGGTGTACAGGGTGATCGAAAAATCCCACCGCATTTGATGTGAAACCAAACCAAACTTAAAAAAAATATATATATATATATAATTTTATTATTTCCGATAAATGGACTAATAACTGATGTCACTAGCATTTAAAGCTAAACTGATAATATATTATTAGCTTTATTAATACATTTCGAACCTACTCTTACTTGAAGGACTTTTCAATCACCTTATATTTGCCACTGTATTGCTTATGGACCGATGGCAAACTCATCTGGTCTCGAACACGTCATCTTTATCCATTAGGGAGTGAAATTTAGTTTAGAACAAGTCGCATGAAGAAATAATAATAATTTGAAGAGGAAAGAATCTTCCCCCATATATATATATATATATATATATATATATATATATATATATATATATATATATATATATATATATATATATATATATATATATATATATATATATATATATATATATATGCAAAAAAATCACAGGAAAATGAAAGGCGGATTCCAAGTACTTTCGAACTTGCTGTTCGGTTCATTATCAAGGAATAACGAAAGATTTTACAAAGCTGGTATTATTTATATATATATATATACATATAGTGATCCCAAAGTCTCTCCGCAATAGGAAAATTTATTTGTACAAAAGTGAAATAGCTGTCAAGAGTGAAAAATAAGTAATTCGGAATGAAGAATATAAATGGTTATTATTTTTGTCTTGTTTTTTTGTGAATACACTGAGAAGGATAAATCTTTGTGCTCGAGCACAAAGACGAAATTTTCAACACTGACGCATTAAATTTTCTTACTTTGGGATCAATCTGTATATAAAAGAGCCAGTAGAAAGATTACGAGGATTAGGTCCGTTTAGGTTATTTAATTAAAAAAAAAAAGACTGCTATTTAGTTGGGGGTTTTTTTCCAAATCCTACGCCTCCTGATTAAATAGTATTTTAATATAGTTTGAGAATTTGATGTTTGGTTACATAGACAAGGTGTATTTTTGCAGAGGCTCTTTGAGCGACTCGGGTGACCTCTGATAGGCTCTTGTGGCATTCGTCATCTTTTACTATACTCCCCTTCCCCCAGCTTTCTTCTGCGATGTTGGCGACCCCTAGGAAAGCCATCACGTTACATGGGTGGGTTCACAGGTCATTGATAGAGAAGAGATTGTGTGCAGTGGATGCTTAGGTGAGGTTTGTGCAGTCTAGGAGTAAGTGTTCGATATCGCCTGGGCTTTGGTAACTTGTTGGTGTTGGGACAAGGTTAAGTCTGTGTTTGTATTGTTGGAGTAAAGTGGAATGGCCTAACCTGAGTTGAGGTAGGATTACTCCGTGTGTTCTATGCAATGATTTATCAGATTGGCTTATTAAGGAGGGGGAAGGCTCGTCATCCGTTGAATTATATTAATAACCTATGTTAAATCCAGACATTTTTAAGTTAAAATTTAACCTAACTTACTCATTTAACCCCTAAAATTAGGATTTAAATTTCAGGGGCTTTTTTTTTATCTCGAATTTAAAATGCAATGGGGACGGGGAATGAACATTCGGAATATGCTACACCTGTCTATTGTGCACTTTCATACATTCTAAAATATATTATATTTTAAAAAGGCAGCCAGAACTGTACGGCCTTTTTTTTTTTAGTTTGTACGCAGAATGTCTTAATTTGTAATGTAGCTTTTGCTCCTTCTAATTATGATATTTGCTCACATTCGTGTAGCTCAGAGCCTCTGGCTACGGGGGTTCTAGTCCCGTTAAAGTGTAAGTACCCTCATACATAAATAGGCTTCAGAGTGCTGATCGGTGGTAGAACCCCTGCCGAATCATTTGTCTACTTCCTAACGTAGTGAAGAGGAACCAAGAGCTAGGTACCACCTATCTTGCGCAAATGGGTGGCACTGATATTATAATATTTTACAATAATAATATCCGTTAAGTTCCCGGAGTACCCAGTACCTTCTGGAACAAAAGTGAGAGAGATTGGTTTCCACCACTCCGACATCCTTGACCTTTATCAATCCGTCTGTTCATTCCACGGATTCCCCGCCCTCTCTCATAGGGGGTGGTTTAAATGTCTCCCAACGGACTTTTGATAAAGAGTTAGTATAGAAAAGAAAACGTTTATGAGTACGAGATTGATTAAGGTTTCAGGGAGGGAAGAATGGATGGGTCGAAGTGTGAAAATCAATTTTCATCGACGAAGGGACGCCAAACTTCCATAACATTTATTAATCAATAACAAATGCCTTTGCATCGCCCATCAAGCATTACTCTTGGTTATTCGTATTTCTTGTAATTATCGGTGTCGGATGAGGTGGGGGGGGGTAAATAACAGGAAATGAGTCGAACAGTGTTTGCCCTATGAACATCATATTTTAAGAAAAGAAAAAACTATTACGTTTTCCAAATTTGGGTCTTCTCTTCGACCTCCATCCCATCTCGAATCTGGATGTTATGGTCAATCATACACTACCGAGCAAAATAAGAGAACGATTCTCCTCTATTAAAATATTTAAAAAAATATGAGTATGTAAATGAAGTTTCCATGGTACATAAATATGTATATTTTAAGAAGATTTCGTATGATAAAATCGTATATTCAAGAAAATATACTAAATAAACTGATAAAATAAAAGAACGATCATTGACAGAATTGCTTAGCAAGCAAATACACTAGAAACAAAGAAATTTGACAACGATGAAACTTAAAACACTTAATATGAGGTGTTCAAGCCTTTGTTTTCTATTATTTCGGTGCATCGATGGTCTCAAGATCTGACCAGTTTCTTGAAAAATGCTGGTGTTATTTTGTTTTATTCTCGCTCAATTTCTGTCCATAAATCTGTCACAGTTGAAGGCTGCTGTTCTCGAACTTTGTCTCCAATAATCTTCCTGAGGTTCTCAATTTGGTTCAGGTCCGGGTTCTTGTTCGAAATAGTATGATACTCGCTTTGCAGCATAACTTTGGTAAATATTTGCACTAGCGGACCAACTCCTTCAGACGAAAACATCCCCCATACCATGACGTTGCCTCCTCCATGCTTGGCACACTTTTTAACACATTTATAGTTGTCTGTCACCTGCACCGCGTCTGCCATCATATCCAATTAAATTTACTTTCGTCGCTGAAATGAATTATCTGCCAATCTTCATCCCTCCAAACATCATGGGCTTCAGCATATTCGAATCTCGCCTTCTGGTTCTTCTTAATGATGATTGGCTCGGTTGCTGGAGGAGCTTTTAAAACAGGTGCATTGAGGTGACGGGACACTGAAAAGGCTCATTTCTTTGCCACTATTTATCTTATCTTTTCCAAAAGTCCTGCTGCAATTTCGAAGGGATCCTTCATCGAAAAGCGACTAATAACTCTTGGACCTTCCTACCTCTCGTGAAATCGCAGAAAGTCCTCCCTGAAATTTTAAGCGAACAATTCTCTGACGGAGCTCAGGGGTCACTTTCACGTGTTGTGGCATCTCTGCATAGAGAGTACGACTACATTGGTGGTTGTACACTTCTTACCTAATAAGCAAAGTGTTGTCAGATGATTTCAAGAAATTTCTAGAATGTTCCTGAAAAATCTTTCTCTAGTTTGCACGTGTCAATATTTGATTTTGTTAGTTTATTTAGTATAATTTCATAAAAAAATATTAAATGCATGCCTTTATGTACCATGGAAATTTCATTTGCCTAATCATAGTTTGAAGATATTTTAATAAGGAAAATTGTTCTCTTATTTTGCTCGTTAGTGTACCTAAATGAAAAGAAATAATTTTGGTTTAACATAACCAACTACCTTAATACTGAAATACCCTTATCCTAATTTCTGAAGCGAGGGTAAGTGAGCCCAGATCCAAATCTTTTCAAATTGATCATTTTGAACAATTGGTGAACAGTGGTTTGTAACTAACATGTATTTTTTAATCTTACCTTTTTATCCCTGATAAATGATTTTATTTTTACAACACGATGCGGTGGTGGAGATTTGAAACGGTTCCTTAGGATGCAATGTTCATTTGACTCAATCCTTCAGATAGTTTGGTGATTGGGTTTTTATGCTGGTCGGCATGTTTTGGTTTTTAGTGAAACACGTTATTCTTGTTGTTATGACTTTTATATTTTCTGTTTTAGGACCTCTATTCTTCAAATGGACAAAATTGGGACCCCGATTGTTCAAATGGGCCACTTGGGACCTCTATTCTTCAAAAGCTTGTTGTAATGCAGGAGGAATTGACCATTCTGTCCAATTGGGCCGAGAAATGGCAAATGAAGTTTAACATAGACAAATGTAGTGTACTTAGTATAGGTAAAAATAATCCATTGAATAGTTATAAATTAAATGGAAGAATTTTAGGGAGGACCGATTGTGAGAGGGACTTGGGTATTTTGGTAAGTTCAGACCTTCGTCCTAGAAAGCAATGCCTAAATGCTAAGAATAAAGCTAATAGGATATTGGGATTCATTAGGAGGAGTGTAAGCAATAAGAGTGCTGAAGTCATTCTAAAACTGTATCTGGCGCTAGTTAGGCCTCATCTAGACTATGCAGTACAATTTTGGTCACCATATTATAGGAAGGATATTGATTTGCTTGAGTCTGTGCAGAGAAGGATGACAAAGATGATTGGTGGGCTAAGGAACTTACCTTATGGTGAAAGGCTCAGAAAACTAAATCTACATACATTGGAAAGGAGAAGAGTCAGAGGGGAGTTGATTGAAGTCTTCAAATGGGTAAAAGGATATAATAAAGGGGATCTGGGTAAGGTTCTTATACTTAGTGAACATGACAGGACATGTAGCAATGGGTTTAAGCTTGATAAGTATAGGTTTAGGAAGGAGATTGGGAGGAATTGGTTTACAAATCGTGTGGTAGATGAATGGAATAGGCTCGCTAGACATGTGATAGAAGCCTCCTCTCTGGGTAGTTTTAAGAATAGATTAGATAAATATATGGATGAAGCTGCTAGATGGGACTGACTTTTTTTTTTAGTACATATGTATATACTTTTCTAAGGAGTGGGGAGATTATATTTTGCGGTTGCATGAATGGACATAATCCTCTGGATGCATTTTATGTATATTGTAGATTAGATCTGACGAACTCCTTAAGGGTGACAATGTTGATGACTTTTCTCTGGTAAGAAATCTTTTGTGTGTTGAATGGAACAGGAGCTGCCAAGTGTAGGCCTTGAATGGTCTTTTGCAGTCTCCTTCTTTTCTTATGTTCTTATATTTTAATGAAATAAATGTAAGCCTTATTTTCTATAAACCACCTTAACAAGAATCGTCAAAATGATATTAACAAAATTATTTCACATTTTCAACAATGGCTCTATCAATCTGGTGGCAAACTCAAACTGATCCCTTGCATTGGGAAATTTCCATTAGTTAAATTTAGTGTACTTATTTTCGAATATAAATAAGCAAATAATCATTAAATAAAGTTAGTTATTGAAAGTTTCATCCTATTTTAGTATACATAATTTGGGGAGCACCTCTATATTAAGAAAATACACACGGATGTGAGGAAGCACAATCAGTAATAAGGTTTTAAAAGAAAAGAATAAAAGACAAGACCATGAAAATATTGCTTCATTTTTTTCAGGAAACGGAAGAACGCTGGATTAAACTAACGAGAAGAAAATCTTTTCCGCAGGCCCACAAGAAAACCAAAAATATAATGGAAGTACAGTAAATTACCAAACGTTAAACCTTCATTAAGATTTAAATATAATTTTACCCATTTTCTTCAAGTTATGAGTTCTTAAGAAGATGGATGGGGTTGAGTAACACTTACCTGACCAGAGAATCAGCAATATGATGGCCGCTATTTTCATGAACTCATTCACTTGAACATTAAATAAATTCGCTTCAGGCCTTGCCTGAATCATTTTTGAATTAAGAGGCATATTCATCAAATTTAGGCTAATCATTCATCACAAAGTATTTGAAAAGTTCCAAATATAAAGACCCAAAAGTCACCACTACAGACGGCCCCGGATTTAAGATTGGAGAAATTATGGGTTGATAAGATAAAACACGATTAGATATCGAGCCCAAAGAATAACTTAGTCACTTATTAACAATGTTGGAGCGGCCTACTCAGTTAACATTAATAGTGCACAGTTCTAATGAAGCTTATACAAAAAGCACTAACTAAAATAACCAGGATTTTTAGTGATATAAGTCATTGGGACAATACCCTAGTTAAACCCGTTGGGGTTATGATGGTGCATCCACAATTTTGCCGGGAGTTCAACCGAACGCAAGTCACGAGTAGCCGATACCAAGAGCTGAAAACAAACCTCCACACTTGGCAAAAGCGCACGCACAACTGACTCGGGAGTCATGTTGGCGATTGAATCTCTCAAGTTTTAATGGACCAGGAGGTAGAAATACTACAGGAAAAGGTCACACCTGAATCCAAATCACCTGTAGTAGTGCATTTCGGAACTACCCAGATCTCTCTTTGTTTGGTCAAGGTCATGATGCATTTTACTCAATCGCTTTTATGGGCGAGAGTAATGGTAAGCAGAATTGGATCTTTTGGGTTTGGTGCACGTTCGGATTTTTAGAGACCGTATTTTTTTAAAAAACTAGGCTAAGTTTCATAATTATTAAATAAATTAGTTTAAATTAAATATTATATTTTGTTAATTAATAATACTTATCTCTTCTTAATTGCGATTATGAGTAATACGGCGCAGAATCTCAAAAGTTGTGATTTAATTTGAACACGGGAAAGATACCGGTCATCTTTTTTCATGAATACGCGAATTCGCGACTAAAATGTAACAAGGTTAGAGTTCTTCCACACCAGTAGGTATTTTGGTGTGGTCTAACGAGAAACTCTTGAGGTTCTTCTCCACGTTGTTCCATCACGATATCACCACACCCTTTAGAAGAATTTATTAAGGCTTCCATTTCACTTGGTTCTACAATAATACAATGTGGAAGGCCATATTACAGATATTCCTGTGTATAACTTCAAACATAAAACCGTCAATTATAGTGTCAAGGT
The DNA here is from genome assembly GCA_963969495.1 of Ceratothoa steindachneri. Taxonomy (NCBI): domain Eukaryota; kingdom Metazoa; phylum Arthropoda; class Malacostraca; order Isopoda; family Cymothoidae; genus Ceratothoa; species Ceratothoa steindachneri. The sequence continues at coordinate 70,346,282 of OZ018335.1, read as the reverse complement.
CGTTTCAAAAGGACATCAACCTCGGCTAATTGAGAGAACCCCGAATTGCCTAAAACGACCAACCAAATGTCTTTGTGGAACCCACCACCGTCCCATGTTAGATACGTAAACATTTGCCTGAATTCATATGACACAAAGAATAAAGACCTATTTAAGAAGAATTCGTGCTAAATTTCGATGTTTATTTAGGCATTAAACTAATTGATTGAGTTGAAATCTTTATAAAAGTTATTTTGAAATAAATGTTATAATTATTATTTGTATCCTAAGATAACCTAACCTAAATTTTCCAAAAATACATATTTGGAATTTTACAAAAAGATCGGAGAACGAACTCGATAAAGATCCGCAGAAATAACCAAGTGACTTATTTATAAAGAGACCTGGGGCTGAAGGCAACGGTTTTAATTTGCTTATTTTGTGACTTATGCTCTCTTCTATGTAATGGGGGTGGGGGGTGGGGGACTGGGGTATGCTCCCTTCCACTTCTGCATTTTGGGGTGATAGTTCTTTTGCAGCATTATTTTTGTTGTTGTTCTTTTTTGCTACAACGGCCCTTTTTACCTTTTCATTTATTCTCTTTCTCCATTGTGTCATACATACCCGTATATGTAGAGGAATGTAAAAAAAGGTGAAAGCGTATGGGTAATGGGAATGACTAATAAACGAAGAACAAGATGACAAAAGTAAAAATATTTAAGCCGGAAATGTCAAATGACCATCACAATATTTCCTCAATGCTCAGGAACAAAACAAACGCTGGAAAACGACACTTTCGAACTAAATTTGTACTCGTTAGTATTCCACTACTCCTTGAGATATATTTACTAGTCTCATTAAGTTCCCATTTCTTCTTCCATTCTTCTTTATTTTCACTTGCTATTTTTCATCCTCGCAACTAAACGTTCATTTCATCCCTAATGGAAGCCTATTTATTCCTCTCGGAGCAAGGGTGAAGTAGGCTCTGATAAAAAAAAACTGAAAGCAGAAGTAGGAAAAGCCGGGACGTAAAAAGGTCAGAAATCTGTGAAAAGGTCACTAAGAATGCGGAAGAAAAGTAGAAAGGGGCATTCGGAATAAAATTAAGGACTATAAAAGATTCCAGTCATGTTGACTGGTAGTCGGAGGCAAGAGGCACGTGTAGCGAATTTGGCCAAGCTGAAATAGAAGCCTCTTATTATATTTAAGACTCATTAATTGCCCCTCACACGCCGTTCGGGATCAGACTTAATCTCTGCGGTATTTCCTCTCATTAGTATGAATTCTGCTGATTTCGTTGGTACCTCTAGGTATCGAGAACGCCTTACTGATTAGTTCTCCCGCTCGCTCTCTTCCTCTCGTCACCTGAACCACACACATTTGATTGAGAAACCAAGGTACTACTGACCAGCATCGAACGTAAATAAAACAACCTTACTAGTTCCCTACCCGTAGATACACGAAGCCTCAGATTCACCTCCCACGTAAAAGACGAAATTTCCATATTTTTCAAAGGCGAGTTATTATGCCATTAAAACTCCCATCTGGGCGGTGCATCAGGACCTAAAGTGGGGCTAATTTACGATTAGCATTTAAATAATGACATAGTGGCGTTGGATATTTAGGAAATTAACTAATTTTATTATTTTCTTCGTAGCTGAGATTTTAGGCGGAAGAGGAACCCCATTACACATTAACATGGTTATAGCCCACATGAGAAAGGATGGGTAAAGATGAAAAGCCTAAGAATCCCTTTTATGTAGTCAAATACTAAACGCTACTCTTGACTACAACTACATAAAATGACTTGCCAACTTCCTGACACATTGACAAGCACAAGTAATAATAATACATCACAGCAAAGTATCACCTACACAATAGAACCCCAGCAGGGATCGGTACCCTCCCCTCCCCCTTTCAGCCTTTTTCCCCAACACATTTTACCCGGAGATCCCAACAGCAATGGTCTGGGAGAAAATTCACAGGCAAAAGTTAAACAAGTCACAGGAAAAAGTCACAAAGAATCTCATAAAAAGTATTTTAAAACATGCTTTAACTGGCACACCCTTCCGGCCCCAGTGTGTACCCGCAAGTGGATGTCGCGTATAGCAGGGATCAAGATGTTGTAGTTGACATCTGGAGGAGTGCGTGCCCTCCCGACCTCAATTTCTACAGGAGGATCTTCGTCTATAAGTATATCTTTTACACATTTTCACTTACTCTATCTTCGCCACTTTTTACGGTAGATGCCCTCGTTAGTTTTTGCTTTAAATATGAAAATTAAATATTTGTGGAATACTCAATCCGAAAAAAAGATTTATTTAGTTTCTTAATCTAAAATAATAAAATAAAACGATGGGACCTACAGTTTATAAACGCTACATAATATCGAGCTAGTCGTGGCCAAAAGTTTTGAGACTACTACTATATTTTTTGGATAAGAAAATTCATAGAACTATTCAAATTTTGTTTTTAGTTTGTTTGTATCATAATTTGAAGATGAAATAGACAAATATTTAGAGCCCAAACCCCTTTTATTACTAAATACAGTCAATTGATGCGCGCAGTCAATATTTACAATGATGTTCCTTGTTCTTCAGGATTACTTCAATTCATTTTGGCACGACAGAGACTAAATTTGTGATATCCTGACTCGTATTGTTCCATTTTTGTTAAACAAACACCCGCAACTGCTCACAATTAGATGGCTTCGATTTATCAATCGCCAGTTTGATTATCGCCCATAAATTCTCTTTTGGTTCGTTAGTGTTCCACTTCCCTTAGATTCTTCACTTAAGGCACGACATATGACCAGTGGAAGCGCTCCTCTTTTCTCCTTTTAACGATGGATCCTCCAGAATTTCCAAACAAGCGGAATGGAGCTTCGTCAGAGAATATCACTTTGCCCAAGTCTTCACAATCCATTCTTTATATTTCCTACAAAAGTGGAGCCTAATCCGTAAGGTTCTTCTTGGCGAAATGAGGCTTCTTCGCAGCCCCTCTTGAATTGAGACCTTGGTCGAAAGGTCTCCGCCGCACTGTGTTCGCTGAAGGGTTCATACCTGCTTCTTTCCAATCGTGTTCAAGCTTGGCACTGTATCCACCTCAATCCGTGAGCTGGGACCTTACCAGGAGGCGATCTTTGCGTTCTTTCGAAGCTCTTGGTCGTCCAGAAGACTTCTTCACAGGAGTGTAGCTAATCATTTTATAGTCATTAATGATTCTAAAGATGGTGCTTCTCGATGCAATACCCTTAGCAACTATGTCCTCGCATTTGAGGCCACTTTGGGGCAGAGCAACAATGGTTGCACACAAAACAATTGAGCAGCCATGTGCCCGCTTGATTGCTAGTCCAAAGGTCCCCTCCTTGAATTGACCGTAAGGTCTCTTAGGGTACCTTCTTTCCTTGTTGTTACTCCTTGTTGTTACTTTTCTTTTCAATAACCATTTCTGGAATTGAATAAATTATAATTCCAACCTCAACAAATGTTGGTACAAGCATTGTGGTTTATGGTGGCACCATGCAAATTTCATACGTGAGGGGCAAACAGAGGTGGGGCGAGACGCACTCTCATAGGCATCAAGGCATTACTGGGCGACGTAACTGGCTGAATTATTCAAGTGGTAACCTTAATATGCACATGCTAATGATGTTAATATGGTTATAATTAGTGGTAAGTACACAACTAGGTAATTTTATTATTTAAAAAAATTATGCACGCTTTGTGTAGATTTTCCCATTGGATTTTCAGTGCAATAGCAACGAGGCCCTACCACACCGAAAATTTGTAAGGAGAGATCTGTAAATAGAGTGAAAATGTATAGAAGGTCTAAATCAGTAGATCCTTCTACAGGCATTTGGGGCCGAGAGGCTAAAATACGAGTGCTGGGGCCTGGAAGGCACACACACCTTTAGATACCACTCGCCATCTAGTTGCGGGCGTGTAAAAAGAAGCATGGGGCGGGAGAATACAGACATGTTGAAACCAACCAACCACCCTCAACCGGAGCCTAGGGAGGGGTGAACCAGCTCCCTGCCTCCTTGCCCCGATTGGGATTGAATGGACAAAAGCTGGTTGGCGACTAGCCTACGATATTACTCGCTGGCCAAGAAAAGACGCAAGAAAAGGTTTGTAAATAAGGGTAAAATGCCTAGAAGGAATAACGCCCAGGTAGTCGTAATCTAGTTTGAGACTGCCGGGGGGCCATTGAGAGCCAAAAAGGCGTGCCGATCCTCCAAGTCCCAGGTGTAACAGTCCTCGTACCCCTGCTGGAGGCAACCCTGGAAATGGAGTACAGCGGGAATGGACACAAAATAAAGTCATCAGTAAATTTGGTTCCGACCACAATAAGTGATAAAACCGTACTAGTAGCAATATTAGTAGTAGTAGTAGCAGTAATGAAGGAACAAGAATAGTCGAATGGCATGTTTTTCCTCACTAATTCCCTGTTGTACACCTGGCGTGATCCTATTACCTTTTCATGCCTTAATTAGATATTGAAACAACAGCAAAGTTGTCTGGAGCCATTTTACATTAGATATCGCGTTACATCCTGTAGCATATAAATAGAGAACCAATTTAATTAAGAGTGAAAAATCCGCGAGTGTTCTGCTTCAATATGCCATCCAATCTATTTCCTCGTTCCTCACACTGGTAAATTAAATAAATAACGACAAACTTTAAAGCAAAAATGCTTTATTTTGATTTAAGTATTTTGAAATTTGATATTCCAATAATGGCGTCGGCTAAACGGTCGTCGGGCTATTACTATGCCTGGCTTCGGTGCTATAGCCGCATATCAAGCGTCATTTGATACGTTGCCTTTTTTTAATAACCGGGATTCTATAGAGCAAAGAATGCCGTTAAAAAATACCTTTCAGTCATATATCGGCGATCATTTATTTATTTTGAGGCGCCATGTTTCAATTACATTCACCACTCGGTCCCTCAACGGAGTTTAAATTTAATTTACATAATTTCAAGGATGACAAAAAAAAACACCTGGGCATTTTAAAGATCATCCAAATGAGCATATCCAAGAGACTGAGATCCCAGTACTAAGGTAAAAGCAGTTTTCTTAAGGAATGCATCATCGAGGTGTATTTGTGAATGCATTTGTTCTTCGTTAGAGCGTTGTTAATCTTAAACAAATCATTTCTGCCATTTCTAGTCATTCTACAATGAGTAAATTTACCCCGTTAGAACACAACTTCAAACATTTCCTTTACAATTATAAAAATAAATTACCTTTTCATGTATCCTCAAACTTTATAATTGCATTAAATGGAGTGAATGAAGTGTAATTTCTTTACAGGCGGTCGATGAAGGAAGAAACTTTGGATAAATTGAGAAGTTTGCGAAACTCGGAAATGAGTCGAAAATAAAAACAAATCTTTAACATGATTTAGACAATTTAAGAAGTGTCATTGAGGATAATGAAACCAGACTAACCTCCATGACATGGTTCATCACCTCTTTAGATGTTTCCGCAAGGATTTAAGTTGGTTCTTTTGAGTACCTGTTCTTTTTATTCGAACGTGTTCTTACGGATACAAATGTCCCTTGTGGTCCTTAGAAATTTGGCGGTAAAATTAACATTTTGAATTACTTTTCATCCTTTTCTTTTTTTTTCGTTTCCTGTTCATCATGTCTTTTGTTATAACTCACCTGATTATTCCTCCGTTGGCTTATGCAACTTTCTTCAGTATTTAAAAAAGTGGTATTTTGATAGTACTCGTGTTTTTATCTCAGTGTATATACGATGGACAGATTGCATAAGATGATTTTTTGCTTCCTGTATTCTTTCCTCTGGTTTTGCGTTGTTCTTGTTGTAGTCTTTGTTTGTTTTTTGTTATTCTTTTTTAATCTGGCCTAGCATTAGATTATAAGATGATTACGACCTGTTATGCCTTTGTAGGCAGTCGCCAGGTGGATGCTTAAAAATAAAAGAGTACAAAAAGAAGAGATGAGAAATAACCTGTAATCTTTTGTGTTCAGTCGATTCAGCCAAAATTGACAGACGAATTCAGTAAGTGATGAATGAGTTCATTCAACACAGAAGGGACTTAAGTTTGTACTTGGGGCTGTTTGAGTTCTTTGTACCAACTGTTCCTGGATGTTTATATCACCACCTTCAGTACTTAGGATTAACGACCTTTGTTAGTGTAGTTTTTGTCAGACTTATTTTTTTAGGGGGAGGGGCAGTTTTCGTTCTTACTGTTTCTCCTCAATTTTGCTTCGTCTACATTTTCCTCCATTCTTTCTCTACTAAGTGTTCTCAGTCGTAAGTTAAGCGACATCAGGTGTGGTTAGTCGCTGGATGCAGCCGGTTTGGGTCGCATTCACGGCAGCTGACAGACGCTCTAAATCCGCCTGGGTTCGGATCCCACATCAAAATCTTGGTCCACATTGAGCAATAAAAGGCCTGAAAACAAGGGCATCTCGCTCAATAAACAAGGTCAACAGACCCAAGTCACGTGCTCTCAATTATTCTGACTTATGACCTTCAAAACTTTCAAAAACTCAGTGAAAAGTAAAATGGTTACCATCCGATCGATCGACCTACGAACCGACAAGTAATTTATCGACTCGCACGTGACTAAAAACATTTACCAAATGATTATCTTTTTGTTGTCGTTGGTCATGGCAATTCTTGAATACAAAAAGAATGGCAAAATACAAAACAAAACAGAAAGCAAAAGTGACAGTTTGCCATGCAACCTGGCTCACCTCTCCCCTTTCACCCTCTACCTCCTTTACATACGGTTTTTTTAAACTAATGATCTCCTCTATTCACATTCTCCCCCACTTATGACACCCCAATTACAAATCCCAGTGCTTTTGAATGAGGAGTGGTATAATGGAATGTTTGAGTGAATGTGTGAGTTCGAGAATTATGTGGGTGAAGTTGAGATTTCAAGAGTGAAACTGTTGTAGTGTATGGACCCTGCAGCGAGAGAAGTGAGATTGAGAAAGAGAGGTTCTGGTGATGGTGGATGGAATTGGGAAAGGCCGTCGACCGGTTGAGGTAGAAATCATGGCAGGTTATAGGAATGAAGTGAGTGTTGGTTGGTGTAGAAAGTATGTAGGTTCTAAGGCATGAGTTCGAGGGAAGGATGGTGATTAAAAAAGTAGTGTTGAAAGAGACGGATAGTGGGAGAATAAAGAGGTATGAAAGACTCACTATGTTCTGGTGTTGAAGGCATTTCTTGTTAACTTATTTCTCAGATAATTTGTATATTTTTTTGTATCGTCACAATTCTTGCTTTTCAATATAAAATCTTTATATATATATATATATATATATATATATATATATATATATATATATATATATATATATATATATATATGATAGTGAAATCACTGTATAGGAGACGAAAGTTTAATTTACGGGACTATTTTCAGTATGTAGATTATCATACCCTCTTCAGTCGTATACTGAGAATGCAATTGTTACAAAAGTCTATAAATAGCGTACAAATAAAAAAAAACAACAAACACAAAGAAACACAAAACGGGGAACAAAGGTCATTAATCGCGGGGTGCGAGTCTAAGATCGTTGACTAAGCTGTTTACGATGAGGTTACGGGAATGAGGGCTGCATTTCAATTGCCCATCTGACAAATTAAAATTGGCAATTTCTTCTATAATATAGATTCTACTATTTTTTTTTTACGGAAATCTTTACAATTATATATGATTTGTGCGTTTGAATAGTCAATTTGGTGGGTGAAATTGCTAATATGATTAAAAATACTGGCTGTGGTACTGCCTCGTCTGACATCACCTTTATGTTCATACATTCGTTTTGTTAAGGTTCTTCCGGTCTCTCTTATGTAGAATGAGGGACAGTTTGTAGAGCCACACGGGATTAAATATACACCTGCTTCATTTGGCTCATCCACGGGCTTGGTCGAAAGGAAAGATTTAAGGATGGAAAAAGGGTATTTAAATGTGGTTAAGCCTGGAGAAATAACTTTGTTCACTCCTTTGAAGAGGGAAGAAAAAGGGAGGGATAGACACTTCGTATTACTAAATTTGTTTTTACTCTTGGAACGGTAATGAGTAGATTTTGCATCAGATAATATTTCATTGATCACGTGAAGGGGATAATTAATTCAATGAAGCTGCAGGTTATATATATTTGAACTCGTCTTCTAAAAAGCAAAGGTCACATATCCTAAATGCTCTCAAAAACATACCTGATGAAACGGCTCGCTTAATGTTAATATCATGATGAGAAAAGAAATGGATATAAGAGTTAGAATGGGTTGGTTTTCGGTACACAACGAAGCTAATTTTGTCAATGACTATATCAATTTTTACATCAAGAAAGGATATACAGTTATCTTTTTCCCACTCTACTTTAAAATTGATAGTGGGATGGAGGCCGTTAATATTTTTAAGGAAATTTTCAAATAAGTTTAAACTATTTATAGCTCAAATCGATATGACATCATCTACATACCTATACCATACAAAATTATGATGGTGAATCACAGAAAGGAGTAATGATACTTAGAATTACCCATGCTAAGACCATATTTTTAACGGAAAAATACATTGTCAGCAACACAAAGTTTAACAAGATTAATAATTTTATTTTTGCCTAGAGGCAGGTTTAATTTTTGATTATCTAATACCTTAGATAGAACATTAAGAGCTTCGTTGACTGGGACATTAGTGAACAGGTTGTCTACATCAAAGCTTACTAAGCGGCTTCCTTTTATATTTATTTTCCTAAATTTTTCAATCAAATCAAGGAATGGATTATGTGTGAAGGAGAGGTCAATCAAACAGCGTCAGCATATATATATATATATATATATATATATATATATATATATATATATATATATATATATATATATATATATATATATATATATATATATATATATATATATATATAATATATATATATATATATATGTATATATCTCTCAAAGTAGCGCGAGAGAATGATGAAAATGAATCCATTAAACCACATTGAAAGAGAAAACGGAATAATTTTTCTTTGCAGTAATATTTTTATTACCTTTTTTCGAAAATAGGTAATAAATATATTTCTGCAGGGAAAAATGATTCCGTTTTCTCTTTCAATGTGGTTTAATGGATTCATTTTCATCATTCTCTCGCGCTACTCTGAGAGAGATATACATTTGTATATCTGCCGCGCGTTTAACTATTCCTCATTTATTCTTTGAATTCCCAATTAATTTTCTATTTCTTCCATAGTCTCCGTTCGAGCTTGCGAAAGTGTTCCTTAAAAGCTATTCTTTTCAGATAATTTTTTGGTTCTCTGCGTAGCGTAGTGTACTAACGGCATACTTTTAACTGTGATCAAAGCGGTGCTCGCTGCCTCAGTGCGCCTGGTTCGAATCGCTTCCCTGCACGGATTTTGTCGAAAAAAAGTAATAAAAATATTACGGCAAGGAAAAATTATTCCGTTTTCCCTTTCAATGTGATATATATATATATATATATATATATATATATATATATATATAACTGAAATCACATGACACGTGATATAATAGATGCATTTATAGTCCCAAAGAAATGAAAATTGGCATCACAATACTAAGCTTTCAATGGTTAATTTCCTTAGTGTTGTGAAGCCAATTTTCATTCCTTTAGGACTATGAATGCATCTAACAAGGAGTAACAAGGAAACTAGGTACGCTAGTAGACCTTACGATCCATTCAAAGATGGTACCTTTGAGTGAACACTTGAGCAGGAGCATTCTGCTCTAAAAGAGCACTCGCGCAATCCTTCGAATCTCCAAACGGCTATTTTTCAAGACTTTGTCTAGTCTTGACTTGAACTGTTCAACAGAATTACTGTCAACAACTTTCACTGGAAGTGCGTTCCAAGTGCCGCAGATGCTATATGGGAAAAATTTCCCATATAGATCACGCTGGTAACGCTTCAGTTCAAGTTTGTAGCCATGATTTCTTGTTCTGCTCTGGCTAAGCTGGAAAATATCCCTGTAGTCTACAATGTCGAAGCCTCGAAGTATTTTGAACACTTCGATAAGCTGACCACGCAGTCTCCGCGCCTCCAGCGAGAACAAGTCCAATTCTCGTAATCTATCTTCGTAACTCTTGTGTCTGATAGAGTAAATCAGTTTGGTTGCTCTGGCTTGCACACGTTCTAATCTTGCGATATCCTTTCGAAGCGAAGGACTCCAAAATTGTACGGCATACTCCAGGTGCGGTCGGACAAGGGAGTTATACAAACGCAGTACTATCTCCTTGTTCCGATATCCAAACTGTAGCTTTTATAACCTAACATCCTTTGGGCTTTCTTCTCCGCCTCAAGACACTGCCTCGAGAACTTGAGATCACTAGGGATAGTTACACCCAAGTCCTTTTCAGTGTCGGTGGATTCAAGAGCAGTGCCCTTAAGGATATACTGAGATTGGGGGTTTCGGTGGCCGATATGCATCACTTTGCATTTGTTCACGTTAAAAGGCATTTGCCACGTGTCCGATCACTCTCCAATCTTCCCAAGATCTTCCTGCAGGTGGGCAGTATTTCCATCCTTTGCGACGTTCATACCAAGCTTGGTATCATCGGCAAAATTTAGAAATCTTCGCAATCATGTCACCGTCCATGTCGTTGACGTAGACGGTGAACAGTAGTGGTCCCAGGAGAGAACCTTGAGGAACACTGCTAATAACGGGCACCCACTCAGAAGCCTGTCCATTCAACACCACCCGTTGCCGTCTGCCGCTTAGCCAGTTATCTATCCAACTTGCTACATTTCCGTCTCTGCCCAGCGCACGCACTTTCAGGAGAAGGCAGCGGTGTGGTGCCTTATCGAAGGCTTTTTGAAAGTCTAAGTAGATAACACCCACCGCCTTTTCCCGATCGTGCTCACTAAAAACGAAGTGGAAGAATTCCACAAGATTCGTCAGGCATGACTTTTGACTTCGGAACCCCTGCTGGGAACTCCTCAATCACAAGTTTGACTCTAAATATGACGTTATTTTGTCCACCATGATGCTTTTTATTAGTTTACCAACTATCGAAGTTAAACTAATAGGTCGGTAGTTCGACAGTTGGCTAGAGTCTCCTTTCTTGAAGATAGGACTCATCTCTGCCTCACACCAGTCTCTAGGAACGCATCCAGTCCGGATTAACATGTTGAAGAGTGTGCCCAGATATCGTGACACATCATCACGCACTTTTTCAACACTTTAGGTAGAAACCCGTCCGGACCAGGGGACTTATTCGTCTTTAGGTCATTGATTTCTTTTTCTACTTCGCTTTGGGTGAAGTCCATTTCCTCCAGCTTCTCATTCAAGTAAGAGTCCATGGGCTGGGGGATGTGACCACACTCTTCAGTGAACACTGAAGAGAAGTAGTTGTTCAGGAGGGTAGCATTTTCTGCATCTAAGTTCTTTAATTCCCCCTCCTCATTCATTAAAGGGCCAATCGTGCGATGGATTGGTTTACGGCTGTTTACATAACCAAAGAACTCATTGGGATTCTCCTTGCAAAGTCTCGCCACTCGAAGCTCCTCGGCACGCTTTGCTGCCATTATGCTGGACTTCACTCTCCTAGCTAGCCTGGATACTCGTCAAAGTCACTAGAAATCTTTGACTGCCGGTACACCTTTCTCTTCTCCCTTAGCAGTTGACCAATTTCTCTATTAAACCACTTTGGTTGAATAGAAGACCAACGAAGGCTTTTCAAAGGAAGAATCGTGATTAAAGACTCATGAACGTAGTTCATGAAACTATTCCACAAATCTTCAACATTCTCACACTCTTCCAGCTTGACTTCAGCCAGTCCAGCACGAAAACTTGCAAAGTTTGCTCTTCTCAAATTAAGGTTCATCGATTCACGAGTCGCCGACTCTACCTTGGGGACCTTGACTACAAATCTAACTAGTTGGTGGTCACTGCCAACAAGCTCCTCGCATACAGAGAGCCCCTCAACGATGTCTTCCTCAGAGGTGAAAACCAAATCGAGAATATTATTGCCTTTCGTCGGCTCTCTCACCCATTGAGTCAGGAACTCATCGTTCGCGAACTCCAGGAACAGTGCATTCTCGCCACAGTCAACTTGAGTGTTGAAGTCTCCCATAACGATACCTACTCTGTTTTCAACAAGTTCACCCAGCAGCCGGTACAGAACCATGTCCCTCTCAACAAGTTGGGCAGAGGGTCTATAAAGCAGTAGGGTCCTGTATCTAGTAGGACCTATCTCTAGGTCTACACCTAATAGCTCGTGGTCGGATATAATGTTGCAGTTCGTCCTTTTGAATGTATCCTTAACATACAACATTACACCACCCCCTTCTCTGTCTAGCCTGTCTTTTAGGAAGAGTTGGTAACCGGGGATCGTGAATTCACCCTCAAAATCTCGGTTCGAGGTTTTTACCCACGAGTTGTTATGGCCACCATATCAGGTTTATCCGTCGTACGAGGCCACGAAGTTCAAGAAACTTGTTCTTAATTGACCTCGCATTAAACAAAAAACACTTTCAGGGAGTCCCCGAATGTAGGATTTCCTACGCTCTTCCGTTTCCCGTCTTATTCGTCTCTCTATTTCCTGTTGGTGGCGTGGTGGCACCCTTTCTAGCAACCTCCGAGTAGGTCGTTTCCTGGAGTGACACGGGCGTACTGGCTCACCTCTGCCTTTACTCTGGGCCTGACTTTTCTTTGGGTCTCACGTGTCATGTGATTTCAGTTTTTTACAAAATAAGCCCGAGCCCCACTCATACTAGAAAACACTTGTCTTGTCTTTCACTGGATAAAAAAACCTACACTTCTTTATTCAAAAGGCTTCTTGAATTAACCTTTTTGGGGGTTGAGGATGGTGGCTCAGTCGATGAGCGTCGTGGTCACAATAGTGATGAGCGCTTGAGGACACAGGTTCGAATCCTACTCTTATGTTCATTTTTCATATGACGGTTAAAATTAGTTTTCACGATTTCTGACAGGTATTTTGATGGTCTGCTGTTGAGAATTTTCTCAAAAACCTATAGTCTTGCCCAGATGTCTCGACCTTTTTTTATAGAGGTATGTGTTCATTGGTTCAAGACCCGTTTCTTCATGGAGGCTCCTCGAAGTCCGATACTCCTACCACCTAGCGTTGATAATAAACCGGAGGCCTCGATTTTGCACCCTCTGGAGTCTCGACATATTTTTTCTTGACCGCCGCGTTGAACGGAATAGCAGGGTACACCAGTTTTGTTCTAACTAAAGTTGTGTACAACTTCTTTTTATCCGCTGTACTGAGGTTTCTGAATCGGTTTTAGTTTATCAAGTTAAGTGTTAGCGTATCCAATCCTGGAGCTGACGTGTCTGTTCATGCCAGTACTGGCAAGTTTGTAGCCGAGGACTGACACGTGCGGCGAGTAGTTAATTTCGGAGTCTTCTAGATTGAGATGGACGGAACGACGTCTCCCTACTACGATTGCTGAGAATTTTGATATGTTGGTGTGTAATTTTAAGCGTTTCTCGAACCTGGAGATTCTTTCGGCTTCTGCCGCCGTGTCTCTGGCGATCATCCTCGTAGAATTTGTTCTCCGAACCACAATTGGGTAATATCGTCCATATATTGGATGTTGAGAGTTCTTCCATTGGTCGGTTTATGGATGTCTCTCGTAAAGATAGGGTAGAGAGTGGGGCTGAGGCATCCTCCCTGAGGGACGCCGGACAGGAGCTCGAAGGCTTCCCCTGTATACTTCTCGAAGGCGATGACAGCTTGCCTGCTGGTCAAGTAGCTACCTAGGATCTTTTCGAAGGAAGTGGGGGATGAGTCTCAGTCACGAGATTTTGTAGTTCAGGCTGTCGATCCAAACTTTGTCGAATGCCTTCTTTACGTCTCTAAAAACGACGTCGATCCAGCACCCCCTAGCCCGCCCTGCCGCTGAATGTTGAAGCATGTGGGCTGTGGTTGTTTCCCTGCCTCGGTGTTTTCTGGATCCGTGCTGTTCCTCGTTCAACAGAGAGTGCCCTGACAGGTATTTTAATAGTCTGCTGTTGAGAATTTTCTCAAAAATCTTCCCAATGGTCTCCAGCAACAAGATGGGTCTGAAATTCATGACCTGGTTTGCTGGTTTCTCAGGCTTTGGGATGAAAATCATTTTCGAGGTTTTCAGGCCATCTGGAAAACATCCCATTGCTAGGGACGAATCAAGCAGGTTCAACAGCCTAGTACGAAATCTTTCGGGTGCCTCTTTCAGGTGCCTGATGGTCATTTGGCTGAGGGCTGGGACTTTAGGCTTGAAAGATGCGATTGCCTACCACAATTCCCCACTGGTGATGGGGTTCACATCTAAAGAGTTGCCATGAAGACCGTGGAGGTACGAGGTTCCATAAGGGTCAAACTTGTCCTCCCTTATCTCCATGTACTCAGAACCTGATCCTCGAAGCCTAGGTGAAAGTTTTCCTCCTCTTCATCAAAGATTTTGAAAACTTTTGCCATACTACACGGAACAGCCTCTCTTTCTCTCTGAGAGTGGTCGCCATGGTACATTCGTGCGAAATTGCAGTTGGGCCATGGGAACGGGAGTTCCCCTTTAGTCTGTTGATTGTTGCCCCAAATGATTTCGGATTCCTATCAGCATGATGTTCAGCTGCCCCCTGAGGTGTAGACATCAGTGAAGCGCTGTTGGAGCACCACTCTCTCTTGTGTAGGGGTTGTTAGCAGTGTGATTTTGTGAGATGTTGCCAGGATAGCTATCGCGTCTGCGTTTGAAATGCATGCATTAATAGCAGTAAGCTCATCGTAGAGGTCTACTTAGGATGCACCGTCTAGGTCAGGGAAGTCCAATGGGAACGCCCTCCTGTATGCTTACCAGTTGGCCTTCGATAAGTCCTTCCTTAGAACAAAAGGAACTGGAATAGGAACAGCTGCTATGCGCTCAGCAATATCCCTCCCTAGAAAGAGGTCAAGGTTCCTGCCTTTTGCGTTACTCCTTGCATAGCCCACCAATCCATCTGGTCTTTCCTAAAAGGACGCACGTTCACTGGGGTGGGATTTAATTTGCCACCGTGATTGTCATTGCCACTCCGCGCCGCACTCGCAAATTGTTTCTCGCGCATTACCACCGGACCGCACGCATTTCCCGCACTATTCACATTAACGCATTGTTCTTTGTTAAAAATTATTAATTTGTCCGCGAGTTTACCGATCTGGGTTAACGTGAGGTCTTTTTGAGTAGCAATTATCGGTGCAATGGTGGGAGGCAATAATTGGATAAATTTATGCCTCACAAGTTCCTCACCCACTCCAAACTGCAAGGCTGTGCGCCTCAGTTCCTCCAAATTTCGTGAAGGACGGCCAGTGAAAGTCGATGGGGCTGTTATTCTTTCGAATAATTCTGAATTAGTCTTCTTGAATAGACTTACGACTTCAGGCCTTCAATCTTTCGTAGTTCTCATCTTCGAAAATGTCTGCAGGCAGGCGGCTGACTGATTCAGGAGGTAATGAGGCCAATATTTGGTAAAATTTTGATACCTCCTTGGTGATTTTTGAATTGTAGAATTGAGCCTCTATAATCCTAAACCAACCCGTCACTGCAGCGTCGTTGAATACTGGAGCTTTTATCGTCACGGAACTTACTGACTCTGCCTCACCTTGCCTCGTCTGGTTGACTTCCATTTTCTTTCATCTTCCTTGTGTTTCCTCAAATTCTTCAATGTCCTTCCGCTTCTTGTTTTGTTTGATGGAACAACGGCAATGGTTGCTAAAAATGGACAGTTCTTAATGTAAGGTCGCCAGTTATGGGGGGGAATCTTGAAGGTCGTCCCTAATTATGGGGGAATCTCGAAGGTAATCGTGGGGACAACCCAAGAGAGTTGGAATGGGGACGCTGGTTGCCAGTAATGGTGATAGATTACCGAGTTATCGCGTAAGCTTTTGGCAAGGACTCCAGGTGATACAGATGCTCCGGTCGGTTTGCGTTGCTCTTCCTTATTTACTACGAGAGTGATTTGTTGATTGCTATAGGGTGCCCTAGGCCGAGGTATGGTCTTATTCTAGCGACGGAATCAAATATCACGGAGGATGGGGATAGACAACACCAGGGTAGAACACCGGTATTTCGGGAGGTATGTAATCGCGAGGAATTGCGATTAACGAGGAGAATGCGCAATGGTTGTTTTCCCGATTAATAAGGACTTGAAGTAGAGAGATTGAGGAACGTCAATATATTGAAGTCACCAAGGCAAAAATAGAATTATTATTGAAATAGATCTTATTGCACTTTACAAAAATTCTTTAATTAATTTTTAAGTTCTAAGTTATCTCATAAATTAAGTTTGAGGTCAAGTGCGGGCAGAGTCTAAAGGAGGCCAGATGAATGAAGACTTTAAGAGTCACACATTAATGTCTGCGTTATGTACACGACTATATACAAGGACGAATTACGCAAATCCGAGAGGTAGAACACCGGTATTTCGGGAGGTATGTAATCGCGAGGAATTGCGATTATCGAGGAGAATGCGTAATGGTTGTTTTCCCGATTAATAAGGACTTGAAGTAGAGAGATTGAGGAACGTCAATATATTGAAGTAACCAAGGCAAAAATAGAATTATTATTGAACTAGATCTTATTGCACTTTACAAAAATTCTTTAATTAATTTTTAAGTTCTAAGTTATCTCACATATTAAGTTTGAGGTCAAGTGCGGGCAGAGTCTAAAGGAGGCCAGATGAATGAAGACTTTAAGAGTCACACATTAATGTCTGCGTTATGTACACGACTATATACAAGGACGAATTACGCAAATCCGAGAGATCGGACTGAACGATCTATAGTAATACTCTTTTCTTTTGTTATGGCTTCACACCGTTATATATTCAATTTAAGCAACGCCCTATAAGTTCATCGTCCAACTAAGCCACACCTCCCTCTTATGTGCCGGCCTGTTGATTGGTCGGTATTAACATAACTTGACTTTTGATTGGCTACTGCCGAACATTTTGAGAAGGAAGGCACTCCGACTATTGGGTAGAATTCTTTGTGGGTGGTGGCATGTTGCCATGGAGACAGTTTCCTAATCTGGCTTCTATTTACTTAATCGTGATAAGTATCCGGTTTATTCTAGATTCTGCTTTAATTATAATGTTTGCCTAAGATTGCCTCGACCAACTCTAACAGAGATAACTGTGCTCCGTTTACTGTCGTGTGACATTCTTGTAAACGGCGCTAACTTTAGTTTTTCTCTCGCTGTACTTTATGTGTGTGGCGACTCTCGCGTATGTACTATTTGGACGTACATGCCGGTCGCTACAGAGTTACGAAAAGCATGTCCAATACCCCAAGCCCCCTCCAAAAAGGGAAAACTCTGGGCACAGTAAAACCGCCCAGCCAGCCCCCAAGAAGAAGAAGAATAAGAAGAAACATAGGTAAAAACAATTCACCATGTTACGGAACGCACTGAAGATATTGAAAATTAACACCAACGGCTGGACGACGAAAAGACTTCTTTACGGAAATGTATTCAGGAAAATTGATGTGGACATCATCTTAATTTCGGAACACAGGGTCGACACGCGTAGTGCAGAAATGAAAATCTGGAACTACGATGTGCTGATCATAAATTATTCATAGGAGAGGTTCGACGGAGCCGCTATTGCAATACGAAATCTAAAAGAATCCTACCTCGCCATTTAGGTCGAACTCGACATAGGAAAGTTGGTCATTGCGTAGAGTACTTTACCTTTCCTTTTGATAGTGCGAATTCATCATGTCTGGCCGTGGCAAAGGAGGAAAAGTTAAGGGAATGTTCTAAGACGCCCTCACCAGACAGATATCCACCCTAATATCGCTTTTCGAAAGAAGAGAACTTTTCACGAAGAAAGAAGCAAACATAAACAAGAAGAAAGAGGGGCAACGCTACCCGAAGGGGGGTATAGGGCCACCCAATCTCGAGCTTAAACCAGTCCCCTTCCGTACCATCCGGGGGTCAACAAAACCACCTCGAAGCACGGTCGTTGAAACTATCTTTGGAGCCCTAAATATAGCCCTCATCAGGCTTATTGAGACTCCCCACGGATACGCCTCGCTATGTTGGACAGATGACGCCATTGAAAAAAATAGTGTCAGAAGAAGTCAGAGAGCCCCTTCTAAAAATTGGGCTTGAAGCTTCCGTACCCCAAGAAATCCTCGTAAAAAGAACAATAATCCTAAGGAGGCTCGACCCATTCTTCACTGACAATAGTTGCGAAGACATCAAGGCCGAGCTAACCAAGCACCAAAAATGGGTGAAGATTTCCAGGGTTGAAAAATTCGGGAAAAAATTGTAAAAATAATCTTCAAGAAAGTCGAGATGGCTCAGAGGGCCATGAAGCACGGACTTCTTGGGCTCTACCTTCGAATAGTCTCTGAGCAGGTCGAGGCTGAGGAATTATTTCTCTAGTACATTGTATTTGCAAAAGAAGGTAAAGTCAAGCGAAAAAATGATAAAAGTTTCCTGAAGATTTTGTGTGACCCGTTTAAATTTTTCATACGAATATTTACTTAGTTCGACCCCCACAACATATCAGAGTGGGGACTTACAGCTTAACGTGGAATCCGAACCACGATTTACACTTCTACATCATGTGATCATTACCTAGACCCTATGCGTCTCCTATCCAAATACTAAGCGCAGTCAACGTAGCTTAACTTCCGCGATCTAAAGAGAGCGTGTAGATAAGTATAAGGAGAATAAGTATTTATAAAGTATCGTATTTTTTCTGAAGAACATTTTTATTTACGAATTAAATATATTTGAAAATTACTGATTTAAGAATTTAGTAGTTACCAAAAAAAAATAATGAGATGAGATTTTTGCATTTGTTCAATAATTAATTTTCAATCTTTTGTCTAATTCTGAAATGAAACCTGGGCAACAGGAAAGTCTTCGCTGGCCGCAGTTTGCCCACCTCTGGGATAGATCATGGATGCCTTTGTTGTAAAATTTAACTGGTTTGCTATCAAAGATGTCTCCAACTGCAGTTTTTAAATTGTCATCATTTGCGAACATTTTGTCATTCAAGAAGTTCTGTAGTCATTGGCTCCAGGTCTGGCGAGTACGGTGGGTGAGGGAGAACTTCCCACCTCAGCTCAGAAAGCTTTTCACGGCTATGATTTTCAACGTGTGGTCGAACTTTATCATGAAGAAACATCACATCAGTCAATTCTTGTCGTTTCTGCGCAATTGCATCTGTCACCTGTTGCAGTTGTTGAGTGTATAATTGAACTTAAATAGATTGA
This sequence comes from Ceratothoa steindachneri, assembly GCA_963969495.1. Classification (NCBI taxonomy): domain Eukaryota; kingdom Metazoa; phylum Arthropoda; class Malacostraca; order Isopoda; family Cymothoidae; genus Ceratothoa; species Ceratothoa steindachneri. Next base: position 70,327,074 of record OZ018335.1, on the reverse strand, counting down.
TTGCATTCCAACATTTCCCAGTAAATCACCCCTTTACATTCAAACCAGCACACAAAATAAGCTTCTTTTGATGTCGGTTGGCCTTTGCCTGAAGTTGTGTAGGTGCACCTTTTTCTGTTCAGTCTCGTTTGCGTGCCATGTTCAAGTGTAGACACCATTTCTCATCTGCAGAGGCCACTTTGTTCACCCAATCAAAACGACCTTTTTTAGACAGTAGTGTCAATCTATGCGGCGCTGGCGGTCAGGTTACATGGAATCCATAATTCCAGTTTACTGACTTTGCCCACATTTCCTCTAAATGAGGAAATGGGCAGACGCTAAACTTTTTAGCTAGCTCGCGTGATATATATATATATATATATATATATATATATATATATATATATATATATATATATATATATATATATATATATATAATTAGGTAAAAGGCCATATTATATGAATTTACTATTGAAGTCCACAGCTGTGGCAGCTTTATTAATTTTAACTTGTATTTTCTTAATATTCTTTACAAGTTTTTTAACGAGGTCTTCGAGGCGCGAAAAAACATCCGCGAATGACATTCTTTATTCCTAGACGTCTTTTGACCGTGTTAGGTCATCTTCAGGGAATGAGTAGAAATGGAATTATTCTTTAACTTTAACTTTATTATTAGAAAGATGAAAGCTTAGCCCCCCTCCCCAACACACACACACTCTCGTCAGTTGAGGCACTACAGAAATGGAAAGAATGAAAATTTATTAAAGGTTAAATACAGTAGAAGGTAAACACTTGCCCGGAAGTCGGACTAGTCAACTCTTTACAAAAATTACAATTACATTTTTGATAAATATTAAATTGATTATTGTATATTATTGTTGTCCCGTTGATTATTAAAATGTTTTTACAACAATAATTTACGTTACGCTATCATTTTCTTTCTATAAAACTCAATTTCTACATAATTGATTTAAAAAAAAATTATTTTAATTTTTTTCAAAATTTGCACAATGTTAATTTACATTAATATGGTTTTATAAATTTCGCATCTCTTAGTTGTATTGTTAACAATATATTCTCGCATTATTCGTCAATTTTATAAATTGTCACTGTTGATTTATATTAAAAAAATATGTCCAAATTAAATATTTACTTTTCTCCCTATAAAAATTACTCTTTTTACTAATGGTAATTTTTATTTTTACGATTAACTCTTTGACGCTTGCTTTAAATTGAATTATTTATGCTATTATTCACTGTTAGACTGCTTGTTATTAATTTTAACTTTAACACTTATACTATTAAGACACTTTGTAACTTTTGGGGTTTATTTCAATATGTTTTAATTTTATCTTTAACGCTTATATTCACTGTTAGACACATTTGTAATTTTTTTTATTTCACTATGTCGAGGGATTCTGGGCGTATCTTTGTCCATTGCTGATTGTCTTGTGTTCGGACATGATGACGACGCGGACACATGCACCAGGACTGATGATTCCGTACTTCCTTTGGAGAGTACGGCCCCTCAAACGTCCATTTGTATTTCCCTTTGCGTATGCCCTCGACTAGAAGCCGAGTGTTACCGCTAGGGGGTACGCAGACTGGTCTTTCGTACACCTTGAGGGACAGCTCTTCTCCGTCAAAGAAGAAGCCTTGTTCAAGGACTTCCCTTTTTTCGGTAAGTGTGAGTCCTTGGATGAATGTGAGTATAGTTTTCTCTTCTTGCTTCTCAGTTTGCGCTTTTTCCACGATTTTTTCTTCTTCCGCCTCTTCCTCTGTCGTTGGAGGGTCTAGCTCTACTTCTTGTATGTTATTCGTTTTCTTCTTTCCTCTTTGTTTCTTTTTCTTTTTCGAGTTTAACTTGAAGTTTTTGGCTGTGGTGGCTTCTTCGTCTGCGGACTCTTCTTTTTCCGTTTGGGCTTGTTCTTCTTTTTGAGTTTTTTCTTCCACGTGGAGACTGTCGGTGAGCTGGATTTTCAGGACGTCTTGTGAGGCGGGATTGGACGGGAATCACAGCTTCTTGTTAGTCCCGTTCTTCTGCAGGGAGTGGTTCGATTGCTCCGCAAAAATGCCGGGATTTGCCAGGTTTGCCAAGTGGGCAAAAATGACCATGGCCATTATGTCCCTGCCCTCGCTTGGCATCACCAGCTTCGATGCCCTGATTCCATGCTTATGCTGCGTAGCCGCTGCTTCTGCGAACGACTTTGCCTTTGCCTCCTTTTCCATTTTGGATTGTTCCCTATTTACCCGAATCGCTTCCTTGTGGATGGGACACTTCATGGCTAGGGCTCTGTGTTCCCCTCCGCAGTCGATACATTTTATCTTCTCAGCCACGCATTGTCTCCATTCGTGACCAGACTGGGCACAGTTGGAACACGTGACTTCTATTTCTTTGCATTCACGAAGCGGCTGCTTCTCGATTGCCTAGCATCTGTAGCAGCAGTCCACGCAAACGTATTCCTCTGCTTCGACTTGCTCTGGGGCCACTCGAAGGTAAAAGCCTAGGAGGCCTTGCTTCTTGGCCCTGTTAGCCATATCGATGGTCTCGAAAATGATTTTGACAATTCCGTTTCCTTTGACGAACTTATCTACCTTGGTGATCTTCGCCCACCTCTGCTGCCTTATCAGGTCTTCCTTGATACCTTCACAAGAGTTATCCGAGAAAAACGGGTCGAGCCTTCGGAGGATTATGGTCCGGTGAATGAGGATGTCCTGGGGTACGAACGCTTCCAGCCCGATCTTCTGAAGCTCCTTCTTGGCCTTTTCAGATACGAGCTGCTCCACGTCCTCCATCGAATGGCAAGTGCCGGCATATCCATTTGGGGGTGTCTATTAGCCTCATAATGAGGAGATTAAGAACTCCGAACATAAATTCTATAACGGCTGCTTTTGTAGGTTTTGCCCCCCCTCCCCGTATAAGGCACTGGTGTTGAAGGTATCACTAGCATTTCTCTCTTTCTTAATTTTAGTTTTTTACGTATCATCCTTCTATAGTTTTGATGACCGCCCTTGACGGTTAAGTTCTACCTTTTGTCTAAATATTCTACTAACTCTTAAGTCGGTTCCTCCGTCGTCACTTTCAAGCCTTTCAAGTCATATTTTGCTAACTGGTAGGTTGTCTCTTCGTTAATTTATGTTTTTATTTGTTATCTTTGGGTTGGACATTTCGCCTCTTCTATTTAAGCTTTTTATATTTGTTTGTTCCTTTAATTTCTATCTTAGTTTAGTTTAAACATTATTATTATTTTGGGCACTTGCCTCTTCTTATCTGTTTTTTATTGTTTTATTATTTACTAAAGTTTTTATGTTTGCTGTTTGATTATTCTCTTACCTATTTTAATTTAAAATTACATTTGAACACTGATTCAGGTCTTCGATCAGTTGGCCTTCGAATTCCTAGTCGAACTCTTCATTGTCTTCCGGGGTGATACTGAAGACGTTTTTCCAATAATTCCTAAATATGTCTTCTAGAACCTCCGGGTCCTCTATATAATTTCAGTTCCCTTTTATTCGAGCCTTCATTCTTCCGGTTAGTCCTTTTAGATTCTTATCTTGACACCAGAATTTAGACGGGTCCAGCTCACTATCGATTTTGGCTATCAGGCTGTTCCAGATTTCCTCTTGTTGAAGGTTGATAGCGTCTTTTAGCTCGGTGCTTAAGAGCCGAAGAAGCGAGCTTCTTTCCTGATTAGGACCTTCCCGTCTTATCTCTTTGTACACTTCCCTGTGAACACAAAAGATCACCCTCATCTCCTCTGTCCATCTGGGCTACGCACTCGCGGTCTGCTTCTAGAATGGACGTAGTTATCCTCTCCAGTTCTTCGTCTATTTCCTCCAAAGTTGCGTCGCTTAGATCAGCTGGGGCGTATTGACTGAATCGTTCGTCTCTTGTAACGTTTCCAGTTGGCTAAGGCGTAGTTTTTGCGGGGAGAGACTGGAAGCTGGATCGGCGTGAGAGATATTGTGGTAAGGATCGCTTTGTGATCACTTGAGACTGTTGGGCTCGGCTCACTATGGTAGTTGAAGGGGATGCCTTCACTTGTTAAGATGATGTCAAGTTTGGTAGCTGCTGTGGAAGTGATATAGGTCGGAAAATCCTGCTCTGTTCTTTGGATGTTCTTTCTTCACATAATAAATTCCAAGTTTCGGCCTCTCTCGTTGGTTCTACCATAGCCCACTGCACGGCATCTGGCATTGAGGTCGCTCCCTAAGAATGCCATTCTGCGGTGCCCAAAAAGCGTGTAGAAGTTATTTATTGGGAGATAGGGTCGACGAGGGAGTTGATAGGCTGCTGCTATCACGAGGTCTCGTACCAATGTGTGGAGTTCAACCGCCGCAAAGGATTCGTCCAGCTCCGGTAGGAGTTTGAACTAGATATTTCCCTTGGCAGCTATAGCAGTACCATCAAACCTTTCCTGTGAATGATTTTTCATGACAACTTTGTAGCCCGGTATTATAATTTTACCAGATGTAGTGTAAATACCGTGTTCTGTTATTTATATGATTTCGGGGTCCAGCACACGAAATATGTTTCCATATGCCCTTGCTTTACCCTCCCATCCATTTACCTTGAGTGTCAGAATCCTCATTCTATTGCTTACTCTCTCCAGGTTGTTTCTTTAGTGTTTTAGGGTGATGTTTTTCTTCCTCCCACTTCTCTTTTTCCTGAACTCAGCGTTTGAAATCTTCTCGCAGGTGTTGTGATGTAGGGTCACTTTCTGGCTGAGCAGAGCTTCTTCCACCGTTTCGTGGTCGACTTCGTAGTCGTTTTATCATTTGAATATTTTTTTTTTGATTCCATGGAAAATTTCCCTCGGCTCCATCTTCTCGGGAAAGGGAAACTGATCGCAAGCGTAGATTTTTAGATTGATGCTATCCGCACGCAATCTTTTGTTTTTCTTTTTCCTTTCCTTAGCATTCTTAGTTTGTGGAACTTCGGTGTCCGAGGAGTCTGAGGATTCCGAGGAGCTATTGGTGTCAGTATTTTCTTTTTCTGTGGTGATTCCTTGTTTCTGTTTAGGTGCAGGAGTTTTCACATCACCTGCTTGTTTCTTTTCTTTCCTGTTGGTAACATTTTTGGTAGCGTCTTGCCCGTTTGCTTGTTGGTTTGGAACCATCTGCAGTTGCAGTACATTCCCGGAGGAGGGGGGGTGTCTGAAAACCACATTTGTTCCATCACGTTTTTAGCTAACATTTGGTTTAGCTCAATAGCAAACGTGCCAGGGCGAGTGAGATTCATGACGTACGCGTGAAAGATGCACGTTATAATCTTCATCGAGTTTTCATTTCGTAGTTTAAGATAAGTCTTCTTATTGTCTACCTCCGAGAGGGCCACCTTTGCTGCTTGGGCGTAGGACGTATTCGCTCTACGTGTTTCTTCTTTCTTCTTCGCTTCTTGTTTGTTTTTCATTATTTCTTTTATAACGGGAAATGATATGGCCATTGTTCTGTGTCCTTGGCCACAGTTAACGCACTTTTCAAGGTTACTTGTACACGACCTCCAATTGTGCCCTTTGTAGCTGCATTTATAGCATGTTTCTTGGGGCTCTTTGCAGTCTTTAGTGGCGTGGACTTCCATTTTGCAACATCTGAAACAGAACTGGACTGGAGTGTATTCTCCCTTCTCTATCTGTTCCCCACTAATTTTGGCATTGAACATTAATAGGCCTTGTTCCTTTGCCTTTTGGGCCATAGTTGTTTCGGCGAAGACTACCTTGAAGACATGAGTGTATTCGCTGCCACCCCTTCTATTTTTTAACTTTATCACTTCGGCTACCTTGGCCCAGGTTTGCCGAGGCTGGATCTTTTCCATAATTTCATCCTTGGAGTGCTGTCCAATCCACGGATCGATTTGCCGAGGCTGGATCTTCTCCATGATTTCATCCTTGGAGTGCTGTCCAATCCACGGATCGATTTGCCGGCACACCACGCTCCTGTGGGCCAGGATCTGTGGTGGTACTGTTGGCTGCAGCTCAATGCCCCTAAGGACCTCAACTGCCTTCTCCTTGGTGATGTATTCGATATCTTTTTCTTTTTCGCAGATTGCAATATACCCCGAGGTTATGTTCAGCAGCCTCACCATGGCAATGCCCAACTTGCCATACACAGCTTCGAATATGCTCTCTCTGCTGGGCTTGGGCTGTCCGTCGACTACCCGCAGATGTATTCTTGTTGTATGGTCTTGGGCCATCTCTTCAAGAGAGTGGCCCCTCTGCACTAGGTTTACTTTTTCTCCCAAGTCTCTTATTTGTGGTGACTTGATTCTAGTATAATTTCGTGCTCCCTTTCTTCTATGATAATGCTTCCTTCTTTATTTGTTGATGACTCTCTCTACTTCGTCGCTCAGCTTTCGTGAACGTGAACTGCCAAATGAGTGGATGAATGATGATGGGTGAACCCGGGGAGGCCCCTCAGACGGGTGAAGTGTTGCGGATTTAATGATGGGTGGTGATAGATTTAACTACCACCACTCGGGGGTGCCGCCCCATCTGAGGTTTGGTTATCGATGCTGTTTCCAACTTACAAATGGACGGTTGCATGTCCCCTGTGGTACTGGCTGGAAGCTACCCTTAGAGATTAGAGCGAACTCTTCCCCAAAGCTTTCAGCATCGCCTCGTAACCAGGTGGTCTCTTCCGTAGAGTTCCACAGTGGGCTAATCCTCAAACCTGCTTTCCTTTACGTCTCCAATTATGTCTATCAAAGTGGACCGACATAGTTGGAGAGAGACTAGATGAATGGCAGTTCAGTTCATTTCAGCTTCGCAACTCCGTCGAGGGAGGTGTGTGTGGGGGGGGGGGAGGTCAACATTAAGTCGTCTAGGAGTGGGTTAAAAAAAGTCTTCAGGAGAGTCCCCGTGGGGATAGCGAAGTGGGTCTTGACGTTTTGAGTCAACCTCTCTGATCCTTTTCCTCCTTTATCGGGTAAGAGATGTAGTTTTAGCGTAGTTTTCTTAATGAATTCTTCAGCCTTCTGGAATTTGATGATGATGATATATTTGTAGGAAACAGTACAAGAAATTTTACATTCAATAAATAAATTCATACAATGCAAAAAGATTTTTATAGTTAGAGTGTTGAAAAAATATAAATTATAGCTGAGAAGGGGAAGGATTTAGTCGGAGGCAAAGATATATAAAGTGGTTTCTCCTCGAGCAATAATACGCAGGAGCTCAGCTTTTTGTTACTTTACAGCTTTTACGCTTAAGTTGTACCCACTAATAGGTTTATTTACATTATTATTTATTATTCACATTAATATTGGTCTTTTGATTTATGACTTACTTCTTTACACTTGTTTAAATTTTTACTTGTTAGCTTTCATTTTAATCTAATTTCATCATTTGGATTTCACTGACAATTTTAAGATTACTTTATTACTTGTTGTCTATTATTGTTGTACATACTACATTTTGGATTTTATTTAATGGTTTTATTTAATGATATTTACTTCTATATTTATTACACTGTACACATGTTTTTATGATTTACTGAATTATAACTTTCAGCTCACTTCGTTTTTACACTGTTTGATACTTCTTAATTTTATTATTTCTTATATACACTGGAACTTGCGTAGAGTATACGTCATACGTTTACTTACGTGACGTGTTTAAATACTTGATTATTTCGTTTTCGCTTGATTATTTATTTGACACTTTTATCTATTCGCTTATTTATTTACCACTTTTATCATTTTTGCTTTATTATTTGATTAACACTTTTGTCATTTTTTACTGTTAGCTAAGTGATGAGGTCATCATCCCGCACTTTATGTTTTTGTAAGTAGTCGCGTTTACTGTATGTAGACTAGACTTCGGAATGTACATCGTACCACTGCACAGAAGGCTTTCCATTTCCTTTGGGGACCACGGCCCCTCAAAGGTCCACTTGTACTCGCCATTTCGCATGCCTGTCACTAACTGCGTTTGGTTGCTTTTTTCATGTCTACATCCAGTAGTCCCGAAAATCTTTAACTTTAATTGTTCCCCGTCGAAAAAGTGTCCTTTTTCCAGGACATCGACTTTTTCGGTAAGGAAAACTCCTGGGTAAGATTCCTCGTCTTCGGATTCCCCGTCAAGCCTCTCCTCTTCTATTTGTTTTGCTGCGGGTATGGTGTTCCTTTTCTTCTTTGGTCTCTTCTCCTTAGGGTTATTCTTCGTGTTTTCAACGCTTTGGTCTTTTTTTGTTCTTGGCTCCCATCTTCTTGGTTGTTTATTGGTTGCTTTTCTTCTTCTTTTTGATTTGTGGCTTTGTTGGCAGTCTCAGATTGTGTTTCATCAACGAACTTGATGTTCAACACGTCTTTAGATGCTGGGTTTGGTGGGAACCACAACTTTTTCTTTACTCCGTTGTGCTGCAACATGGTGTTGAGCTCCTCCGAGAAGCAGCTGGGACGCGCAAGGTTGGCCAGGTGGGCGACTATGACCATTGTCATAATATCCTTGCTTTCGGCCGGCAGGACTAGCTTCGGAGTCACTCTATCGGTTGCTGGTGTGACGTTGCCTGGAGTAGATGCCGCGGTGGCATAAGAGCTTTCTCGGGCCTTTTCCTCCTTTTGTAATTTTAACTTTTCTCGCTTCTTTCTTATGGTTTCTTTGCGTAGAGGGCATCTCATGGCCAGAGCCCGATGTTCCCCTCCGCAGTTTACGCATTTCAGTTGTTCTTCGCGGCAATCTCTCCAACCGTGGCCAATTTGGAGCATGCCGCACAGATTTGTTCCTTAGTCGGGCAGTTTTTTGTCGCGGGGCTTTCGATGGCCAGGCAGATTTTGCAGGTTTCCAAGTAAATGTACTCTTCTGCCTCTATCTGCTCTGGAGATACTCGCAAGTAGAAGCCCAGGAGGCCGTCCCGTAACGCTCTCTGAACCATCTCGCTGGTGCTGAAGGTGACATTAATCAGAGTTTTGCCGATTTTGTCGACCTTGTCTACTTTTGCCCATGTCTGTTTTGCGTTGAGTTCATCCTTTATTTCATCCGTGGAGTTATCCGCAAAGAAGGGATCTACTCTCCTGAGGATGACGGCACGCCTCACGAGTAGTTCGTGGGGGGCTACCGCTTCGAGCCCAATCTTGCGGAGGGGTTCTTTTGCCTGGTCTTAGACAAGGGCCTCCACATCCTTGTTCTTCCAGCAGACGGCGGCCCACCCGTTTGGTTTCTCGATGGACGGGTGAGCTCGATATTAATTTTTCCGAAAATCGTTTCGAACACCGATTGCCTGGTTGGCTTTTAGTTCCCCGCTATTAGAGAGAGGGGGATCCGTTTGGTGTCCTGGGGGGGGGACCCATGTCCCCCTTCGGGCAGAGCTGCCCTTCCCCCTTCTGGGCCTCTCTTGCTTCTCGGGGAGGTGGATGACTTCACTCCAAAATGCTCGAATATAAGATTGTCTGGTAATGGCGTTTTGGGGGTCCTTGCCCTAAACGTTTCCTCCTTTGACCGGATGACTCGGGACACAAGACAACACTACACTAGGTACTGGGTAAGGTACTGGTACTCGGTACTGGAATTTGATGATGATGATGATGATGTATATATATAAAGAACAGAGAGGGATTGCTGTGTAACACAGGTCAGGAACCTTTTTTTGTGTGTGACTTTTTGTTTGAGTGAAAAGGCGGACGCAGATAAAGGCGGTCTGCAATAACTATTAATTTTATTCGTGCGAAAGAAAAAAACTTCAAGGAGAGGGGCCCCAACATGGGGGCGGTCCCCCAGGAATGCAAGAGGATCCCCCTCCGTACTAAACGGGGGGGGCGTCTAAACCGACAAAATTGGCAGTCATACAAACAATGTATAAGAAAATCAACGTGGTGCTGATCCGACTCCTCGACACTCCCAATGGGTATGCAATCATAGGCAGCACAATGGGGAACGACGAGAGGCTGGTTTCCGATGAGGCTCAAGCACACCTCAAAAAGATTGGACTTGAAGCTAATTTATCACAAGAGATCCTGGCCCAACGTACTATCATATTAAGAAGATTGGACCCGCTATTCACAGGAAATACCTGTGAAGAGATAAAAGATGAACTAACGGCGAAGCAAGAGTTCGGGAAAGGAAGCGGAATGGTGAAGGTAGTCTTCAGCAGCATTGAAATGGCTAATCGGGCAAAAAAACGAGGGGCTGCTCGGCTTTTACCTGAAAGTAAGCCCCGAACAAATAGAAAAGGAAGAATATATCAACATCGACTGCTGCATCAAGTGCTACGCAGTCGAACAGCACGCTACTAAGTACTGCACAACCACCGACCCTGCATGCTCCAACTGAGCCAAAACCGGACACGGTTGGAAAGAGTGCAAGGAAAAGGTGCAAAAGTGCGTAAATTGTGGGGTGACACAGGGCTTTAGACATGAGGTGCCCCATCCGAAAAGAGGCGATCCGTAAAAAGCGGGAGAAAATCATGAAGGAAAAAGAAGAAAAGACAAAAACAACATACGCGGATACAGCAGTGAGAATGACCACTCCTGCAAGAACAAACGCTACGAGGTTGGTCATGCCCAAGGAAGGGCAAGAAATCATGGCCATAGTAATGTTTGCCCACATAGCAAATCTTATAAACCTCGGCTCTTTTTCAACTCACCTCAACCTTCTTCTTGAGAAGAATGGTTGTAACAAGAAGGTCTGGTTTCCCAGAAACCCAGACTCGGCGGCCCTTTTCAATCTCGAAATCATCGACGAACAAAAAAGGGCACCATTCGGTAATGAGGTAAAGGAAACCGCACGAGAAGAAAAGATATAAACACCTTCGGAAGGAGAAGAAGAGAAAAATGGCGCAAGGATTAAAAAGAAGAAGATTACCGAGGAGACGCCGCAGCAAAATACTACGGACGAGGAAGAAGAGGAGGAAGGAAAATACGAAGGGTCATCTTCACCGAGAAGAAGGAAATCCTCGAAAGAGGCTACTTCTTCGACAGGAAAGACGTCGGCCTCTGTGTTTTCGGCTCCTCCCTGTCCCCGGCCCCCAAAGACGATATGGAGTTACTCATTACCGGCCTAGCTGCGGGTGAGTACAAATGGACGTACGAGGGACCATACTCCAGGAAAGAAGTGGCGGCTCTACTCCTAAAAGCCATAATGTCCATTAACCCAAGAGACGTCCATAATGTGAATATGACGCCATTCAAGGCAATACGGAGTGAACAAAAAACATCAGAAATTAAATAGTGAATATGAAAAAATGAACAATCAAAGTGAATAATAAAAGTGAATAAGTAAGCAAATAAATAAGTGAATAAGGCAATACAGAGTGGACAAAAAACATCAGAAATTAAATAGTGAATATGAAAAAATGAACAATCAAAGTGAATAATAAAAGTGAATAAGTAAGCAAATAAATAAGTGAATAAGGCAATACAGAGTGGACAAAAAACATCAGAAATTAAATAGTGAATATGAAAAAATGAACAATCAAAGTGAATAATAAAAGTGAATAAGTAAGCAAATAAATAAGTGAATAAGGCAATACAGAGTGGACAAAAAACATCAGAAATTAAATAGTGAATATGAAAAAATGAACAATTAAAGTGAATAATAAAAGTGAATAAGTAAGCAAATAAATAAGTGAATAAGGCAATACAGAATGAACAAAAAACATCAGAAATTAAATAGTGAATATGAAAAAATGAACAATCAAAGTGAATAATAAAAGTGAATAAGTAAGCAAATAAATAAGTGAATAAGGCAATACAGAGTGAACAAAAAACATCAGAAATTAAATAGTGAATATGAAAAAATGAACAATCAAAGTGAATAATAAAAGTGAATAAGTAAGCAAATAAATAAGTGAATAAGGCAATACAGAGTGGACAAAAAACATCAGAAATTAAATAGTGAATATGAAAAAATGAACAATCAAAGTGAATAATAAAAGTGAATAAGTAAGCAAATAAATAAGTGAATAAGGCAATACAGAGTGGACAAAAAACATCAGAAATTAAATAGTGAATATGAAAAAATGAACAATCAAAGTGAATAATAAAAGTGAATAAGTAAGCAAATAAATAAGTGAATAAGGCAATACAGAGTGGACAAAAAACATCAGAAATTAAATAGTGAATATGAAAAAATGAACAATTAAAGTGAATAATAAAAGTGAATAAGTAAGCAAATAAATAAGTGAATAAGGCAATACAGGATGGACAAAAAACATCAGAAATTAAATAGTGAATATGAAAAAATGAACAATCAAAGTGAATAATAAAAGTGAATAAGTAAGCAAATAAATAAGTGAATAAGGCAATACAGAGTGGACAAAAAACATCAGAAATTAAATAGTGAATATGAAAAAATGAACAATCAAAGTGAATAATAAAAGTGAATAAGTAAGCAAATAAATAAGTGAATAAGGCAATACAGAGTGGACAAAAAACATCAGAAATTAAATAGTGAATATGAAAAAATAAACAATTAAAGTGAATAATAAAAGTGAATAAGTAAGCAAATAAATAAGTGAATAAGGCAATACAGGGTGGACAAAAAACATCAGAAATTAAATAGTGAATATGAAAAAATGAACAATCAAAGTGAATAATAAAAGTGAATAAGTAAGCAAATAAATAAGTGAATAAGGCAATACAGAGTGGACAAAAAACATCAGAAATTAAATAGTGAATATGAAAAAATGAACAATCAAAGTGAATAATAAAAGTGAATAAGTAAGCAAATAAATAAGTGAATAAGGCAATACGGAGTGAACAAAAAACATCAGAAATTAAATAGTGAATATGAAAAAATGAACAATCAAAGTGAATAATAAAAGTGAATAAGTAAGCAAATAAATAAGTGAATAAGGCAATACAGAGTGGACAAAAAACATCAGAAATTAAATAGTGAATATGAAAAAATGAACAATCAAAGTGAATAATAAAAGTGAATAAGTAAGCAAATAAATAAGTGAATAAGGCAATACAGAGTGGACAAAAAACATCAGAAATTAAATAGTGAATATGAAAAAATGAACAATCAAAGTGAATAATAAAAGTGAATAAGTAAGCAAATAAATAAGTGAATAAGGCAATACAGAGTGGACAAAAAACATCAGAAATTAAATAGTGAATATGAAAAAATGAACAATCAAAGTGAATAATAAAAGTGAATAAGTAAGACAATAAATAAGTGAATAAGGCAATACGGAGTGGACAAAAAACATCAGAAATTAAATAGTGAATATGAAAAAATGAACAATCAAAGTCAATAATAAAAGTGAATAAGTAAGCAAATAAATAAGTGAATAAGGCAATACAGAGTGGACAAAAAACATCAGAAATTAAAAAGTGAATATGAAAAAATGAACAATTAAAGTGAATAATAAAAGTGAATAAGTAAGCAAATAAATAAGTGAATAAGGCAATACAGAGTGGACAAAAAACATCAGAAATTAAATAGTGAATATGAAAAAATGAACAATCAAAGTGAATAATAAAAGTGAATAAGTAAGACAATAAATAAGTGAATAAGGCAATACAGAGTGGACAAAAAACATCAGAAATTAAATAGTGAATATGAAAAAATGAACAATCAAAGTGAATAATAAAAGTGAATAAGTAAGCAAATAAATAAGTGAATAAGGCAATACAGAGTGGACAAAAAACATCAGAAATTAAATAGTGAATATGAAAAAATGAACAATCAAAGTGAATAATAAAAGTGAATAAGTAAGACAATAAATAAGTGAATAAGGCAATACGGAGTGGACAAAAAACATCAGAAATTAAATAGTGAATATGAAAAAATGAACAATCAAAGTCAATAATAAAAGTGAATAAGTAAGCAAATAAATAAGTGAATAAGGCAATACAGAGTGGACAAAAAACATCAGAAATTAAAAAGTGAATATGAAAAAATGAACAATTAAAGTGAATAATAAAAGTGAATAAGTAAGCAAATAAATAAGTGAATAAGGCAATACAGGTTGGACAAAAAACATCAGAAATTAAATAGTGAATATGAAAAAATGAACAATCAAAGTGAATAATAAAAGTGAATAAGTAAGCAAATAAATAAGTGAATAAGGCAATACGGAGTGGACAAAAAACATCAGAAATTAAATAGTGAATATGAAAAAATGAACAATCAAAGTGAATAATAAAAGTGAATAAGTAAGCAAATAAATAAGTGAATAAGGCAATACGGAGGGACAAAAAACATCAGAAATTAAATAGTGAATATGAAAAAATGAACAATCAAAGTCAATAATAAAAGTGAATAAGTAAGCAAATAAATAAGTGAATAAGGCAATACAGAGTGGACAAAAAACATCAGAAATTAAATAGTGAATATGAAAAAAGGAACAATTAAAGTGAATAATAAAAGTGAATAAGTAAGCAAATAAATAAGTGAATAAGGCAATACAGGGTGGACAAAAAACATCAGAAATTAAATAGTGAATATGAAAAAATGAACAATCAAAGTGAATAATAAAAGTGAATAAGTAAGCAAATAAATAAGTCAATAAGGCAATACGGAGTGGACAAAAAACATCAGAAATTAAATAGTGAATATGAAAAAATGAACAATCAAAGTGAATAATAAAAGTGAATAAGTAAGCAAATAAATAAGTGAATAAGGCAATACAGAGTGGACAAAAAACATCAGAAATTAAATAGTGAATATGAAAAAATGAACAATCAAAGTGAATAATAAAAGTGAATAAGTAAGCAAATAAATAAGTGAATAAGGCAATACGGAGTGGACAAAAAACATCAGAAATTAAATAGTGAATATGAAAAAATGAACAATCAAAGTGAATAATAAAAGTGAATAAGTAAGCAAATAAATAAGTGAATAAGGCAATACAGAGTGGACAAAAAACATCAGAAATTAAATAGTGAATATGAAAAAATGAACAATTAAAGTGAATAATAAAAGTGAATAAGTAAGCAAATAAATAAGTGAATAAGGCAATACAGGGTGGACAAAAAACATCAGAAATTAAATAGTGAATATGAAAAAATGAACAATCAAAGTGAATAATAAAAGTGAATAAGTAAGCAAATAAATAAGTGAATAAGGCAATACGGAGTGGACAAAAAACATCAGAAATTAAATAGTGAATATGAAAAAATGAACAATCAAAGTCAATAATAAAAGTGAATAAGTAAGCAAATAAATAAGTGAATAAGGCAATACGGAGTGGACAAAAAACATCAGAAATTAAATAGTGAATATGAAAAAATGAACAATTAAAGTGAATAATAAAAGTGAATAAGTAAGCAAATAAATAAGTGAATAAGGCAATACAGAGTGGACAAAAAACATCAGAAATTAAATAGTGAATATGAAAAAATGAACAATCAAAGTGAATAATAAAAGTGAATAAGTAAGCAAATAAATAAGTGAATAAGGCAATACGGAGTGGACAAAAAACATCAGAAATTAAATAGTGAATATGAAAAAATGAACAATCAAAGTGAATAATAAAAGTGAATAAGTAAGCAAATAAATAAGTGAATAAGGCAATACGGAGTGGACAAAAAACATCAGAAATTAAATAGTGAATATGAAAAAATGAACAATTAAAGTGAATAATAAAAGTGAATAAGTAAGCAAATAAATAAGTGAATAAGGCAATACAGGGTGGACAAAAAACATCAGAAATTTAATAGTGAATATGAAAAATGAACAATCAAAGTGAATAATAAAAGTGAATAAGTAAGCAAATAAATAAGTGAATAAGGCAATACGGAGTGGACAAAAAACATCAGAAATTAAATAGTGAATATGAAAAAATGAACAATCAAAGTGAATAATAAAAGTGAATAAGTAAGCAAATAAATAAGTGAATAAGGCAATACGGAGTGGACAAAAAACATCAGAAATTAAATAGTGAATATGAAAAAATGAACAATTAAAGTGAATAATAAAAGTGAATAAGTAAGCAAATAAATAAGTGAATAAGGCAATACGGAGTGGACAAAAAACATCAGAAATTAAATAGTGAATATGAAAAAATGAACAATCAAAGTCAATAATAAAAGTGAATAAGTAAGCAAATAAATAAGTGAATAAGGCAATACAGAGTGGACAAAAAACATCAGAAATCAAATAGTGAATATGAAAAAATGAACAATTAAAGTGAATAATAAAAGTGAATAAGTAAGCAAATAAATAAGTGAATAAGGCAATACAGGGTGGACAAAAAACATCAGAAATTAAATAGTGAATATGAAAAAATGAACAATCAAAGTGAATAATAAAAGTGAATAAGTAAGCAAATAAATAAGTGAATAAGGCAATACGGAGTGGACAAAAAACATCAGAAATTAAATAGTGAATATGAAAAAATGAACAATCAAAGTGAATAATAAAAGTGAAGAAGTGAGCAAATAAATAATCTAATCATATTTAGTGTAACTAATCTAATTTAGTGAAAATTAATCTAATGAAAATAGTGTAGTAAATGAAATAAATATAAATATAGCAAAAAGTGAAAAATTATTAAATTATATACAGTGATAGTAAATAAAATTTTAATGAAAAATAATTTAGTGTAATATAACAAGCTGATTTAACTAATCATCAAAAATTACTAACAAAATTAAATGTAAAATTAAATTTAAAGTGAATTATAATAAACTAACTAATTAAATGAATTATAACTAATGTATTATAATAGCTATTAACTTTATGTAAATATAAACAGTAATATTAATAATTTATAGTAAATTATCCTTAAACTTTTTTATAATATTAGAATTTAACTTAGAAATAAATTAATTGGTAATGATTTCCATGTCTCCGCGAAGCTATCATTTCCTACTTCTACTCAATACTTTTACCTCCTCTGCTAAAATCTATTTTCACCACTGTTTTTCTGTCTAGATTACTTCAATGGTTATAATTAATGTTTTAATTATGTTACAATGTATGTATTTACTCTTTTTATTATTTACTTAATCAACCGTTCAACCGTTGTTGTGTAACTCAGGCGATCAGGTAGTCGTAGAGGAAAAGGGTACGGAAATAACTTGAAAGGGGATATGAAGAATTGATAGGTCGGTGGCTAGACACCGATGCGTGGTGTAATTGGGTGTGGGTTGGGGTGTTCTTGACTGGACGACAGTTAGGGGGTGTTCAAGAAGGAGATCATGTCTGTATAGTCGGAAACGCGTTATTCATGATGCTCTTAACTTATGCGTAGAACGGTATGGTTTGCGGGTGGTCATGGGCTGCCGGGTATCGCAGTGCCATCGCAACATACAGTCTTGCGTGTAGTGCGGTGTATAAGGAGTCTCTGGCAAATTTTCCGAGTTGTTTTGTGAGTATAGTGTGAGCGTATCTTTTGAGGGGTGCTAATTTGTTGTTGTCGTGTAGTGTGGACATTCTCGCGTACATGAGATAGCGGCAAGCGCGCTTCAGAGCAGAGTTCTGAATGCGCGGAGCCTTCTTCTGCCACGTGACATTCGCAGCTACGAGTGACAGTGGGGCGTACGTGAGAAGAGGTCGCACGAGTGTTTTATATAGGTGTAACTGTAGTTTCTTGCGCGCAGGGTAGAACCTGCGCAGCATTTTGTTTGTGCGTGCTGCTCTTTCTTGTATTATGTGCTGGTATATATTGAACCTAAGGGACTTGTCAAAAATTACCCCAAAGATTTTTGTCTGTTGTGTGTAGTCGAGCCTTGTTGGGTTTAGGTGGTTCCTGTCCGGTGTGTGAGAGAAAATTTGGAGGTTATGCATGCGGTGATCTCTTTCGCCGAAGAGTGTCATCTGTGTCTTCTGATGATTCGTGGCAATCAGCCATTTATCCTCATATTCTGTCTTTTCGTCTAGTTTTAATTGTGCGTGGTGCGCAATCTCGTCTAGTCCGTGGCCGCTGACGATGATGGTCTCGCCATCGGCGTAAGACACTGCGTAGGTGTGATGGCAGTTTTTGGGTGAGCGTGGGGTGTCGTTTGTGTACATAATGTAAAGTGTGGGTGCCAGTACTCTTCCTTGGGGAACGCCTGAGCGTGGTGTCAAAGGTTGTGATAGGGTATTGTTGTACTTTATGTGGCATCTCCGTTCAGTAAGGTAGTGCGAGAGGAGCCTTCTGGTGCAGGGGAACTTCTTTAATTATATTTAGAGTGCTCAAGAACAATGGCTGTTCTAATGTTGTTCTCCTCTGAACAACAAGGGGGAAGGGTTAGAACCGCTTCTTGGCGAACGGACTCAAAAGAACAATGACTGTTCTACGTTGTTCTCCTCTGAACAACGAGGGGGAAGCCTTGAGGACTTGGAGTCACGAAAGGCTCGAACCTTTGGCACTCAAGGGATATTGTCCTCCTTCTGGACAAGTGATGGTGAATCTCGAGGTCGAGGTCCCTTGGCGCACAAAGGGAGAGAGGGTCGTGGTGATGTTTCACGATGAAAATCTGGATCTCCAATCTGATCTTTGTGGTAAAGTTTCCATCTAAATAGTCGAGACACTCCCTTGGCGTGGGGGACAATGGAGTGGGAACTTCGAGGGAATGCACAGCCGAGGCTGGGAACAATGCCTTATCTGCCCATAAGCCTAACTCAATCTGGCGAGGTCGGCGTATGGGGGCGAACGGGAGGGGGGACGTTAACCTCCTTGTTTAAACATTGACATCCGGTGGCGGCGATAAGACGCCAAGCTTCGAAGCGAAGATGCACGTGGGAGCATCGTGGTTTTAAATAATATGTGATAGGAGTTGAAACTAACGCTGCCTCAACCCGTTCTATCACACGCGGTTTTGTTTTGTATTCTGTCGTGAACGATGATCACAGCCGCCTGAGTGGATCAGCCCCTCCTGAACCCATATTGGTGAGGGGGAGAACCAGTCCCTCTATTCCAGGTAGTCCCGTAGGCGGCAGTTGATCATACGTTCGAGTATTTTGCCTAGGTGCTCTAATATAGCTATAGGCTTGTAATTGTTTGAGTGTTTGGGATCTTTGTTAATTTTGTGAAGAAGTATGTTGCGAGAGACTTTAAATATTTTGGGAAGTGGCCTGATGCTATTGAGACGTTGATAGGTGTGTAAGTGTAGGGTATATGTTTGCGGGGAGTTTGGGTATTAATGCGGCTGGTAGACTGAAGGGGCCGGGCGCGCATTCTGATGTTGTTTTAATGTAGTGTTTTGTTTCCTCGACGGTGATGGGAGTGGTCAGTGTAAATGTGTTGTCGAGCAGCCCCATTCGTATCAGGGTGGCAGGCCTTAGCTCGTGAGTGTGGGCCCGACACCACTCATGGACTTCCTTGAAGTGCTCTTGCGTGTGTGGTTTGGGTGGGTTGTGTGTGTGTACTGTGTACCAGTGGGACCTAAATGCGTCGAGTATGACGTTGGTGTCTGTGAGTGTTTGGTTATTTACTTGGAGGGTGATGGGTTTGGGTGGATCGGTGCCTAGCATCTTTTTACGCGCCGCTAGAAGAAGGAGGGTTCAGTGCAACGAGTGTCGTCCAAAATGCGGACGACCTCTCGCCACTGTCGGTTCCTATCTAGTTGCACGCACTGTAGTATGCGGGCACGTAGGTGAGTGATGTTGTGTTGTCGTGGGCCTCTGGTGTAGTGATTGTTGTACTGTGTAATGAGTCTCTGAGTGTGTATGGAATATGTGAAGAGTTTTATACATGTGTAGGTTTTGTGTGGTGTGTGTAGGTCGCGTGCTGTGGTTATAGTGTTCAAGATTGAGCACCAGTGGTCGTCAAACAGATTTGGATTGGTGTGGTCCATGTCGAGGTTTTGTGGCGTGTTTTCTGTTGTGTCTCTTGAACTGTTCCCAGTTCGTGTTTTTGAAGTCTAAGAGAGGTGGTGTGGGTATGAGTATGGGAGATGTAGATATGATAAGTCAAATCGGTATGTGGTCAGAGAGTACGTGAGGACCCGGTGAGATGTGGGTGTACAAGCGTGTAGCGTGGTCGTTGCGGAAGACCACGTCCAGAGATGTGGTTCCTCTGCGAGTACCCAAGAATGTGGGGAAGGCCGAGCCGATATGCTTGCAGCGATAACGCGGCAGGACACCGGCCAGGTACTTTCCTGCATCATTTGTGGTATTAGAAAGGAGTTTTGGGTCGAAAGCTTTAAGGGACCCCGAAAGAAGATAGATAGGTTATGGTTTGATAGAGCCCGGAATGGGACGTCTATGTTTAATTGTAGGCGTGGTTGTCTGTAGTGCGTGGCCACTAGGATGGGGCCAGAGCTTGTCTGTACCTTACAGGCTAGAAATGAATCATCGCGTATTTAAATGAGGGAGTGGTGTATAGAGCGCTTTATCAGGATCGCTGATCCTAGGTGCAGCGCTTGTGGAGTTAGATATGTGTGGTAGCCTGCAATGCGGTGTCTGTTGTTGGGAGGGTGTAGACTGGTCGAGTTCAAGAGTATTATGTCAGGTCTTTGTGTGTTTAGTACCCAGTTGGCAACAGTATGGCGAATACCGTGCTAACTGCGTACGTTTAATTGTATGTTGTCGGCTGTGGTTTAATGGGAGTGGAGCGATTGTCTGTGGTGTTATTGGGTGGGCAGGCCTTGGTAGAGGGAAGAGTGTGTTCTGTGGAAGGAGGGTTAAAGAGAGTAGAGTCTAGGAGGGAGGAGTTAGGAGCAGAGGAGGAGTGAGTAGAGCTAGTAGAGGGGGGGGGCTAGAGATAGTAGGAGAGGTTTAGATTATGAAAGGAGGGGTATCGGGAGAGAGAGGAGGTTGGGATGGCGAGGAAGGAGGGGGGGAAGGAGGAGAGGAAGGAACAGCAGGGAAGCTGTGAGAGGTGGGGTGACGATAGGAGTGTCGTTAGTGGCAATTTAGGGAGGAGTTGAGGCTGCTGAGGGAGGAGTGCTAGTGTTAGGAGGGAGTTTAGGTATGGAGGAGGAAGGAGTGGTAGATGTGGAGAGAGAAGAGGAGGCGGTAGGAAAGGGAGGTGGGAGCAGTGGGCAACGGGGCAGGTAAGGAGGGTACAGTGGCGAAAGGGGCAGGGACAGAAGGGCGGGAGGAGGCAGGAGCGTGGGAAAGGTGGGGGGCGTGGTGTGTAGGGGTGGTAGGTCCAAGAGGGAGAGGTGTTCGTGCCCACTGGGGTGGGGAGGAGTGCATGTCTCCTGTGTGTATGCTCGTTGATTAGAGCGAACACCTTCTCGAGGATGGTGATCGGTTCTAGATCGTGCGAGGCAAACAGTTTATTTAGTATGTTTGCGTATAGTAGGGCTACAAAGAGCTACAAGGAGCTACAAAGAAAATAGGTACACTAGAAGACCTTACGGTCCATACAAGGAGGGTACTTTTCGCGCAATCTTCGAAGGTGTCCGTTGGCAACCTCGAAGATCACTCGCGAGGATCTTAACGGCGATTTCGCAAAACTTTATCTAGTCTTGACTTGAACTGGTCAACAGATTCACTGTTGAAGACTTCCGTCGGAAGTGCGTTCCAACTACCACAGATACTGTATGTGAAGAATTTCCCACACAGATCACGGTGGTATCGCTTCAGTTCAAGTTTGAAGCCGTGATTTCTTGTTCTCCCCTCGCTGAGCTGGAAAATATCCCCGTAGTCCAGTCTGTCGAAGCCTCGAAGTATATTAAACACTTCGATAAGGTGACCACGTAGTCTCCGGGTCTCCAGCGAGAACATATCTAATTCCCTTAATCTATCTTCATAACTTTTATGTTTGATAGAGGGAATCAGTTAGGTTGCCCTGACTTGCACGCGTTCCAATCTCGCGATGTCGTTTCTAAATGAAGGACTCCAAAATTGTATGGCATACTCCAGGTGCGGTCGGACGAGGGAGTTGTGCAGACACATTACTATCTCCTTGTTTCAATATCCAAACTGTCGCTTTATATAACCTAACATCCTTTGGGCTTTCTTCTCCACCTCAATACACTGTTACGAGAATTTGAGGTCACTGGTTATAGTTACACCCAAGTCCTTCTCAGTGTCACTCGATTCAAGAGCAGTGCCCTTAAGGATATAGAGTGATTTGGAATTTCGGTGGCAGATATGCATCACTTTGCATTTGTTTACATTGAAAGGCATTTGCCACGTATCATACCACTTCCCAATCTTCCGAAGATCATCTTGCAGGCGGGCAGTATTTCCATCCTTTGCAACGTTCATACTAAACTTGGTATCGTCGGCAAATTTAGAAATCTTGGCAACCATGTCACCATCCATGTCGTTGACGTAGATGATGAATAGTAGTTGTCTCAGGGCAGAACCTTGAGGCACTCCGCTAGTAACGGGCACCCACTCAGAAGCTTGTCCATTCACCACCACCCGTTGCCGTCTGACACTTAGCCAGCTCTCTATCCAGCCGGCTACATTTCCGCCTATGCCCAGCACTCGCACTTTTCGGAGAAGGTGGTGGTGTGGTATCTTATCAAAGGTTTTCTGAAAGTCTAAGTAGACCACATCGACCGCCTTGTCCCGATTGTGCTCACTGAAGACGAAGTGGAAGAATTCCACAAGGTTCGTCAGGCATGACCGTTGCCTTCGGAAGCCGTGCTGGGAACTCCTCAGTAGCAGGTTTGACTCTAAATACGACCTCATTTTTTCCACCATGATGCTTTGCATGAGTTTACCGACTATCGAAGTCAGACTGATAGGTTGGTAGTTCGACGGTTGACTACGGTCTCCTTTCTTAAAGATAGGAGTCACCTCCGCTTCAAGCTACTCTCTAGAAACGCATTCGGTTTGGAGTGACATGTTGATGATTACGCTCAGGTGTCGTGACACTTGATCGCGCACTTCTTTCAACACTTTAGGTAGAAACCCATCCTGGCCAGGTGACTTATTAGCCATTAGGTCAGTGATCTTCTTTTTTATTTCTCCTTCGGTGAAGTCCATCCATATCCTCCAGCTTTTCCCTCAAGTAAGAATCCGTTGGCTGGGGGATGGGACCACACCCTTCAGTAATAATGAAGAGAAGTAGTCGTTGAGGAGGTCAGCATATTCTGCAGCTGGGTCCTTTAATGTACCCTCCTCATTCCTCAAAGATCCAATCGTTCGAAGGATTGGTTTCCGGCTGTTTACATATCCAAAAAATTCCTTGGGATTCTCTTTACAGAGTCTCGCCACTCGGAGTTCCTCAAACCGCTTAGCCGCCCTTATGCTGGACTTCACTCTCCTGGCTAGCCTCCGGTATTCGTCAAAGTCACCCGCGATCTTCGATTGTCGGTACACATTTCTCTTTTGGCCGATTTCTCGATTAAACCACTTTGGTTGAACAGAAGACCGACGGGGGCATTTCAAAGGGATGAAACGCGATGGAAGACTCATGAATATGGTTTTGAAATTGTTCTACGAGTCTTTAACAGCCTCGCACACTTCTAGCCTCGCGTCAGTCAGTCCAGCACGAAGACCTGCAAAGTCTGCTCTTCTCAAATCAAGTTTCCTCGATTTACTAGTTGCAGACCCTGCCTTCGGGACTTTGACTACAAATCTAATTAGTCGAAGGTCACTGCCACAAGCTCTTCGCCAACAGAGAGGTCCTCAATGATGTCATCCTCAGAGGTGAAAACCAAGTCGAGGATATTGTCTCCCCTTTCGTTGGCTCTCTCACCCATTGAGTCAGGAACTCGTTGTTCGCGAACTCCAGGAGTGGTGCATTCTTGCCACAGGGTTCTCTGGTTTCCCAGTCAACATGGGTATTGAAGTCATCCATGGTGATACACACCATGTCTTTTACAAGTTCGCCCACCTGCTGGTACAGACTCCTGTCCTGTTCTAAGAGTTGGGCAGGGTCTTGTATCTGACAGGACCTATCTCTAGGTCAACACCTATTAGTTCATGGTCGGATACGATGTTGCATTACGTCGAGTTGAGAGTATCCTTGACATGCAACATCACACCGTCACCCTCTTTATCTGGCCTATCTTTCAGGAAGAGCTGGTAACTGGGAATCGTGAATTGACCTTCAAAATCTCGGCTTGAGGTTTTTATTCACGACTCCGTTATGGCCACCATCTCAGGTTCTTCTGTTGCTACGAGGCCACATAGCTCAAGAAACTTATTCTTGATTGACCTGGCATTGAACAGAAGAACTTTGAGGGAGTCCCCCAGTGTAGGACTCCCTACGCTTTTTGTGTGAAAGTACCCCTCTTTGCCACATCTAAGAACTTCGTTCGAGGAGTGACACGGGCATACTGTATTACGTCCGCCTTCACTCTGGTTCGGACGCTCCTCTGCGTCCGCTCCATGATATCCTGGATTAAGTTACAGATTGCAGCCTTTCCCTTGAATGAAAGGTGCACTCCGTCCCTTTGGTAGAGGCTGTTTCGACCGTAAAAGGTGTGGTAAGGGTCCAGAAAGAAGACCCCTTCCGCCGTACAGAGGTCGACCAGGCGCTGGTTCAAGGTCACGTTCCTTGAGTGAGCTGTCCGGCTAGGACCTCTTCTTGGGAGCGTCACCCCTCGACATGTCGTTTGCCACCGTTGAAACCAAGGTGGCCAGGTGTGGCTTTGGGTGTGTAGTCTCGTTGGGTGTGTGGTGTAGGGTAGGGGTGGGTGTCTCTTGGTGTAGGGTGTTTGGGTGGGGGAGGGCGTCGGAACATGTGAATGAGTCTAGGTTGCTGCTGGGGTAGGGTCTATTTAAGGTAGGACAGAGGGTTGTGTGGCCAGCGTTGCGCCGGCAGCAGCAGAGAATGTTCTTATGAAGGGAGGAGGGGCGGTGGCGGAGTGTGCCGTTTGTGAACGCCGTATTGCAGCTACGGCGTCAGAGCGGGCCTTACTTAGGTAAGGGCATTTAGGGTTGACGGCGACATGGTCGCCGCCGCAGTTTGTGCAGAGGGGTGAGCTGGTTGTGTAGATGGTGTAGTGGTGGCCCACTACACTACACCTTGAACAGACCGGGTCTGCTTGGCAGTTTCGTGTCTCGTGTCTGGTTTTGTAACACCGGTGGCACTATGTGGGTTTTATGTTCATCTGTGGCTTGATGTTATGTGGATGTGTTAGTGTGCCACAGACCTTGATGCCTTAGTCTAGCAGCAATGTTTTGTTTTGTTCACCGGACAGTGTAATTACTGCCCATTGTTTTGTAAGGTTGTAATAGAAGTCTATAATGACCTCCTCCCCATACTTCTGTCTGAGGTGTGTGCGCAGGTCATCAGTGGAGAAAGCCAATCATAGGGGGTTGGTATTGAGGACTCGTATTTGGTGTTTCTTGTGTACCCCGTCGGCTAGTTTTGTGTGAAAGTCTTGCGTGGCGAGTGTGTCCGACGCAGGTTCGTCAAACTTGACTGCGTCCTTCTGTGAGCGGAAGACGAGTTTGTGCCCTGTGTGAGTCTTTATTATGTTTGTGATGGGGGTGTCATGTATAGCGGCTAGGTTGAGAAGTGTGTGTTCATTGTTGGTAGTGGGTTTTTTTCCTGTTATGTGTAGGAGTGTGCGTGTTGATGCATTGTTGTGTACCATTGAGGATCGGATTTTGAAACTTACTTTCCTTTCTTTAGAAGGGGTGCCCCACCCCACCGATACCGACCCTGTGAAAATGACTCGGGTGTGATGATGATTAGTGAGTGAATATGTATGGACTTAGTTGGGCTCCTCAGAGGGTGTGAAAACATGGCAGACCTAATGATGACTGAAGCCTGGATCAAGTAACTCCAGTCAGGGTGCTACCCCCTCTATTGGGTTTTGGGTATTTCTCTGTTACGTCCGACTTCTCACAGAGACGGTGGTATCTCCCTCTGTGGTCTTGGACGGTACCGCATGGTAGGGTATTAATCCTCCCCGTGTTGTAACTGAGTCCCAATCCAGGTTAGCTTCTTCCTTTGGGTTCCGCAGCGGGCTAAGCCTCAGACCTCCTTTCCCCAAAGTTTGCAATTATGCCCATTCTAAGTAGAACGGCATAGATGCAACAGAGCTCTATGTGTAGTCATATTCACGGAGCCAAGTCACGGCGGTACAGGGATGGGGAGGGTTTAGCACGTCATATCACTACGACGAGAAAGGGTAATAAAGGAATTTTTATTCAGTGGGGGGAGAGCGGGGGGCTTTTCTGAATCTTGTGTGTTCCTCTCGAGATCATACCTTCTACGGTATGACTTTCCGAAATCCCACTGTTCTCAGTGTGAAGCGTCGAGGAAAATATCGCCAGGCCTTGCCTTCTCTACTCAATAGAGGAAAATATGGATAGT
Source organism: Ceratothoa steindachneri (assembly GCA_963969495.1). Classification (NCBI taxonomy): domain Eukaryota; kingdom Metazoa; phylum Arthropoda; class Malacostraca; order Isopoda; family Cymothoidae; genus Ceratothoa; species Ceratothoa steindachneri. The sequence goes on along the minus strand of OZ018335.1, from coordinate 70,301,043 downwards.
AGTAGAAGATAGTTGTTTAAAGTTGGGAGGGTTTTGCCCCGGTTCAGATGGCATCGCAAGCATTTACATATTTATGTTTTTTTTTATTTTTCCTTTTTGTTGTTTGTATATAGTGTTTTTATGCCAACTTGTTTTTGTTTGTTCTTCTTTGTATTCGTGTGTTCTTTATATTTGTGTTTGTCGTTTTTGATTTGTTTATTAATTCTGTGTGGACTTCTGAGCTTTCAAGCCTTCATAGGCGGTCGAGTTCAGCAGTTCACCTCTTGTTCGTGTTGCTTCTATTTCTTACGTTAATGTATATCAGAAATGTTTTCTCACTTTGTTGTGTTATTATTGTACCGTGTGTATGAGTGTCTTATGTAAATAATGGTACTGTGTTCTCCTCAGCTTGGGAAATATCGATTTCGGCCGACTTTCTCATGCAATCTTGCAAGGATTCGGATATTGCCACCTGCTGCTCTTAGTTCCGGGATGATGTCGTTTATCAGTGATGACCAGATTTTTTTTGCCCATTTTCTGTGTTACTATATTAATGGGCTCAAGACGTTGCCTGCGGTGTAGGTCCATTTACCGAAGATGTTCATTACTTCTGTATTTGTTAATACATAGGGATGCAGAGTTCTGCACTCGCTGGAGCCTCCTCATAGAAGTCCTGCTGGCCGCTTGAGTCACTACTGCAGGGTACATGAGCTTAGCCCGGATAACATCAGATGTATTTTCCTGATGTTGGCCGAGCTAAGGTTTCTAAATCTGTACAGCTTGGAGATTCCTCTCTTCGCCAGATTCTGTCTCTCCTTGTAGTGTCTCGAGTATCCATGGTCGGAAATTTTAAGGCCTAGGACGGTGCCTTCGGTGGAGTAACCATATCTCCTCCTATCTATCAAGATGGGCCACGTCAACCTGCGGCCCAGCGGGATGATCCTGCACTTGTCCCTGTTTGTTCGGATCTTCCATCGTCTCTCGTACTGGTTTATATTAGAGATCTCTGCCTTAGTATGAGTTGCCTGTGCCATCGCTTTCTTCTCCACACTAGAGACGATTTGCGTGCTGCCATCGGCGAATTGCAGATACATCCAGAGTAGGTTTAATGAGCTGCGGGGCCCGTAGCACAAGGATCAGCGGGGCCCCCCACCCGTATATGTATATGTACGTATATATATATATATATATATATATATATATATATATATATATATATATATATATATATATATATATATATTACTGTAATTGGGTAGCAGTCTTTTTTGAATGCAAATTTTGTTGAAGACCATTGTGTATTTTGCCTTAATTAATTTCCTTTGGCAACTTTCTCTTCTTCTAACTATCTTTTTTATTCCATCTTGTAGATGGTGAATCATTTGTCCAGTATTTATCTCTTTTTTAAATGAATGTGTTTGGTAAAAACCAAACTAAATTGCTAAGCTTTCGATCTTATTCGATCATCTTCGGAGCGTTTTGAAATGTTCTTGCTTCTTTTACCTATGTAATGAGTGTAGTGAGGATCTGGCAGAAAGTGAAAGAAGATAAGATAAGATAAGATGGATAAGGTTAGAATGTGTAGAGAGTGTTAATGTGTGTAGGACGATATGCGAAGATGATAGAGATTTGTGCCAGGTTGCCTGGCTAACGCTTTCTTTTTTCTTTTATTTTTATTATATTTTTTTTGTGATACATTATTATTGTAAGCATTGGAACCTTTGTTTTCTTTTGCTCAATAGAGCGTTCGTATCATTTTTTAATTTTTGTAATTATTTTTGTATTATTATTACTTAGTTATTTTTTTTATTGATACTATTATATATATATATATATATATATATATATATATATATATATATATATATATATATATATATATATATATATATATATATATATATGTCAGTAATTACTTTTAGTTCCTCATCGGGATTCTCATATGGGTTGTATAGTTGGTAGTCGTAATCGGTTGTCCTTTTTAGTTGTTGCATTCCTGGTAGTTACTACATGTATGTACTATAGTTTATTACCTATAGATTGGATTGACGTACGAGTATATTAATGTTTTTCTCAGGCTACCGTCGAAGCGTTATTTATATTGCGTACGATGGATTTGGTCTTCTTGTACGATGGTTTGGTTTATTATATTCTGCGGAATCGTATTTTTAATCTTTTCCCACAGCTTTCTAGCTCTTTTTTGTATGACTGTGTTTATAGGTTCTATAGTAGATCTACGGTGGAGTTCTTCTGCTGGTATGTAATGTAGTCTTCCTGTGTTTGTTATGAATCTAGTGGCTTGATTTTGGACTCTTTGGATCTTCTTGATTTGGGAGTTACTTAGTGTGTTCAATGGTACTAATGGGTATAGGAGCTTAGATTGTACTAGGGCCAGGTATAGTTTTCTTTTATGTTTAGTTGAAAGTTGTCTGAATCTGTATAATGCTGATAAGGTTGATTTTGCTTCTATGATTTTTTGTGGTAGGTGACTTGTATAACCTGTCGATGTTAATTTTAGTCCAAGAACATGTCCTTCTGTTGAAAAAGGATATGCCTCTCCATCTACGCGTACAGTGGCTTTTTTCCTTCTGTTCATGGGTATTAGTTTGAACTTATCGTTGTTTGTTTTTATTTTATTCCTTTTCTTGTAATCATTTAGGTTTTTTATTTCTATTCCAGTTCTTAGGGTGATGTCCTTGGGGTTTTACCTATCGCTGGTCACTATCTGAGTGATATCGTCCGTTAATTGAATGTACATCGAACTTTCATCAGTTGGATGTGGAAGGTCCCTGGTACAGTGTTGGTGAGAGGCAGCCTCTCTGTGGGACACCCGTTTGCAGATTGATTGCGTCGCCCGTTTTGCCGTTTATCTGCAAAATCGCTTTCCTCTCGTCTAGATAGCTGCAGAGTGTTTTGCAGAGGTTTATTTCCAGGTTAAGGTCACAGATTTTGGCTTTTAGGCCGGGCAACTACACTTTGTCAAAGGCTTTGGCAACATCACGGAGTATAATGTCAACTCTGTTGCCTCGCGCTGTTTCAGTAGCAATTTTTTCGGTAATGATTGCTAGCGTGGTGTCCGTCCCTCCCTTGCTCCGGAACCCGTGCTGTTGTGGGTTGTATAAGTTGTTTATGTTAAGATGGTTGATAAACCTTTCGTTAAGGAGCTTTTCTAGGAGTTTGCCTAGAAATTTCAGGAGATAGATAGGACGGAAGCTTCCGACTTGATGTTTCGGTTTGCCCGGCTTCGGCAGGAAGATCATCTTTGCCGTTTTAAATGCTTGGGGAAAATATCCCATATTTAGGCAGGAATTGAAGATCTTCACTACCGATTTGTGCACATTTTCTGGAGCATTGAGTAGGTGAGCTTTTTAATATTCCACTTTGTCCTGGAGCCTCTTGTTTAAATGATTTTAATGCTGTCAGGTATTCATTCATTGTTAAAGGCTTTCCTTTCCCCAAGGGATTGTCTCTTTGTTCGTCGACGTTTCTAAACGATATAATATGTTCACGTTGTGTTACCAGGCTACGTATGATTTCTTCTTCGAAGTTTCGGTCGAAATCTTGATTTTTTCCGGTTAAATAGATTTTTTTTTCATCCAGTGTGTTCGGAAATGTTCTTGTAGTTCCTCATTTTGCTCTACTTTCTGGTTCTGTATTTTCAGGCTTATTTCCTCTTTTGGCTGTGATCCGTGTAATTTCTTGTATTGTCTCCAGAATTTCCTTGGATCCTTTTCTATCTCCATTTTGTCTATTATATTATCCCAGAGCCTGCCTGAATTTTCCTTGATGAGGGTGTCTATCTTCCTTCTAATTGTGATAATGCTTCTGTACCTTTCCATCGTATTTCCCGATACCCTGATTTCATTTATTACATTTTGAAATTCATCCATTTCATCTTGGATCTCTTGGCTCCATCTAGGTGCAGGTATGGATCTGTACTTTATTGTTGAGGTGTGTAAACTGTCGGCCTCTCTGATTTTACTGGTAATTAACACTAGTTGGTCATCTATTTCCTCTTTACTTTGGTTGTTAAGGGATCCGGTTTCTATTGTATTTAAGTACTGTCTGTATCCATCCCAGTTTGTTTTACTGGTTGCTTTTAGCGTGATATTTTTATTTGGATGGGCGAAGTTGAGATGGTGGTAATAAGCTTAAATGATCGGAGGGGGTTGCGGGGGCTGGTTGTGTGTGGTGATTTAGATTGAAGTTTTGATTAGTTAAAATAATATCTAGGGTAGTGCAGGCTCGAGCCGTGAGATACGTAAGGAAGTCAGGTCCTTCTCTGTTTAGTAGGCCTCTTTGCATTAGGAGTTGTAGGGTTTTTCCCGTTCCGTTTGTATGGATTTTGCACCCTGCTTCCCTGCACCTTGCGTTAAGGTCTCCGGCTAGAAATGTTGAGGCTTGTCTACGGAATAGCTTGTTGAAATTGGGTATCGGTAGGTACGAGCGTCTTGGGAGTTGGTAGGCCCCGGCTATGACCAGATCACCTGTGGTCATTTTTATTTTCACTGCTAAAAATGATTCCTCTAGGTCTTTTATTTCAGTAAAGTGTATACCTTTTTTAATGCCTAGTGCAACTCCATCATATCTTGACTATGAGTAGTTGGTTGTTATGAATTTATAGTTGGGGATTTTTATTGTTTCTGTATCTGTGGATATGCTATGTTCTGTTAGGATTATTAGGTCTAGATCTTCCTTTCGAGTAGATTATGCGTTTTTCCTTCCAGCCGTTAACGTTCAAGGTGAATATTTTAAGACTACGTTGATACGTGTCCATTGTTGTTTATATCTGTTTGTGGTCTCTACCTGACTTTGTTTTTTCTGGTCGGCCTGGGGATCGAGTGCGTCCATTTCTTTCTTTTTTAAATTCACCGCACGAGATGTTGCTGCATGATTTTGGGGCGATGAATAACATGCCCTGTTTCAGGGCATTGTGAACTTCCGTTTCGTCTGCGTCTGCTTCGTATTCCGATCTAAATTTTCCCCTGACTAGTCCATCGACTATTTCCTACTGCTCATATTGCTTTGGAATGGGGTAAGCATGAAATCGTAAATTTTGATGTTGGAGTGTTGGGTGGTCATTTTTGATTTTTGTTTTTCTGAGTTCGTTTTTGTGTTTTGTTCTTCAGATTCAGTTTCCATTTCACCATTGTCTTCTTCTTCTTCTACTTGGTTAGTAGTGTCGTTTGAAGTCATTTATTTTGTACAACTCGTTCGAGGGTTGGTTCTCGGGGAACCACATTTTCTTTAGTCGATTTTTTCAAGCATAGTATTCAGTTCAGTTGCATATGATCCCGGGCTCGCCATGTTGACAAAGTGTGTATGCATTATGCACAGAATTAAGTCGGGCCTCATGCTACCCTCGATATTGACTGTAGAGACGCTTCCGTTCGCTGCTGCTGTGGCGTAGATGGTGTTTTTCCTTTTTTCCTTCTCTGTGTTAATTTCTGCTTATTTCTTCCGCATTATTTGTTTTTTGATTGGGCATGACATGGCTAGAGTTATATGCCCGTTTCGGCAATTTAAGCATTTTTTCTCTGTGCTTCTGCACTCGTCCCATCTGTGATCTTGGCTTGAGCATTCGGAGCATGCTTTTCCTTTGAAGGGACATTCCTTGGTTGGGTGCTTGTCTAGCGCGTAGCATGTGAAGCATACTTGCACTGACACGAATGTTTCTCTTTCGATTTGATCGGGGGAGATTTTCGTGTAGAATGCAAGGAGTCCCTGTTCGGTGGCTTTCTGTGGAATTTCCGTAGATCTGAAGATCACTTTAAAGACGTGACTATGGTCTTCTTCATTCTGGTCCTTAAATTTGATTACGTCCTCGACATTTGCCCATTCTTGCTCTCTTTCTAGTTCTTCTTTTATTTCTTGGGCTGTATGTTTACCTAACCATGGGTCAAGACGCCGGCATATTACAGACCTTTTTGTTTGCACGTCAGGCGGCGTCCGGGGTTCAAGTCCGATTTTGGAGAGTTTTTGGCTGCGCCCTCACTCAGAAGGAGATTGAGGTCTTTTTCAGTGTCGCAAAGCCCCACGTAACCATTGTATTGGTCTTTAAGCCGTAGGAGGATCACTCCTATGTCTGCATATATGCACTTCAGCGTCTGTTCTCGGGAGGGTTTCTCCCAGCCGGGGATGATGCGAATGGAGACCCTCTTTGCTCCTTCTCGGTCGTCCATTGCGGCTGGGTTGCTGTTTCCTTTTTGTGGCTTCTGGATGCTCGTCGCTATATTTCCCTTAATGTAGGGTCCAATTCTTCTTTTTGGTAGGGTGCTTTGAGAGCCGCACCCTCCTCGTTGCAAGAAAGTTTCGATGGACATGAACTGCCGGATGAAATCGATGAATGATGGTGGATGAACCAGGGGAGGCCCCTCAGACGGGTGAAAAGTGGTGGACTTAATGATGGGTGGTGATAGAGTCAACTACCACCGCCCGGGGGTGCCGCCTCGTCTGGGGTTTGGTTATCGATGCTGCTTCCAACTTACACAGGGGCGGATGCATGCCCCCCGGTGGTACTGGCTGGAAACTACCCTTAGAGATTAGAGCGAACTCTTCCCCAAAGCTTTCAGCAACGCCTCATAACCGGGTGGTCTCTTCCGTAGAGTTCCACAGTGGACTAATCCTCAAACATGCTTTCCTTAACGTCTCCAATTATGTCTATCAAAGTGGACCGACATAGTTGGAGCAAGACTAGGTGAATGGCAGTTCAGTTCTTTTCCGCTCCCATGGCCCGATGAGATGAGGGGGCCGCATGGGGGGGAAGGAATTAGCCATACATGGGTTGGCTATGTGTGGTTCCGTAAATTGTCTTCGATATTTGGAATCCCCGTGGGGAGAAAAAGTGTGGCAAGTTCACGTTTTCGGTGTGGCCCTCTCCTTCCTTTCCCTCCTTTGCCAGTGATAAACATTTTCGGAGAACTTGAGAAGAGATCCGTGCCGTGCGATCAGTCTACGTTGAATCTGTACTAATGTGATGTAATGCCTGTACAAGTGAAAGAAAACGATTTTTGAGGGGTATTTATTCGCCCTTGGTCAAACGTAACGTTAGAGGAAATGAGCCACTCCTGGGAGTGGAATTTTAAAAATAGTTTTAATGTGCGATTCCAGCTTGTCGCTTGACTGTTGATGGCCGGCTTATCTTCATTTATTAATATGGCTTCTAAGATTTTAAGCCTCGCTTTATTAACCTCTTTCCTTTTAATAATAGTGTTATTACCGAGCATATCTCTCGTTAGGTTAATATTATGGACACTCTCCATATGGTTCTTAGGCCCTCCGCTTTGTAGATGCATAGTTAACCGTCTCGAAAGTGTGCTAGTTGCCATGCCAATATATTTAGAGTTTTTATAAAGCTTACAGTCTTTATCGGGGCAGATGAACTCGTAAACTATGTTGGTTGACTTGATATTCGAGGAGTTTATGCAGATGTTATTTTTCATCAGCAGATTGCTGGCTTTTGTTGTTTTATAATAGATGATGAGTTGGATTTTATCCGTTTGATTTTTAACCTTGATGTTAAGGTTAATAATCTCCTTGATGTTTTTTTCCTCTATTTTATAGGCCGTAGACATCTGGTTTCTGTAATACACTTTGATGTTGTTGACTTCTTCATGATTACTTTCAGTTTTATCCTCATGTTTGTAGTTACTTAAAAATGATTAGAGTTGTTTGTCAATCATGCTGTTTGAGAAATATTTATTCACGAGTATTTGCTTTACTCGTGCAATCTCTTGGTGGAAAAGTTCCAACGTAGAACAGCATTTATAAGCTGCCCCTCCTTTTCCTTTGCATGGAACGAAAAAGGGTGTCTGAGGAATTTAAAAGAACTGCTGGTATGCCTGGGAGGACTCAACTGAAACAAGGTCTGCTGACCAAAAAGTCGCGTGCTCTCACTTATACTGATTTATGACCTTACGAACTTCAAAACTTTCAATAATTCCCGGATTAACCTTAGGAGGACCTTGGTCTTCTATAATTCGAAAGAGAATGTAAAACCATATAAGGGTTTAAAATTTCGTTAGAATCTGCCGAATAGTTATGATGTTATTACCAAAACAAAATAATTCCTGGGCTGACATCGGGAGGACTTTGGCAATTATATAATTCCAAAGAGAATGTAAAAAAAACATAAGGGCTGCAAATTTCGTTAGAATCAGCGAAAAAGTTAGAGTTGACCGTGACTAGACTCGCTCGCGACTAAAAAGAGGGTTATATTTTGTACACTATTTATTATTTTTTAAAGAACAACACAGTGTACTACTATAACATAATGCCAGCTTTATTATACTATTTAGTATGCTCTAGTAAAGTTTTCTATATTTTTCATATGTAGAGTAATATCATATATAATAATAATATAAAAATCAGGAAAGTGAATAATTATTTTGTCTCGGCCTTCTGTGCCTAAGGGCAAAAACCTAATTATTACTAATTTTTTACATCCCCGCGGGGGCCTGTAGCACGTGCTACATGTGCTACTAGGTTAAACTGGCCCTGTATACATCGTGTCCCTGTGTATCGGAGTCGGGAAGTCTATGGTAAAGACCAGGTAGAGCAGAGTGCTCAGACAGCTCCGCTGGAGAACGCCCGCTGTGAGTTCGAACTCTGATCCTCTGTGCTCTTCGATCATGAAACGCGCCCTTCTATCCATGACAAAGTCACAGATGACTCTTTCCAGGACCGGGTTTAGCTGGAAGCCTAGGATCTTGTATTGGAGTCCTTCCAGCCAAACTTTGTCGAAAACCTTCTGCACGCCCCTCAGTACGATGTCTACATAGTAACCCTTCGCTCTGCAATACTCGATCTTTTCTATTAGGAGCGCCAGGGCCGTTTATGTGCCCCTTTTTGGACGAAACCCTTGCTGTTGCGGGTTGTGCGCTCCTAAATGGCTCAGTTGAGCTTGTAGCCTATCGGCTATTATCTTCTCAAAGATCTTGCCGTGTATTTCGAGGAGAGAGATTGGGCTGGAGGCTTGTTCCCTTCAGGGATGAAGATGATTTTTGCCATCTTATACCCGTCTGAGAAGTAGCCTGTATTCAGGGCGGCGTTCATGGTGTTCACCAGGCACTGAATAATTTGCTGTGGGGCATTCACGAGGTTTTTTTTCGTGATTCCAGACCAGCCGGGCGCCCTCTTTTGACAAAAAATTCGAAATTTCAGTGTTTTCATCTGATCATATTTTCTGAGGCAGCAATGTTTCCTCTATATGTAGTTAAACTCTCAAAAGTGGTTGCCAATTATTTATTAACTTATTTGTACAACAAAATTCGTCGAACTTTGTGTGCGATTTTTATCAAAAAAAGGCAATGTGTGTGCACCTTTCATTGGGGAGGGGGATGCAATATATGTTATATACTGTAATCTATACATAGTCACATACACACTCATATATATATATATATATATATATATATATATATATATATATATATATATATATATATAAAGGTATATAGCCTATGTACATAAAGTATCTTGGGCATTACACGCTTCCTATGATCTGTTAAAAACAAAAAACTCTCCGAACTTTGGAGCCCATTTTCTCGAAAAAATAAAAACATTGACAAAAATCACAATATCTCCGTTATTTATTAGTCAATTTTACTAGATAAAGGTTAAAATATTACTTAATAAATTATGCATAGTGTTATGATGATTTATTTGCAAATTTACTTGTAAAAAATAAATTAGTTAGGTTGGGGTAGCCAAAATGGACGAATTTGAGAAAACTTTAACTACTCAAAGTTAACTCTTTCTTAAAGAAATGTTTAATCACATTTTTGAAAAGATTCATCATAATGATGTAAACGAATGTTTAAATTTACCTACAGCCTTTATTTCACAAAGATCAGTTCATACATAGGGGACTTATTATGTTCATGAAATGCCTGAAAATTTGAGGTTTTTATTCCCCCATCAATTTAGAATTGGGGATGGGGGAGTGTCATATATTTTAAAAATTAAACTAGATACTCCTTGATAAAGTTATAATAAATAGAATATCCAACTCTTAAAAAATTTGCATGCCCAAGAGTAAGCCTGAAACAGTCCCCTTAAGGTGTTCATGGTCTCTTCAAAGGTTATAGGGCGCCCATGGTTAACCATATCTCACTCTCTCAATACTTGCAGGTGAGGGTGGGTCATATGTATCCTCGTTCCAAGGTCCTCGAGTAGCTGGTCCTCGAAGTCCTGATCGAAGTCTTCGTTCTCCTCAGGTGATATTGCAAAGATCTCTTTCCAGTGTCTTCTAAATTTTTTTTCGAGAGATTCCGGATCCTCTATGAAATTGTCGCCTTCTTTGATTCGTGTTCCTGGCCTAGGAGGCAATCTCCTAAGTTTTTGGAGGCTAGTCCAAAGAAATACGGGATTGCTTTCCCTGTCCAGTCTGCCCACAATATCGTCCCAAATTTCTGTTTGCCTAACGATGATGATATTTTTAGGTTCCTCACTTAGCTGACTCATTCTGGCTGTCCTTTCCTTGTTTGGGCCTGTTCTGCCGATTTCTTCATAGATTCTCTGTGTTCCCTGGTGATATCCCTCATATCATCCGTCCATCTAAGTTATGGAAGCAATTTGTAAGAGATTCTGGGGACCCATCTCTCGTCTGCCCTCGTGAGGAGATTGGTGATCTTATCTATCACCTCATCGATTTCTTCTAGATTTGCATGGATCAGATCAGCTGGCTGGTAGTCACTGAGCATCTCTCTATATTGCTCCCAGTTAGCTTTCGCATAACTTTTCCTAAGTGGAATGGGCTTGAGCATTGGCGCAAGCGATATGTTGGTGATGGTGGGGATATAATCGCTCGGGACCACGGGCCATGGTTCGTTGCTGATGTTGAAGGAGAATTCCAAACTTGCAGACACAATGGCCGGTTTTGTACCGAACGATGGGTTAGGTAGGTCGAGAAATCTGGCCCGACCCTCTGGAGCCTATTTCTTTCGAACAATAGCTCCAGGTTTCTTCCCCTTGCGTAGGCGCGCCTGTAGCCAGAAGCTGTGCATCTCGCGTTTAGGTCGCCTCCTAGCAACGTCAGCCTCCTGTGCCCGAAGAGGGCGAAGAAGTTGTTGATCGGCAGGTAGTGGCGTCTAGGTGGTTGATAGGCTGCTGCCACTGTTAGGCCGTCAGCTAGGGTTGGGATTTCGACAGCCACGAATGATTCGTCTAAGTCCGGTATCGTGCTGAATTTTATGTTTTTTTCGAATTGCGATGGCAGCGCCATCAAATCGTCCCTGCGCGTGATTTTTCTGTATTACTGTGTAGTTGTGTATTTTTATCATGCCCGTGTTCATATTAATATCATGTTCTGAAATGAGGATGATGTTCGTGTCCACTGTACGGAAGATATTTCCATAAGCAACGGATTTTACTTTCCATCCGTCTACATTCAGCGTGAGTATTCTTAGGGCATTGTCTGTGTTCTCCATCGTCTAGAATTATTTTTACGTCTTAGGTCTTGAATAAGTGGGGGGAAAGTGATTAGTAGGAGTTGAGTGGATAGTGATGAAAGAGAAAAATTGGGAAATTAAATAGGTTAAGTTGATAAAGTTGCTGGGTGACCAGCCATCTCTTCTATTTTCTAGTAATTTCTTAGTCTTCATTTTTCATTCCTGGTTGTTGATGGTTACGAGGCTCTCACGCCTCTTTTACTCTTACTTTGATCTCAGGTTTCTTTGATTTTATTATTGCAGATTAATTTATCATCATGTCATGCTTTCTTCTTAAAGCAATCTCATTCTTAGGTATATAAGTAAGCTGGCACACCTCCCAGATGGGGTTTGCTACTCCTGAAGTTGCCTCTATTATTGAGTCAGTGTTCTTGTGGGATCTCCATGGTCCTTAGTTCATCTTCGTTTTGGATATCAGTTAATTTGTCCCATATTTTATTCGCTCTGTTGTGAAGGGATACGTTGATAGGTGGCATATCTATTTCTCGGTAAAACTCACTTATTTTTATGCCTTCCCTTCTCCTCGTATCCGTTATAATATACGTAGCCGAGTTCTGTACTTTATGAAGCTTTTGCATGTTGTTTTGAAAAGACCATTCAGTGGGATCACTAGATAGAGCAGAGGAGCATTACACTTTGATTATGTTGTGCCTTTTCAGGCCTCTGAGTTAAAATAGTTTAGGTAGGTTGGCTTTTGCTAAGTTAACTCTTTCCCCAACGTGTTTGGTATACCCTTGTCGGGTGATTTTAAGTCATAGAACTCTTCCTTTGTTCTCGTATCGGTACCTTTTTTCCTCTGTCTATACTCTTTAGGTCTTGTGTCTGCTCAGCGGTATTATGGAGAATTTATCCGCGTTTGTGCGGATTTTCCATTTGTGCTCGAAGTTGTTGATATTCACAATCTCAGTCGCTGTGATCCTTGCCATATTTCCCGCGTGCCTATAGACGCTATTTGATACAAGTGTAATGTCATCAGCGAACTGTATATATTTTGTAGTCTCGTATACTGGTCGCAGTAGATCCATAGTATAAATGCTATAAAGCGTGGGACTGATGCATCCCTTGTGGGACCCCCTGTGACAGTTCGAATATTGGTCCGTCGTATCCTTCTAATATAATGAACGCTTCCCTATCTGTGATGTAATCGCAAAGGCACTTCGTGAGAGCTTGGGGTAGTCCCAGTCTCCTGATCTTGAATTTGAGTCCGATCCTCCAGACCTTATGTAACGGCCTTTTGGACGTCTCTTATCATGATATCGGAGTAATATTTTTCGAACTTTGCCTTTGCATTGTTTCCACTAGGATAGCGAGTGATGTTTCAGTGCTCCTGCACTTTCGGAAGCCGTGCTGATGTTGTGGAATCAGATATCTTTCTTCTAAGTGTCTCCTTAGTCTATTGTTTATTGCCCTTTCAAGCAATTTTGCCACCGTCTCCAGAAGCGTTATCGTTCTGAAGTTCCCTGGTCTATTTGGAGGTTTACCAGGTTTTGGTAGAAATATAATTTTTCCCTTCTTCAAGGAATCAGGGAAATAGTTTGCGCTTATAGTGGCATTGATAAGAGCGACTATTTTTTCGAGGAATTAATCCGGTGCGCGAATTAGGTTGTCTCTAGAAATTCTGGATTCTCCTGAGGCCTTCTGTTTTGTGCTCTTAAGAATGCATTTAAATTCCTGGGGGGTTATTGGTTCGATTCCCTGTTCTTCTAGCGCTGTTGGGGATGCACAAATGTCGGGGACGATCTCGTGACGGTTTTGTTCTAATTCCTTAACCACTCTCAACTCATGCTCCCGGTCGAAGTCCATATTCTCCTCTAGCGAGATATCAAACACTCCCCTCCAGTGTTCTCGGAACGCAGCTTCGATCTCGCGGGATTCATTTACTGTTACGCCGTTGCGTTGGATATCATATCTGGCTTTTGGACGTCTTTTGCTTCTTGCAATGTTAATTTTATTCAAGAACTTTGTTGGACTTAGCTCTGAATCTATTTCCTCGATGAACTGGTCCCATCTACTGTTCCTTTCTCTAGCTATTGTTTGTATCAGTTCATCTTTAATCCTTTGTAAATGGGAACTGTCGCCTCTTTGGGGGCCAAGTCTCTCAATAGCGTCTCTTAGTTCCATATACTGGTGTTTGAGGGCTACAATCTGCCCTGTTCTAAGGGGGTGCGGTAGTGTTCTAGAGCTTGTTAATGGTACGTGTTTTTTGTCTGCTCTTATTAATGCGTCCATTACTTTGTTGGGTCTCGAGTCTATTTCCTCTAGAGTAGCTTCGGAAAAGTCTTCTTGTTGATGTTCATCCAGTTCTTCCGCGTACGCCTCCCAATTGGCACTCTTATAGTATTTCCTTTGAGGACATGATATTTGTATTGGATCTAGTGAATGTGTATGGACGATCATTTCGTAATCGCTTACCGACGGGGGACCCTTTTCTATCAGATAGTTAAGCTGTAGGTCTGGGGATGCGAGCACGATATCGGGTTTTGTGGCTCTAACTTGTCCAACGAAAGTTGGAAACTCTGGCCCAATTCGAGCTACAACGTGCCTTGCCAGAAGAGTATCTAAGTTCTTTCCAGCTTTACTAAAATTGCCTATATATCCGGATGCTCTGGTTTGGGCATTCAAGTCGCCCGTGAACACTGCCTGGTTCTTTTGCCCGAATATATTCAAGAAGTTGGGGAAAGGCAAATAGTCCATCCTTTGGGGTTGGTACCCAATCATAATGTTGAGAGCTCCAGTGCTTGTTTATACACTGATCGCCAGATAGGACTCATCCAGTTCATTGAGCTTAGTAAATCTAATATCATTACTTACCGCTATTGCGACGCCGTCAAAGTTAATTTCGTTTGTTTTCTTTGTGATTACTGTATAGTTAAAGAGCTTGATTTTATTAGCTCCTGGGTCTAGGTTAATTTCATTCAAGAGGATTATCTCTGGGTCTTTCTTCAAGTATGTGTTACTTAGGGCATGTTTTTTATCGTTCCAACCTGCCACATTGTAGTTTATTATCTTCAATTTTCTTACGTGGGTAATTATTTGTTCGTTTTGGTTTCTATACTTAATCTCCTTTCTGTCTTGTTGGTTGTCCGTTCAATCGGTGACTTGGCTCTACCACTTCTCTTTTTCTTAAATTCTTCCTTTGTAACTGCATTTTTTTTGTCTCGTGGGATTACCAACCTACCACCTGTAACTATTTGGTGTACTTCTCGGTCCTTGTACGGGCCTTCGAACTCATATTTTATCTGGCCTTTCTTAATGCCCTGAACTAGCTCTTCATTTGTTTCAGGTAAAGGTTAATCCTCGGGCGCAAAGAACCTTAGTGTGAAACCTTGTCGCTCTTTTCTTTCCTCTGGGACGGTGTGTGCCTCTCTTTCGGATTCCTAAGTCTCAGTTGGTGCTGAGGCGATTTCTTATTCGTGGACTCCCTGTCCCGAGGCTGTCTCGGTCACCATAGATTCGACTATTTGTTGTTTTGTTTCTTTGCTAAGCCTTTGGTCTCCTGATTCTGCTGAAGAGAGTGTCTGTGTCTCTGGCGTACTCGTTCTGTTATGTTGCTCTTCTTGGTTTGAGGGTGTGGGTTTGTACCTGACGTTTAGTATATCTGCTGATGGGGAGTTCTCTGGGAATCACATTTGTTCTAATCCATTATTTTTTAACATCAGGTTCAACTCCTTAGAGTACGATAAATGCGTTTCGTTCGGTTATGTAATTGCAAAGTAGTCTCTCCCTCTTGCTCTCTAGGCGTAACTGCAATATCTTATATCGCATTCCTTTCGTCCATACTTTGTCAAAAGCTTTGGACACATCCCTGCAGACTATATCAACGCTAGCCTTTTCTATTTTTGGTTTAGCTATTTTTTCTGTTATGATCGCGAGGGCCATCTCCGTGCTTCTTTTCTTTCTGAAGCCGAATTGAAATTTATTTAGGTCATTAGCTTCCATGTGCTCATTTAGGCGAATGTTCATAATTTTCTCGAAAATCTTCCCGATGAAGTCGAGTAGAGATATAGATCTTTAATTATCCATTCGTGTATTAGGCTTGCCAGCTTGGGGTATGAAAATCATCTTGGCTACTTTAAGTTCTTTCGGGAAGTAGCCGGTGTTAAGGCTGCCATTAAATACTGAAGTAATTCCCTGCAGTATTTTTTCAGTCGTTTGTTCGTAGTGCCTCTTAGTGAGCTCTGATCTACCTGGTGCCTTCTGTTTAAACTGAGCGATTGTGTTTTTCAATTCTTGGACAGTAATTCTTGCGTCGATACCGTCCAAGGTGTCTCTTACTGCATCTACATTTCTGTAAGAGATTATCCTGTGCGCTTCTAGTTCGAGTTGTCTTGTGATGTTTCGTTCGAAGTTCTTGACGAAGTCTTGATTGTCCTCTTCACTAATGTTAAAAAAGTTCTTCCAGTGTTCTTTAAATAATTGTTCTATTGCGTCAATATATTCTATCTTATTGCCTTGATTCTCCTTTAGGGTCATCTTTTTGTCCCCTGATTTTCCTTTCATTTGTTTTATTGTTTTCCAAAATTCTCTTGCGGGTGCGTCATCGTCAATCTTCTGGATTGTTTCATTCCATTGCTGATTTTGTTTTTCTATTATTTCCGTATTAAGAATCCTCTTTATCCTCTTCATTGCGTTAAGTAGCTCCCTCGTTGGTCCGTTTCTCCTTATGTTGTCTGAAATTTTCCTTAGTCGTCAATGGTTTCTTAGCATCTCTGGAGACCAGGTAAAGATCTTAATCGTCGAGTAGCTGTTTCTTGGGATGGCTTTTCTATCCACCTTTTTTTTTATCAAATTCCTAATAGTTTCTAGTTCTCCATCTATCTCTTCTTGCGATGCGCCGTCTAGTTCTTTCGGCTGATATGTGCTTAATTCTCTCTTGCATGTCTCCCAGTCTGCTTTTGTTATCTTCCTTGGGATCTGGATTGGTCTTTGATTAAGGGTTACCAGAGTCACTGTGTGGTCCGTACATAGGATATCTTCTGGCCTCATATAGTAATTATATGGAAGATAGTTATTGCCCAAGCAGATGTCTGGTTTATTGGCTGCGTTTGCCCTCACGTAGGTGAGGTAGTCCGATCCAAGTCTTTGACAGATACCTCTAGCGAACAGAGTTCCGAGGTCTCTGCTTACCCGGTTTCTTTGTCTATATCCGCTCTCTTGGCAGTGTGCGTTCAGGTCACCCTAAAATAACACTGGTAACCTATTATTAAAAATTCTGATGAGATTCTAAATGGGCAGATGGTTTCTCCTTGGCGGTTGGTATCCCGTTGCTATAATGATTTTCGTTAATTCCATTTTGATCTCCACTGCGATGTAGGCTTCGTCCAATTCGTTGCAAATTTTATATTTAATATCCTTTTTGATTGCTATAGCTGCCCCATCTTGTAGTTCTCCCGTCGGGTTGGCCGCTATAACATAGTAATTCCAGATTTTGATCTCGTCTTCTTGAAGATTTACGCCGTGTGCTGAAATTCGAATTATGTCCGGATCTAGTTTTCTAAAAATGTTTCCATACATTATCCTTTTGCTTTTCCATCCGTTAACGTTGAGCTGTAGAATCTTAAGATATGTTTTATCTATTGTAGTTTATAAAGTCCTAAAATCGATTCCATTTCCAAAGTCCTTTAACCGTTTCCGTTCGTTGATCGAGTATCTGTTCTGGAGACTAAGTAAAAACTTATTTTCGTCTTCCTGCTGGTTTGCGGGAGCCATTAGCTTTCGAGTGGTGATCCGTGTTTGTTGTATGTGGGCTTGGTGAGTTTTGTCTACTTTGTGGAGCTGGGCTCTTTCTCGTCTTGGATTTTCTTTTTTGGGGGGTTTTCCTTGTTATTCTTTTAGTCTCTTCTTCTTCAGATTCGAAGCTGGTTTCTTCTCTGTCTGTTTCCGTTTCACTGTTTTCTTCCTGAGCGCCTCCTTGGTTTTCAGTCTCTGCGTTATCTACTTAGAGAATGGCCTCTGAATTAATCTCTTGTGGAACGACGATGGGTTCTAGTGTTTTCGCATATGTTCCAGGATTAAGTGCATTCTGGACATCTGCATGAATCACGCAAGTATAGTTCTTACCAAACATTCCCTTCGTGATGTTTGGCAGGGCTGAGGTGGTTTAGCATTGACTTTTGGCTACATTAGCGTAGGATGAGGTGTTTTCTGCATATTTCTTTGTCTGTAGGTCTCTCTCCTTCTTGTTATTGATGTCTTTTCTATATGGGCATGACATAGCCATGGTACGATGGCTACCGCCGCAGTTTACACATTTTTTGTACGTGTTTCTGGAGTTGCGGTAGTCGTGTCCCTCTTCGGCGCATTCAGAACATGTGACTGTTCCTCTCTTGGGGCAGTTGGCTGAAGTATGTTTTTACATGGCATAGCAATTAAAGCACATTTGAATGTTGACAAATGTGTCTCTTTGTATATTCTGCGGAGGAATACACATGCTAAAGGCCAATAATCTCTTTTCTTTGGCTTTGGCCACAAATTCAGTTGTCTCGCATATAACTTTAAAAACATGAGTATAGTCTATAAATTTTACAATTTCCTGTATCTTGATCCATTTCTGATTTTCCATTATTTCCCTTTTGATTTCTTCGCACGAGTGAGATCTCACCCATGCTTCTACTTTCCGGCATACGAAGCTCCAGTTTTCAATGATCTGCGGTGGTGTCTTCGCTTCCAGTTGGAGTTTTTCGGGGGTTACCGATCCACCCGGAGATAGTAGCTTTTCCACATCATTTCCTTTTGAACAAATCGCGATGAATCCGGTGGGGACATCGATGCATTTTATCAAGGGTATGGAGAGGTCCTTGAAGATGGTCTGCACGACTTGCTGCGGAGTACATTTGGTTCCGTTGTTACCTTTCTGATTCCATCGAAGAGGCGTTCTTTTCAAATCCTGGTTGTTTATCTTGGTTCTAGTCTGCCCCACTATTGTGGGGCTCCTAGTGGCAAAATCTGTAATTAAAAGTTATGCTCCTCAGATGGGAAAGCCCTCTATCTGTCCTAATTCTACCTCTCCTACCTCCTGACTTTCGTGTTCTCCTTGGTCACATTACCTATTTAGGCCTAGCCCTATAAACGGTCCAAAGAAAGTTTCGGGTTCGTGGTCGAGAATTGACCCCCCTTTTATGGCCCCCTAACGGAGGGGCACGGTATTCGCCATACTGTTGCCACTGGATCCTAAACACAGAAAGACCAGACATAATACTCTTGAACTCGACCAGCCTACATCCTCCCAACAACAGACTCCGCATTGCAGGTTACCACACGTGCCTATATTCACAGGTGCCGCTCCTAGGATTAGCGATCCTAGTAAAGCGCTCTATATACCACTCCCTCATCCAAACATTAGATCACTCTTTTCTAGCCTGCAAGGTACAGACAAGCTCCGTCCCCATCCTAGTATCCACACACTACTAACCACTACACCTACAATTAAACATAGAAGTCCCACTCCAGGCTCTATTAAACCACAACCTTCCTATCTTCTTTGCGGGGGACCTCAACGCCTTTCACCCAACACTCCTTTCAAACACTACGAATAATGCAGGAAGGTACCTGGCTGGTCCCTTGCGGCGATATCGCTGCGAGCACATCGGCTCGGCCTTCCCCACATTCTTCGGAACTCGTGGAGGTCCACGTCCCCGGACGTGGTCATCCGCAACGACCACGCTACACGCTTCTACACGCACATCTCACCGGATCCCCACGTACTTTCTGACCACATACCGATATGCCTTATCATATCTACATCTCCCATATTCATACCCACACCACCTCTCTTCGACTACAAAAACACGAACTGGGAACAGTTCAAGAGACACATAACAGATAACACGCCAAAAAACCTCAACCTGGACCACACCAATCCAGACATATTAGATGACCACTGGTGCTCAATCTTAAACACTATAACCACAGCACGCGACCTACACTCACCACATAAAACCTACACTTGCATAAAACATTTCATATTTCCCATACACACTCAGAGACTGATCACATAGTACAATAATCACTACTCTAGAGGCCCACGACAACACAACATCAATCACTTATGTACCTGCATCCTACAGTGCGTGCAGCTAGATAGGAACCGGCAGTAGCGTGAGGTCGTCCGCATCGCGGACGACACCCGTTGCACTAATCCCTACTTCTTCTGGCGGCACGTAAAAAGGTTGATGGGTACTGACCCACCCAAACCCATCACCCTGCAAGTAAATAACCAAACACTTACAGACACTAACGTCATCCTTGACGCATTTAGGTCCCACTGGGACACAGTACATACACACAACTCACCTAAACCACACGCACGGGAGCACTTCCAAGAAGTTCAGGAGTGGTGTCGGGCCTACGCTCACGAGCTAAGGCCCGCCCCCCTAATACGAATGAAGCTGCTCGACTAAACATCCACACTGACCACTCCCATCACCGTCGAGGAAAAAAACACTACATTAAAACAACACCAAAACGTGCCACCATCCCATTCGGGCTACTAGCCACACTAATACACAACCTCCCCGCAAATATATACCCCACACTTACACACCTATTCAACGCCTCACTAGCCTCAGGCCACTTCCCTAAAATATTCAGTCTCTCACAACATACTTCTACACAAAACGAACAAAAACCCCAAACACCCAAACAATTACAGGCACCTAGGCAAAATACTCGAACACATGATCAACTGCCGCCTACGGAAATACCTGGAAGAGAGGGACTGGTTCTCTCCCTACCAATATGGGTAAAGGAGGGGACGGTCCACTCAGGCGGCCGTGACTATCGTTCATGACAGAATACAAAAAAATGCCAGATACACCAAAAGACACTCTCCATCAGCAAGGACGTGGAGAAGGCCTTCGATAAAGTGTGGCACGAGGGACTCCGTTGGAAACTCGCCAACAATAAGGAGTTACCTCCTTGCACCAGAAGGCTCCTCTCGCACTACATCACTGAACGGAGATGCCACATAAAATACAACAATACCCTCTCACAACCCTTCACACCACGCTCAGGCGTTCCCCAAGAAAGAGTACTGGCGCCCACACCATACATCATACGACACCCCACGCCCACCCGAAAACTGCTGTCACACATACACAGTGTCCTACGCCGATGACGAGACCATTCTCGTCAGCGGCCGTCGACCAGAAGAAATCGCGCTCCACGCACAAATAATACAAGACGCTAAGACAGATTACGAAGATAAATGGCTGATTGTCACGAATCCTGAGAAGACACAGATGACACTCTACGGCGCAAGAGATCACTTCATGCATAACCTACAAATATTCTCACACACACCAGACATGAACCATCTAAACCCAACAAGGCTCGAATACACACAACATACCTAAAATACTTGGAGTAACTTTTGACAAGACCCTCAGGTTTAATATATTCCAGACATAACACAAGCAAGAGCCTAACATACAAACACATCGCTGCGCAGGTTCTACCCTGTGGGCAGAAAACTACAGTTACACCTATACAAAACACTCGTGCGACCTCTTCTCACGTATGCCCCACTGTCACTCGTAGCCACGAGTCACACCTTACAACAGAAGGCTCAGCGTATTCAGAACTCTGCTCTGAAGCCCGCTTGCTGCTCTCCCCTGTACACGAGAATGTCCACACTACACGACAACAACCAATTAGCACCCCTCAATATATACGCTCACACCAGACTCACAAAACAATTCGGGAAACTCGCAAGAGACCCATTATACACCGCACTACATATAAGACGGTATGCGATGGCACCGCCATACCCCGCAGCCCATGACCACCCGCAACCCATACCGTTCTTCGCATAAACTAAACGTATCATGAATAACGCGTTTCCGACTAAGCAGACACGCTCTCCTTCGTGACCACCCTCCAACTGTCGTCCAGTCACGTACACCTCGAGACCAACCTAACTACCCCACGCATCGGTGTCTAGCCACCGACTTATCAACTCTTCCTATCCCCTCTCAAGTTATTTCCGCCACCTTTTCCTCTACGACTGCTTGTTCGCCTGTGCTACACAGTGATCCGTTCTGTCCTTTCTATACACACATCATCATCATCAGGTTCCCGCGTCGCAGAAAATATTAAATATTCAGTTTGTCGACGACGAAAAACAAAAAGACCCAAACAGAGAAGATGAAGATCCAAAGAACCAACCAAAACACACAGAGGAAGAAGCAACCACGGAGGAAGAAGAAACTAAAAAGAACCCGAAGAAAAAACGACAAAGAAAAAAGATGACGGAAGTGAGACTAGAAACAGAGAAGGAAGAGAGTAAAGAAGTGTGAAAAAAAGCTCAGAAGAAGATGAAGACGAAATCTTAGGCTATCCTGGAGTGCCCCTCACGGAGAAAAGGGATATCCTACTGCAGGGTTTCTTCTTCGACGCCCAGGACGTGAATCTCAGTCTTCTGCGCATCTGTGTGCAGACCTCCAAAGGGAAACGTAGAAAAAATGCTCGAAGGCATCTACCGTGGCGACTACAAGTGGACCTACGAAGGACTTTTTTCGCCGAAGGAAATAGGAGGACTACTGATGGAGCGCGCGATGTTCATCCGGGACTCGTGCATTCACACCGTCAAAATGTCCACCTACAAAAAGTTAAAAAGTGGCCAAAAAACATCGGAAATTGAGTTATAAACTATGGTATGAAAAAGTGTAGAATAATGTATAAATAATGATAATAAAGTGATATGTGCGAAAAATAAATAATAACGGAAAGTGAATAACGATAATAAGTAAATAAATAGCGATAATAAAGTGACTATAATAACAAAAAGTGAATAAATAAAATAGAATAAATAGCGATAGTAAAGTAACTATAATGACGAAAAGTGAATAAATAAAGTAGAATAAATAGCGATAATAAAGTAACTATAATAACGAAAAATGAATAAATAAAGTAGAAGAACGAATAAATATGGATAATAAAGTGATTAAAACAAGTGACTAAAATAAATTATTGATAAATAATATAAAGTGAGAGAAGAAATAATATTAACAAAAAGTGAATAAATAATGACTATAAAGTGATTAAAATATGTTTATAATTTATAACCAGACATGACTAAAATAAATAAAAACAAATAAAAGAATAACTCAAATTGGAATTATGTAGATACTGCGGTTATTGAATGCGGCCAAAAATGGTATATAGTTTTATTAAAATTTAACAACGTTAATAATAATGTGAACAGCCTATTCTAAAAATTTAATAATATGATTTTATACAAAAACGAACCCTATTAATGTGTAATATGAAAGTTAAACTAACTAACGTTTAGATTATAAATATATGATCCCCTGACAATTCCGGGGAAAACCCCTTTATTTTTTTCTTACTCATACTCATATCTTACTCTTTTCCGCTAATTTAACAAAACATTTAACCACTATTACTATTTATTTTTACATATATGCATTAAAGTTGTAAATATCTAAAATTTTAAATATTTGTATTTCTGTCTCTAAATATACCTTTTATACCTTTTCACACATCGACTGATTTCGCTGGAACGACTTGACCTGCATTGATAAAGGAGGAAAAGCTACAAATAAGTCCTACTACAATTGTCTTCTGTTTTCAACGCTACGAATAGTAGGTGAAGAGGAGACCTGAAATTCTCATCTAAGCTTGGATCCAGCTACTATCGACTGGACTATCCTCACGGATCGTTAATCACGCGCGCCCTGGCGTGCGTGAGCCTAAGAAAGAAATCGAAGACCTCGAACTCGACCAGAAAACTTCTTTCTCACAGCAGCACATTCCTGGTTCAAATAACCTTTTTGCCACTGGAAGCTCTTTAGCTCCTCCTGTCTCTGTGCGTGTCCGAACCCCAGAAGGAAGCCCCACAGGGGGCGCGAATAAGGGGGCCCCGCTCTGGGGCTGAGTGGTCAGATCAGGAAGGAGGACCCTCACAGACAAATTATTTAAGTAGGGCAGATAAGGGTGAACCAGGGAAGATCTAGGAATACGCCCCCGCGATAAGGCCCTGCTAGGTACGTGAAAAAGAGTCATCGCGGTTGGGGCCGTCATGGACGACCCCAGCGGCGACAAACGGGTAAAGGAGCATTGCCAAAAACTAACGAGAGAGAAGGCCTTTGAAATGGCCTACTCCAAATTAGGAATTGCGCTCTATAGGGTGAAGGAACAGACGTATGGCTAACTGACATTCTGTGACACCAATCAACATATGGACAACATATTGAGGGAAAAATCTAGAAAATAATGGAGGAAATTGGTCTTATCCCGAAAATACCACCGCATGTTGTTTCTAAGAGATCGATCATATGTCGACGAATTGATCCCTACGTTTGATTGCACTCAGCGGAGGAAATCAAAAGGTAAATCGAACTCAAGCAGGAATGGGCAAAAATAGACGAGACACATAAATTCAAAAACCACGAAGGGGAAGAGTATACATACGTCTTTAAAGTGACCTTCCAGACCACAAAAATGGCTTCGAAAGCAACTGAAAAAGGATTGGTCATGTTTAACACTAGAGTGTCTGCTATTTGTATCGAACGTGAGGTATTCGTCCCACTGCAAATCTGTTTCTCATGTTATGCTCTTGAGAAACATTCCACCAAAAAATGTAAACTTGAGGGTAAAGTTTGCTCAGAGTGTGCTGATCCTAGTCACACATGGAGAGAGTGCACCAACCCTAATAAAAAAATGTCTTTATTGTGGCAATCACACTGAACATTACCAATGGTCTGCCTAATAAAAAAGACACTGATTACTGACAAGAAAAAGCAAATGAAGGAGGAGAGAAACAAAAGGGCCAATACCACGTATGCGCAGGCGTTGAGAAGATCCAATCAGGAGAAGACGATTATTCAAATTGATCAGAACCTGAGGCCAGATTAAAATAATGTGCATTCTCCATGCCCACTTCGCTAACGTTATAAAGCCAGGCAGCTACACAATCGAACTCAACAAAATGCTAGTCTACAGCGGCCTTAAACCGATGTGGTTCCCGAAGAACCCGCCTTCTGGCGAGTTGTTCCAGGCGCAAATTAAGAAAATGTCTGAAACCGTACCAAGGACTCGATACACCCCTCGAAACCCACGTTTAAAAAAGCCAATCGTGGCAGAACAAACGGAGTCGCAAATAAAAGTAAGTCACACCCTCGCAAGCAGCTAGACCGTAAAAGTGCAACCGTCAACGTCGCATACACCAAGCTTCACAACCAAAGAACTATGTATGAAAATATACGGATCTCCATCAACACCAATTTCGAAATTATCTAAAACGGATTATATCAACGACGGGATAATCAAAGGGAAATATAAATGGATTTTGACGCCCGATATGAAAGAAGAGGAATTACTTCAGGCAATTAGACAAGGGTTAGTTGAGATTTGTTCAGATTCATGCCACAACCTAAGTCAAGATCTCCAGCAAGGGGAAAATGAGAAAAAGTAAACAACTTAATAAGAACTAAACATGGAGACCGACGTCAGATACATTAAAAACCTGAAAATATTCTCTCTCAACGTTAATGGATGGAGGTGGGGGGGGGGGGTACTTTTCGCTTTGTGCTTTCTGTTATTGTATGTTTCCACCCCATGTATGTTAATGGGGCTTGTCTCTTGAGTGGTAGTCCTTCGTACCAATAGAGGGTTTGATTGCCCAGTTAGTGGTAACGTTGCCACTCAAAAGGGTGAGCTTGGTAGGATAGGAATAACGCTTGTCACCTACAATGGTAACAAGTTATTTGAATGCGCAACGGAAATATCCCTTTAGGTAGCCTTGTACTTGATCCGAGAAGAGGGTACCAACTGGGATGAATAAAAGAATCTGTTTATAGATGTAAACGAGTCTCCGTCTATTTATTTTACCTTGCACCAAAATAGGAAATACTCCGAGTACAATTTCACGATTCGATTTTACAACAAAGTAATACGGGAATATGATAGAGCGACTTGACGATTATAATGATCGATTTATTGAATTAATGAACGCGTAACAAATTAAAAGTAATAATGATGACTCCCTTTTTAACCTCTCGGCACCCATTTATAAAGGGGAGCAATGTCCATCGAGTTAGCCCTAACGCCCCGCCTACAAATGATTTAGGTGCACGTGATTGGCTGCTCATTCCCTTAGCTCGCCTCTTGATTGGCTTAAATTAATCCTTTATTTAATTTTGATTGGATGGCGGCTAAACTACCGTACCTCGTTATTGGCCAATATTTCTAGAAGGCGAGCTTTATTATGAGACATACATTTGTTTAATTTCTGGCTATCTTTGTTACAGAATGGTAAAATGCTTTTATCACACGGCCTTTTATTACCTTCAGACATTCTCAGTTTCCCAATATTTATTCTCTGGCGCCTGTCTGACTTAAGCCCAGATACGGAAACTACCACTTTATTGCAGTCAGAAAATCGAGCTTTTACCTCGACATTCCAGACTCGCTTTCTCTCCCATTCATCGGGTTCCGTTGTGTAGGGTATCTACATGTACACCTTTCAGCTGAATACATGCGTGCCCTAAAGAGGAACAAAGGCGGTATATACAACGAGATTATATGATCAGTATCTCCAGACATCGTACTAATATCTGAACATGGTTTGGACGGAGAGAGTAAACAGATAAAGATCTATAACTATGTGGTGCTAATGACAAGCCACTCAAGGGAAATATATGACGGAGTTGCTATTGCGATTAGGCAGCCATCAGATTCAAAGAAATCCAAGATCTAGAGGAATCCTACTTAGCCATTAAGATTAAAATGACCTACGATGATACAATTGGGGCAGTGAGATACCAGCTACTATGACGCCCATATTTACCAATCCCTAACTTTATCCGACTGTTTAGAAGAAAGGCATCAATCATTTTAATAGGAGATCTAAACACACGATGTAGAGAAGCTGGATACACCACCGCGTTCAACGGTGCTGGGACTTCGTTAAGTCTATTAATTAGCAGGGAGATCGTACAAAGAGAAGGCTTCGATTTTGCTACATTTCACACAGGAAGGTCTTCAACTACACCTGATATAGTACTAAAGAACCCCAACTTCTCTCTCAATCAAGTGACAACTCCTGGTCCATATATCACGTCCGATCATGTCAGCATGATAACAACCGTCTCAAAATCTCCAATACAGGTAAAAATCCCAAGATGCAGATGTCTGGCCAAAGTAAACTGGGCCACATATAAGGAGTATATCACAAACATACAGATAGATCAGATGGAAGAAGCCACACCCGAATATATCGAAATACAGCTGAATCACATTATAACAAAGCTCTTGGAAGCCGATCGCTTAGCTGTTCCCAGGACAGAATACAAAGTACTACCATCTCCATGGTGGAAAGAAAATATATTAAACAAAATACACCAAATGGAAGACCTCATCAACTAGATAAATACTTATGGTGACATTGCACATCATTACAGAGAGCTAAGAGATACAAGAAAAGAAATCAATCAACTCATCATGGAGAAATTGGGAGAAAAGTGGGATAACATCATAGCTAAAGTTGATGCAGAAAGGGATCCCAAGAAATTTTGGAGCCAATTGAAAAGACTGAGAGGCACACCCCTAAAGATAGAATAACAATTAAAGTTAACGGTAATGAAATCTCAGATGATGGAAAAATTGAACGCTACTTCAGAGAGTATTGGAGAAACCGTTTTAGAATAAATGAGAAAGAAAACAGGAACTTCAGTGAAAGATATGAGGGAACCGTTCTCGAAAGGATTAAGAACTAGGTGAGGAGCTCAGCCCGCACTATATCGTTGATGGTACTCGTCTCGCACATGAGGAGGGGAGACCTTTCACACATGAGGAATATGAGGCTGCCCTTAAAGGGTTTAAACATAAAGGTCCAGAAATAACCGATATCACAATGAAATATCTAATAAACGCTCCATGAAACATAAACGAGGCGCTATTGGAGATATTTAATGCCTGCCTTAATGTCGGTTATTTCCCAACCCAATTCAAAAAGGCCAAAATGATATTCCTGCTTAAACCAGGAAAACCTAAAAAGGATATAGGCAGTTATAGGTCTACTTCGCTCTTGGAGTTCTTGGGCAAACTCCTAAACAACAGACTGAAAAATTCCCTGGATGTCGCAGATCTATATAATGATCAACAACATGGGTTAAGAAGAAAACTTGGCAGCGAAACAGCACTCGCATTGATTACTGAACGAATTTATATCGTCAAGGCCAAAGATCACAACGTAGACCTGGTGCTTCGTGACGTGTCCTCAGCGTTTGACAAAGTATGGCTTCCGGCACTTAAATTAAAATAAAATATCTCGAAATTGAGAAAAATATATCACGTATACTTTGCGACTACCTGGATGGCCGCCAAGCAATCTTAAAAATCAATGATAATGAAGGAGAGCAATTCGAACTGGAAACAGGGGTGCCACCAGGAGGATACCTCAGTCCTACCCTGTATGCAATTTACACTGGCGACCTGCCCCACTCTAATCAAAAATCAGCACAATATATACAATTGGCAGACGACATAACACAGGACGTCACCAGCAACTATCGCCACCCCAGAGATATAGCAAATAGGACAAGAGGAGAAATTGAGAACATCAATAGATACGAGAGAGAGAACAAAATAAAAACAAACATCAACAAGTTTAGAATGATCCCAATGGGGCGACAAAACTGCATATGTTCAAATACAAGGCAAACTCTACCCATACTCCAGTAATGGCAAAGTACTTGGCCTCAAATTAACATCATCCGGCCAAGAGGACGCTGGAATCACTGTTTCGTTTCCGAATGCTATCACCAAGAAACAAAAGGAAACTATATATGTTACTAGTGAGACCATTACTGCTGTATCCCGCTAATCCCCCTCATGCCTCTAGCGAGACAATGATGAGGAAAGCTCAAGCGGTACAAAATAAGGCCACAAGATTTATGACCAACGTTACACTTCAAGACCGGATCTCATCGACTATACTTCACGAAATTGTAGACATCGAACCAATAAATATGACTGCACAAACGCGCAAAAGATATTTGGCAAAAGATTAACCAATACCTACCAGAAGAAGTGACCCGACAAATAAAACTCGAAGATGAAGAATTACCAAATCTATGCTTCAAACAAACCTTTAAAAGTAGCCAGTTGCAGACGCGGCAGGCATTTTACCCAATTTATTGATAATAATGATGATAATGAAGAAAAATAAAGAAAATAATTCATAAAACAATCGTAAAAAAGATCCGTAGTGGACAATTAATTAATAAGTATAAATTTAAAAGTAATTACAGTAAAAAGATCCGAAGTGGACAAAAGAATAAAACAAAAAGATCTGTAGTGGCCCTAAAGAAATAAATAAAAAAAAATAAATAAATAGGTAAAAAAATAAATAAATAAAAATTATGCAGTGACAAGCTCGTTGAATTCACCAAAGAGATAATTTTCATCGAATAAAAAGGCTTGACTCAGTTTATGAGAATCAATGAAGAAAAGAGGCAAAAAGACTGAGGTAACCAGACAACCTGGTACAAACTCCCCCACTCTATAAACACATTTTCCCCTCTTTACTTCTACTTAATACACAATTTCGCTTTTTAGATCGTCGTTGATCGTTGATCATTCGCACATCAATACAAATTACAGGATTTAAGATCATGGACAACTAAAAGGAAATCTAAAAAAAAAAAAAAATGAAAAGGGTAGTCCTCACTACCAGGGAAAACCCTACACACTCTCTTCACCCACAATCTATCATCTTATCTTCCACACCAATTTTTTTCTTATCTAATATTCATCAATTCAATTCTGACTAGTGGATGGTTCAGAAAGCAAACAGTAAACAACGCTGAAGAATTACACGCAAGTGAACCGGTAAAGGAGGCAAAAAATTGGAAAACTCCGTAAACGCCTCCGGATCTCGACTTTACCTACTCCTTTCGAAAAACTCTAAAAGGAAGATAATTTTCATCGGGCACTCAAGCAACAGTATGTGCGCCTAAGCCCCCCCCCCACCCTCTCCGTTGTGGAGCCGCACAAGCGATGATGATTGCCTTTCATCGCCTCGTTCCAACTATGCACTTTTGTGTGAAAGGTATAATTGGGGGGCACTGGGGAACGCAGGTTTGAGGATTAGCCCAATGTGGAACCCAGTGTCAGAGGCGCCTGACAAGGGGCAGAACTGCAACCTCCGGGGAAGCCCCGGGGGCCCAGCCAAGACCATAGAGGGAAGTTGCACCCGTCTCTATGTATTCCGGCTGCAGTTCTGATACTCAAACCCGCGAGGGGCGGCACCCCCGGTTAGCGCTGGTTGATTCCACACTAAATAACAAAAAGTCCGCCATACAATCACACCTCGTGAGCCCCCTCCCCCATGTTCATCTCTCATCATCATCATCATCCCACCAAGTCAACTCAAAATCGCGAAGGCGGAGCCACCCCCAGGAGGGGGGGAGGGCACCAGATAAAGGACACAACTGTAAACTCAACTCAAAGGTTAAGGAGGAAGAAGGAAGCCAACGCAGTAAGCAAGCTCGATAACACAACAAAGAGGAATAAGGAGAGGAAGGCCTAGAGCTCCATTGCTACAACCATGAAGCTCTCCAACACAACAAGGATTCTTCTTCGGATGCTGCCAGGCCAAGAGAGACCAGAAAGAGGAAAAGTGTTCGAATTAGGCTTTGGGACCTTAAACATATCTCCGGTAAGACTGATAGATGTCGCAACTGGCTATATCGCAATTTGCGAGAAGGAAAGCGAAGTCGAGGGGCTATCAAGAGAAGCCTCAATCCAAGCCCCAAAGACGATCAACCTTCAACGATCATTCCGGCACAAATCCTGACCCACCGAAGCATAATGCGTAGAAGACTGGACTTGTGAATCGGAAACCACGGGAAGGAGGAAATTGCAGTGGAAATAGTGAGAAATTACAGCTGGGCCAAAGTCTCTGAGGTGGTTAAATTAAAAAAAAACGAAGAGACAATAATGAAAACAATCATGTGTTCAAAGTCATATTCGCCGAAACAGCTATGGCGAAGAAGGCGAAGGAAGTAGGGCGCCAGTTATTTAATGCACAGATAAGCAGCGACGAAATTGAGTGAGAAGACTTTATCCCGGTCCAAATGTGTTTTCGCTGCTTTAAAATGGAAAGCCACACCACCAGAGAATGTAAAGAGGACCAAGAAACATGTTCACGATGCGGCAAGTTGGGACACAACTGGAGGGCATACAAGAGCCCCCAGGAAAGATCTGCCAACTTTAAGATGGAACACAGGGCCATGGCCATGGCCATGGTATGCCAATTAAAAAGGAAATAATCAGACAAAAGACCAACGACAAGAGAGAGGCAGAAGTGGCAAGGAAAAACACTACATACGCCCAGGTCGCGAAAGCAGCAATCAACGAGTATGAGGCGAAGAAAGTCTATTTAAATGTAAACAACGAAATGCCAGTCAGGATACTGACCTGTATAAAGTACGCACACGCGTGGAATCTAATGAAACCAGGGACGTTTGAGGACGAACTAAGTGCCATGCTTGCGAACAATGGGATAAGCCTTATGGTCTTCCCCAAAACCCAGCATCTGAAGACATCCTTCAAATAAAGTATGCCCCAATGGTACTCCTTAACACTTAGAAGAAAGCACCAGAAGAAAAAGGCGCGCCAAAAGGACAACGGAGGAAAAAACCAACGTGACCCAACCAACGAACAGACAGGACCCACGCATCGTAGCCCAGAAGAAAAGGGAACTCGAAAGACAGGAAATGAACAAGAAGGAGACGACCACCTAGACAGCAAAATAGAAACACCCCAAAAAACACGAAAATCATAAAAGAATACAAAGTACAAGATAGACGGAAATGATATTAACCTTAAGATCTACGCCAGCGTAGATACCCCGTTTCCAAGAAAGACGTCGACCAAAAGTCTCAGCGAAGGAGTTAGATCCGGCAGATATAAATGGGTTTATGATGCCGACGTGGGCGAGAAGGTGGTAGAAGAAGCTGTCTATCTCGCCGATATTGAATTCAGCAAGGAAAACTGCGAAACTAGGACCCCGCAAGACTTCAAAAGAATACAATGTGGAAAGATAAGACAGAATAAGAGGTAAACACAATTTATGTGTGCGAGTTGCCAAACTCGCTACGTAGGTAAAACTACGCTACGATTGAAGCTGAGGATTTGCAAACATAAGGGGGTTTCACACCACACACACACACCCATTGCTAAACCAAAATTCTCTGCAATAAGGGATCATTTGGATACCTGTACCTCATTATTGTCCCCCTCAAATTTCAAAGTTTGGGGTTCTGCGGATAAATCCGTAGATCTCAACATTTTGGAATCTCTATTTATTCAAATGCTTAATCCAGAATTAAATTTGAGTCAGTCGTCCACACCACTTTACATCTATTAATTAAAATATCATAATTTTAGTTTGTTTTATAATTCATTTTTACCTAAAATGTAATAATAACTCACTCAATGACCCAATAATTATAATGTTTTATTAGTTGGTAAACCATATTTCAGTTATTTTAAACAACTAGCTTTTGTAGCTCAGTTCAAATTTCCCACATATTAAATCATTCGATTCCTGTCCTTCTCTCAAGTTGGTAAGTGTTCATTCATTTATTTCACTTTAATTTTTGCTTTGTTTTCCGTTTGTTTTATAAGTTTGCAGTGTTTTTCTCTGTAAGTTCGCATTGTCTTCTCTCGGTAATTTTTTGCATTGTTTTCTTGAAAGTTTTACTAAACTCTAAATTTATTCATTATTACATTGTCGCATTATTTTCTCTCAAATTCAACAAACTTTAAACTTATTAATATATATATATATATATATATATATATATATATATATATATATATATATATATATATATATATATATATCTTTATGTATTCTAAGCTTGCTTGCCTTCATATTGTTTTACTCCATTATAGGCTGAAGATGAACATAGCTAATGTTCGAAACGTTCCAAATTATATATGTTCCGAATACTGGTTCTGGCTTTAACATATATATATATATATATATATATATATATATATATATATATATATATATATATATATATTCATTCGGTTTGCTTCTAAGGGGTCTTATTTTAAGTTAAGGATGAATTAGAGAATGAGACAGATAACAGTTCTTATTTAATCATAACGACGTTTCGGGTACACTACCCATCATCTGGTTCTATAAAATAGATAGAGTTAGA
This sequence comes from Ceratothoa steindachneri, assembly GCA_963969495.1. Lineage (NCBI taxonomy): Eukaryota > Metazoa > Arthropoda > Malacostraca > Isopoda > Cymothoidae > Ceratothoa > Ceratothoa steindachneri. The sequence continues at coordinate 70,268,414 of OZ018335.1, read as the reverse complement.
ACATAATAGCTATGATCACAAGAAATTGTAATTGTGAACAAAATAAAGGAAAATTGCAAATGATACTGTAAAATGTGGGCTGGCTTACATTGACAAAACAATGTAAGGGATCTTTGAAATTATTGATTGTTTAAACTCAAATAAAGCGAAGAGCAAAAATGGAGAACTGAGAGAGAGATTTTTGTATGCGACGTCACAGGATCGGTAGGTTATGAACAGTGATTCAAGAATACGAAGGGAGGTAGGATCTTTGGAATTTCCTAAAATTCCAAAGTTTAGGTTGATTCATCCACTCATTATCAGCATTAAGTTAGAGAGAGTTCCTATTGCATTCCTTTCATCTCACTGATCTTTTTTTGATTTCATATCTTTCCGTTCATTCACATTTTTCTCTTTCATCCCCCACATTTATTTACCCTATTTGTCTCCATACTTTAGTTGGAATACTCACTTCAATGTTTAACTAAAATTAGCATCAATCCGTGATAATGAAGATCTCGCGATATGTACGAAGAATTGTTGGAAGAATTGAAATATCATGAAAATTTGAAACAAAAATCGAAACCGGGATTTGAGACCAAAATCGATCGATTCATTGCATTGCGATAGATGACGACCTTTCAGAGGGGCAATCCAATGCGGGCTATCGATGGCTAACGAAATATAATCAGCAGCGACCATTTCGATGCTTCTCATATGTCTATGGGATGACTATGCAATATTGAATCATGATTTAAATCGGATTGTAAATTAATAAAATAGTTTTAATCACATTAAAGGTTTAATGTGGTAAAACACTGCAATATCGCCTAAGATAATTTATAAATTAATAACTTAATAACAACAGGTAGAATTTTTTTAATTTTTTCTAGACATTTCTGAGGTTAATTTCGAATTCACAGTCCATTGTAGTGTTTTACATATGCTTTTTTCCTAATATCACATTATTTTCATCGAATGCCGTTGTTAGTTATATGCATAAGCGAACGCAAAATGGTATGGTTTGTGCTTAAAGTGATTTATTGCAGAAATTTAACGTTCGCAGGTGGGAGGCATACATCGATAAGTATACATACATATCAAGTATACAATAGAACAAACTTGATACATTATCGCGAACTTACACTTCAAGAAACTAAAAACAAAACAAAGTCAGTTTTTAACGTGCCATGGGAATGTTACACAGGTCACATAAAAATATACATTGGTACAGCTTAAAACCTCTGAAGGAAAACAAAATAACGACTTAAAACCGTTGAGCTTTGGACATCCTTTGGTGCTCCATTTCAGGTTCGCCTCTACAACATCCACCGGTAATTCATTGGTCAACAATTTTTGAATAGTTGGGTGCTTCTTAAATGAGATTAGTTAATTCTTACGTATTAAAAATGCAAATTTACTATAGGTTTAAAGATAGGCGGCATGGAATATTTGATTATTTTATTGTAACGTACAGTATGTGTTATTAGGTTTTAAACTCTAATCGATATTGATTCTCTGCCTGTTTGCTTGACGCTTATAGTGGGCTGAAGAATCATCTCTTGCCAATGTCCAGCAATAGTCTGCAAGCATTGTTATGCTCCATTTACCCTGATACCTATTTTCCATGGTTGAAATAACTTGGTGAAACCTTTAACCATGTTCGTCACTAACTTCCCCACAGTTCGCTGGAAAATGTCTAAATGCGAGTCCAAAAAGTGGATTTTAAGTGACATGTTACATCCCATGTTCTTGTAAGCCTTGATGGAATTTACTACCAATTCTTCATCGTTTTCTACCCTTCTGTTTCCGAGAAATCCCTTCGCTACTAGCTTAAATGCTTCCCCATGAAGGGCTGATTCAAAGTCAACATCTTTAAGAAGCTTTTGAATCTGAGGACCAATTAAAACTTCCTCTTTTATCTTAGCGTCGCTAAGATAGCATTTACAAAGTTTTTCATGAGCCCCATTTTTATGTGTAGTAAGGGTAGCAAAATTTGGGGGGGTTCAGTGAGAGGTGAATGTTGAACATTTTTCATCACAGACTTCAATGATTGACGAGGTGACCAGTCTCTACTGATATAGTGGGAACCTCTTGTGCGGCTATTCCATTCACACATAAAACAGCAGTACTTGCTGTATCCGCCCTGCAAGCCCATCACAAGAGCAACAACCTTTAAGTCACCACATAGGTGCATGATGTTCATCATATTTTATGCATTGCAACATATACTTTATATTCTCATAAGTTTCTTTCATATGTGGTGCATAGCCCACAGGAACTGATGGCTCACTATGGCCGTTGTGCAGAAAGACACCTTTCAGACTCGTTTTTAATGAATCAATGAACATCCCCCAGTGTCTGGGTTCGTATTCGATGTCAAATATTTCTATCAGACCATAAATATTGTTGCAGGCTGCTAAATCATCTTTCATTACGAAGAAATGGTTGAACTGCTGCTGACGGTCACGAAGTTTTGAAATTTTCACATCAGCTGCTAGGAGATTCCACTATTTAAGACGAGAGCTTAGAAGCTCGGCCTTATTTTTTGATAGTTGCAGATCCATGACAAGGTCATGGAGTTCCCCGTGTGTTATGATGTGGTGGAGCGAATGTGAGTGTGTGTGAAGGGCCATTCTCCCACCCCTTTCCCAATACCCTATCACTCCCTCGGTAAGAATGTGTATGCGAATGGCGAGATGTTATAAATATATATATATATATATATATATATATATATATATATATATATATATATATATATAATATATTTATTTGATTTCATGTTTTGTCTAAAATGTCTTTTTTTCTCTTCCTCAGCTAATTACTTTTTGTAATTTTTCGCCACCACTCTATTAAATTTAAATAGATAAATATTACTTCCCTTTGTAAAGAGTCGCTGACATTATAAGATTAGGAAGTAATATAACTGAAATTGCTTGTTATATAGCCTAAATACCGCGACAAGTTCGCTTTATATTATACCGAGCTCGGAGGCGCCAGCCTTTTTTTGGTAAAACCTAGCCAACAATTGTGAACACTCGAGTGGCAGCCGGCAGGACTTCCCCCCGGGGGTAGCACGTGGGTCCTTTTCTTTTGTTGTTTGCATCCAGTGTGTTTATTAGGCCTCTTTTGTATCGTTGTTTGTGTGTATATAAATTATTGGTTGGTGATAGGATTGTTTTTTTTAGTAACGAGATCTCAAATTTATTTACCCCATATCTCTTGTAAATATTATTGTAATTTTTTGTGAATACAGGACTGTACACCCAATCGTTTCATTTTCCCTCGGGTTTTCACATCCAATTTAGTGTAGGAAGCGGGTTGGATCGATTGAGAATTAGAGTATAGATTTTCGGCCCGCTACATTTGGCGCCTAAATAGGGAGGTGAGATCTCGAAACTGGGAGTATTGTTAAGATTGAATTGCAGTCCACACCCAATTATAGTGACAAGTAGTTTGGTTGGTTTTTCCCCTTTTTGTATCATTTTTACTAATCCGTGAAAATGGCTTCTGCTGAGCATCGATTGCACGAAGAAGTGATACGATCGAGGCTGGAATTGAGGAAGAAGGAGGAAGAGTGCGAAATATTAAGCAGCGCGATTGAGGAGTGATATGATGAGTATGGATGAGAAGACAAACAAGATGAAGAAAGAGGTGGACGAAAGACAAAGACAGGTCGACCAAAGGATGCAGGACCTATATGACATGATGAAGGGGCCAGGACCGGCCCCAGGACCCTCGACCCTGACCCCTGCTCCGACTGAAGAGGATAAGACGAATGGGATGAGTGGAAGTGTATGTGAGTATAGGGAGGATATAGTGAGTGATAGGAAGGAGGGAGAATGAAAGAGAGAACGCAAGAGAGGAAGGAAGACGGGTTCAAAGGGGAAGGATCGGAAGGTGAGAGGGAAGAGTGTGGACTCGTTGTACTCGGATGAAGGAGAGAGTGATGGTATGATTGGCATGAGTGAGAGTGAGAGCAGCTCAAGTGAGAGTGAAGTGAATGTGGGGAAAAGAATTTTGATTAGGGAAGTCCCGAAAGTTGATAGGTTTGATTGGATGGTAGTAAAAGTGTGGGAGAGTTCTTCGGGGAGTTTGAACGTTATTGCAAGCTAAAGTACCCGGAGAATAAAGGATACTGGATGAATGTTTTAGGGGAGTATTTGGATGGAAAAGTATTAGAATTCTTCCGACTGATAACGAGTGTGGGGAAGCCGAGGTATGAGGTGGTGAAGGAGAGACTGATTGGGCAAGTGAAACAAATGAAAGAGAGTGTGAAGTATAAAAGGGTGAATGATTTGAGAAGGCTCGGATGGGGAAGAGTGAAAGTGTGAACATGTATGCACATAGGCTTGAGAGTATGGTTAAAAAGAGATATGATGATGATGGTCTGAATGAATGTAAGCAATTGATGAGAAAGTTCCTTGATATGGTCCCGCGAAAGAAAAGTGAATGGTTGAATGGGAAGAGAAAGGAGAGGATGAGATTGACAGGTGAACGGTTGGTGTGGAAGGGTGTGTTGGAGCTTCTGGAAGATGGGCGATTTGATGAGGAGAGTGATTTGGATGAGGATGGAAGGTATAGTGTGAATGTTGGGGGTAAGAAGCCCAAGAGCTTTTCTATACCGCAGCAGTTTGTCAGTATCGGGATGCTCTGAGGCTGCGCCAGCTGGGGTGATGTTGAGCTTCCTGGGCCGGCAGGCTGGATGGGCAAATGGAAGGGGACAAATGAATGTCAAGCATGGGAATGGGTATATGAGGGAGCGACCGAGGTATGTCCCAGTAAATGATAGGCCGAATGGTGTGAAAAGGATCGTGGAATGTCGTAGGTTTGGAAGGAAGGTGTATATGTTGGCGGAATTTATGTGGACGTCTGCTGCATGTTTTGGGTGTGTTAAGAAGAGGCATATGATGAAGGATTGCCAGGAAAGTGTAAAAGAGTGTTTCGAATGTAAAAAAAGAGGCCATTTGAAGAGAGACTGTCCGAAGTTAAATGGTGGAGCGACTGCTGGGGCAAGTATGAAGTATGCTTGTGGTAATTGCGGAAAGGCGGATCATTATGCGAGGATGTGTTGTGAACAGAGGAATGTATGTAGCTATTGTGTGATGGAAGAACATTCGAGTGAAAAACGTTGGATTAGACTGAGAGTGCAAGGTGTGAATGGAAAGTCTGAAGCGGGAAACTGATTTGCAAGAGGGTACCTGGTGAAGTATCCTCTGGGTGCATGAGTGCGAGAAATGTGTTAGTAAGTCCGTCTAGTGTGAAAGCGCTGTCTGGTAAGAAGTATGAGTGTCTGAGTGTGAAGATTGAATTGAACGAGATTGAGTGTTTGGCTTTAATAGATTTTGGATGCAAGACCAGCTTGGTATATAAGGACGTGTATGACAAGCTGAGTGATAAAGCCCTCCTGTCTGAGTGTAAAAGTAGTTTGGTAGGAATTGGTAGTATGAGAGTACCTGTGATTGGAATGATAAGGTCAGCTGCTCGAATGCATGGCATGTTGATGAATGAGTGTGAATTCTCTGTGATTGATAAAGTGAGTAGTGAGTATGGTGTGATTTTGGGGTATGATTTTATGAAAGTGAAAAGTATGGTTGTGCATCCTGCGAGCGATCAGATTGAGAGAAAGATGGGTAAAAGTGGGGTGTATAAGTTGTATGTAGGGGAAGATGGTAGTGTTTCGAGGAGTGTGTTTAGCGGTATTGAGGTGTCTATTAGAGTGAGTTAGAGTAAGGATGTGAGTTTGAATGTGAGTGAGAACACTGTGTTATTGGATGAAAGGAGTGCGTGTTATAGAGTAAGGCGTGTTGCTTGTGTTTTTGATGGCTTGATGAAAATGAATGATCCTTTTGTATGTGTGCAGGCGGACCCCAGGGTAAAAGGGCAGCTGAGGGGGATCCAAGTCGGCGATGTGCTGGGACCCCTCTCTACTGTCAGTGAGGTAGGTATGGATGATAGCACGGATGTCAGGGTAAATGTTACGAATGAAAAGAAGTGTGAATGGATGTATAATGAAGTGGAAAGGATGGTGAAATTGAATCAATGTATGACTGAGTATGAAATGGAGGATGTGTATCGAATGCTGTTTAAGCGAAAGGGGGTCCTCAGTAAGGGCGATCTGGATTTTGGGGTAGCAAACCTCCCGGAATTTAAGATTGTCCTGAAGGAGGACACCCCAATCTATCAGCGGCTGAGACATTTCCCGCGTCCGGTTGCTGATGAGATTGAGGAGCAGTGTGTGGAATTAAAACGAGTGCGGGTGATTGAAGAAAGTGAGAGTGCATGGAATAGTCCGATTGTGCCTGTACGTAAGTCGAATGGAAGATTGCTTCTGTGTGTGGGTTATCGAAAGGTGAACGAAAGGACTGTGAAAGAAAGGTTTCCGATATGTGTGGTGTCTGAGTGTGTGCATAGTATGCATGGGATTAAGTGGTTTACAAAGCTGGATCTGGTACAGGGGTATTACCAGATACCCATTGCTGAGGAGAGCCGGCCTGTAACTGCCCTTTACTCTAAGAAAAGGCATTATCAGTTCCGGAACCTCAGCTTTGGGTTGGCTAATGATCCCGAAGCCTTCCAGCGGGCAATGAATGTTATGTTGAGTAAGTTTGCGAGTAAGAATGTGATTGTGTTTATTGCTGAAATTTTGATTATGACTGAGAGTTTTGAGGAGGATATGAGATTGGTGAATGATGTGTGGTGAAGTGTGAATGGTTTGCAAATGAAGTGGAGTTCCTTGAGCATATGGTGAGCAAGAATGGGTTGTGCAAGTCGCCGAAGTATGTTGAGAAGGTGTGAATATTTCTGAAACTGGTGACTGTGAAGCAACTGAAGTCGTTTCTGGGTTTGATTGATTTTCAGCGAAAGTTTATACGTGATTGTTCTGGTGTGAATAAGCCTCTGACTGATTGGATGGGCAAGAAAGGTAGTACGATTGTCAGGTGGAATGATAAGATGAATGAAGCGTATGAGAGACTGAAAGAGGTAGCGGCTGAAGATGTTGAATTGGCATACCCGGACTATAGTGTGAATGCTAAAATGCTTGAATTGTATACAGATGCGAGTGGGTATTGTATGGGAGGTTTTCTGATGCAAGAGCAGCGTTTGAATGGAGAGAATGTCAGGCCAATAATTGGGTATGTATCTAAGGCTATGAATGTTGCAGAACGAAAGTATTCGACTGCGGAGCGAGAGTTGGCTGCGATAAGGTATTGTTTGAAAGTGCTGCGTCCGTTTTTGTATGGTGTGAGGTTTGTGATCAAAACAGATCATCAACCTCTTGTGTATTGGCAACGTATGAAGTGGGCTGATAGTAGGATTGCGAGGACTTTGGAAGATTTGAGTGATTTTGACTATGTGATTCAGTACGTGCCTGGTAAAAGGAATGGAGTGGCTGATTTGATGTCAACGTATCCTGGTACGAATGATGAAAATGTGTGTGGAGTGAGTGATCCTGAGTATTTGCCGAAAAGGATTATGAATAGAAAGGAGAGTAAGGGTGGTGGTGATTCCTTGTTTGAGAGCGTATGGAATGGTTTGCAAGATTTGAAAAGTGATGGAATAGATGTGAGAGTGCCCGATAGTGTGGATGACTTAAGGAAGGAAATAATGAATGAAGTATGTAGGAAGACTGAAAGTATTGGTATGGTGAGGGTGCAAGTGGTCCCACCGTTTCAGGAAGTGTTGATTGTAGTGCGTCGTTTGTATGGAGTGATTGTTTATGTCCACTTTGGTGGTGAGAGGTCAATTGTGTACAAGGATGAGAAAGTGAAGGGTTTGAATGCTAAAGTGGTGCATCTGCAGGGTTTGAGCAGTGTTCATTACAATTGGGTGATTGAAAAGTGTTCATATATGAGGGAAAAGAATGATTGTCTGGATGAAGATGAGTGTGTGGTGAATGATGATGTGGGAGTTGATGTCAGTGTGGATGTCAGTGCTGATGTTAGTGTGGTTGTTCCTTATGTGTATTGCGAGCATGGAGGACCTGATAGTGAGGGTGAAAGTTGGTGAAAGGTTCTTCTGTGGTTTGATTGATACTGGAGCGCAAGTGTCGTTACTGAACGAGAGGATTCTGAATAAGTATGATGAGTTTAGATGTTGTGAACGGAAGCCTGTGAAATTACGACTAAATGGATTGGGGAATGGAATAATAGTGGCATGGGAACAGGTTAATCTGATAGTGAGTTTAGGCCGTGGTGTGAATGTGAAGCATGATTTTGTTTTTCTGAAAAATGAGCAAATGCCGTGTTGTTTCTTGCTTGCTGTGGACTTTATGAGATTAAATGGTTTGTCTTTGGATGCTGATAAGGATTGTGTTAGGAAAGGTGAATGTGAGGTGATGAGGTTGAATGAGTGTACGAAGAATGTTGTCAAGTTTTGGGGTATGATTGAATTGGTCATGGATGACGAGAATGAGATTTTAAGTGATGATGATATTCTAGAGATGCAAGAGATGTGTCCTTTTGTCAGTGAGTTGAAGAGGTGTGTGATGATGCGTGTTGATTTGAATGAATGGCCTGAGTTTTTAAGTGATTTTAAAATGTATGCTAAGGATTTTGTTGTTTGTATATTTTGTGAGGCTTATGAAGGATGAAGATGATATGTATGTACCTGTGATGTCCTTGGTTGGTATGATTGGTCTGGTGAAAGTTGCTCTTGATAATTATGGGCATATGGGTAAGTTTAAGTTGTGGGAGTGTATGAAGGAGCGTGTGTTCCATCCATTTCGGAGAACTGTTGTGAATGATGTTGCGACTACGTGTGAAAGGTGTCAGAAGAGAAAGGTGCAAGTGAAGCCGCCGATGTTGAAAGCTGATGCGAAAGAACCGTTTGAATTGGTAGTAATTAATTGTGTCTTTACTACGTACAAGTGTTGGGAATGTTGGTTGGTATGGTTGGGATGGTTGATCATAAAAGTAAGTTTGTGTATGCGGCGCCTGTGAGAGATAAAAGCAGTGTGAATGTTGCGCGTGTGGTTAAGCAGTTGTTTTTCCTATGTGTGTATGGAAGCCTAGGAGATGTCTGAGTGATAATGGGCCTGAGTTTGCGAGTGAAGTGTTTGAGCGAATGTTGAGAGAGAATGGTGTGGAGCATGTGAGGACAACTCTGTATGTACTGTCTTCGAATATGTTGGCTGAACGTACAATTAGGACCTTGTATGAGATGTTGAGAAAGATGAGTACGACTATGAATGACTGGGATGGATGGCTGGGTAGAGTGTTATGGGCGTATAATTCGACGGTGCATAGTGCAACTGGGGTGTTCCCGTGTTCGTTTTAAATAGGTGCAAAAGTATTGAAGGTAAAAGAAGTAAACCGTAGGTTGAATGTGGCAAAGATGAGTGAAAAGTTTGAAGTACCGTATAGAGTTGTGAGAGTCTGGGACGTATGTTTTGGAGAGTTTGAACGAAGGTGTAACTGAGAGAGTGCGGGCTCATTAGAGTCAGTTGAGGAGGTGGAGAGAACCTCTTGACTACCCGGTGAGCCATCCGGTGTATGAACTGTGCAGAGAGAGAGAGATAAGGTGCATGCTGATAAGATGAATGTGGTAGTATGGATCTGTCTGGGAAAGAGCTTGTCTTGGTCTCGAGAAGTAGAAAGCATACAAAGAAGAGTGAAAGGAAGAATGCAAGTACAAATGAAAGTTAGTCTGAGCAGGGTCTTTCTGGTATCGGGGAGCATGAGAGAGATTGAGTGTTTTCATAAGCAGGTGAGTGATTTGGCTGATGTAAGTAGACGAGTAAGTGAGCTGCCTGTGGCTGATTTTTCTGGTTTTGGGAACAGTATGAATGATAGTGTGTCTGGGCAGAATGAACCTAGTGTGGCTAATTTTTATGGCTTTACGAATGGTAAGGATTGAGGTGAGTTTGATGTGGAGAATAAGGAGGTGACTGACTTTTCTAGCTTCTAGTGGGAACCAATCGAAGGGGTCTCTGGTATAGCTGCTGAGAGTAGATGGGGTGTGAGTGATTTGTCTGTTTTGCAAGAGTGTACCTTGAGTTGGATGAGAGCTGTGAGTGAGGAGCTGATGAATGGGGGTATGAAGAGTGAAGGTTCTGAACGGAAGAGTATAAAATAGTTCTGTCGAGAGATGGGAGAGCTTATAATGAAGGATAATAATAAGGTGGACGACATGATCGATAGTGACAAGGAGACTGACAGGACGACTGACGAACAACCCCGACAGATTGCTACGCGTAGCCAGGGACCAGTAGACGAGTGTGAATGGGTGCAGAAGGGCGCGATTTAGTATAAAAAGTACGGTGAGTAAGGATTGAGAGTGTATTGTGAATTACTGTGGTCAAATGGCCTAAGGAATGAGGGGTGTGGTGGAACGAATGTGATTGTGTGTGATGGGCCATTTTCCCACCCATTTCCCAATACTCTCTCCCTCCCTCTGTAAGAATGTGTGTGCGAATGGCGAGAATGTTATATATATACATATATATATATATATATATATATATATATATATATATATATATATAATATATATTTATTTGATTTCATGTTTTGTCTAAAATGTTTTTTAATTACTTTTTGTTATTTTTCGCCACCACTCTATTAAATTTTAATCGATAAATATTACTTATAAGATTATGAAGTAATATAATTGAAATTGCCATCATCTTTAACTGGTTAATGATTGGTTGGATAGGAGGTTTTGCTTGTTATAAAGCCTTAATATTGTAACAAAATCGCTTTATATTATACCGAGCTCGGAGGCGCCAGCCTTTTTTTGGTAAGACCTAGACAACAATTGTGAACACTCGAGTGGCAGCCGGCAGGACTTCCTCCCGGGGGTAGTACGTAAGGCCTTTTCTTTTGTTGTTTGCATCCAGTGTGTTTTTTTAGGCCTCTTTTGTATCGTTGTTTGTGTGTATATAAATTATTGGTTGGTGATAGGATTTTTGTTTTTTTTAGTAACGAGATCTCAAATTTATTTACCCCATATCTCTTGTAAATATTATTGTAATATTTTTGTGAATACAGGACTGTACAGCCAATCGTTTCATTCTCCCTCGGGTTTTTACCTCCAATTTAGTGTAGGAAGCGGGTTGGATTGATTGGGAATTAGAGTATAGATTTTCGGCCCGGTACAATTAGATGTGGCCTAGAGGAGTGTGCTTCATCAAAATTTGGGTCACTCTGTAATCCAGCACTATCATCCTTTTCTCTTCCTTTTCACCACTTTCCTAATCTGACTCGAAAGATACCGAAGTTGGTGCATCAGGAACAGGTAGACCTTCTCTATGTGGAACTGGGTGAATATCTAATGGAATTTCTGGATATTCAATGGACTCTTCTTTTCTTCTCTGACAAGCCCTGTTGTATTGGAGGTACCATGCAGAAATAACAATTGTTGGTATAGTCTGTTGGCTCCTGACATGTCATTGGTACAGGAAAGGCATTCGTTTCCTCTTCCTGTTCAACCATTGGCGAAGGTTAGTAGCACAAATGTTGCAGCATATGTGAGAAGCCGAATTCTTATCCTGGTCATCAATCTTGCATCCAAAATATAGGTGATATACCTTTCTAACCATAGCAGTTATGCGGTGCTTCTGTGGTGCAAAGGTCACCCTTCCGCAATCACAAATGTAGCAGAAGTTGTCTACCTTATTCACACAAGTAGTAGTCATCTGAAAGAAGAAAACAACAAACACTTAGAAGATAAACAGAAAATTTATTCATAAATTTGCATTATAATATAGAGCAGGAGTCGGTAAACCCTGTCACGTGAGGCATCTATCTTTGACACGTCAAAAGATTTTTCCTCTCCTTTAAGCAAGGACACGATCACATTAAAAAGTATATATATTAAAAGTACATATTTTCTAATGAAGACATTTAATATATTTCTTGTAACGTAATATTTACCGTATCTTTTGGGCATATCGACTTGGTCTGTTGACCATGTTAGACTATGTACATTGGGCATTATAGTTGATTGGCACTCAAGACCAGAATTTTTTTTTAATGGAATTGGCACGCAAGACCAAAAGGTTTGCCGACTCCTGATATAGAGAATGACAGCTTAGCACAAGTATTTATATCATTAAGTAAGAAAATAAAATTTATATAAAATGCCTCACATGCATATCAATAGCTTGCTCAATAAATATTTATTATAAGTTTAAAAAGTGCTTGACTAGGAAAATCGCCTACCATTCACCTCAAAATGTAAACTTGCACAGCAAAACCACCTTCTATGACTGCTGGAACAATACTGAAAGGCAGTGAAACTCTGAGTGTGGTAAGAAACACACTGCCGCAAGCCTGTTGGAACCTGTTGTGACACGTAGGTGTGTGTATCTTGAAAGGTAGAGCTAACAAACAATTTTAACTATGATATTCATTATCAGCGCCCTAAAATTATTTGGAAATTGCTACTCTGGTCTCGGAATCATTTTGGTGGTTGACTAGTGTATATTTTGCATTATTCCTTCGTTTCAGAAACTTAGGTATCGACCCTCAAAAAAGTCCAGATGTAAATGAAAGAAATGAAATTTGAGATACATCCTGCATCCCATAGCAGTATAAGGTGTTTAGAAGTCTTTTAACCCCATTTTAAAAATCCAGGGACCTCTTGTTTCTTAAGAAATTTTCACAAAACCACCCAAATGAGTTCTAGACCTCCGGATATTGTTTATCTTTTAGATGTTCCTTAATCTATGGGCAGATGAAGACTCCTTTCTTCAGCTTTGCCTCAGGAATCTTCGAAAGTTTACTTATGGCATACTTAAATACCTTCGAGTTTCTCTTCTCCAGAGTTTTACAAATTGTTTTACTAAACCCAATCTTATATGAAGCGGATAAGCAAGGCATTTTGTGAAGCGACCAGAGGTTTATTCTTAATGTTTGACATTTATGGTTTGTATTTTTGTCGCAATGGTCAGTTCAAATGCACGTTAATGTGTAGTAGTCGCGCTGCCCCAGAACCATAGAAAACAAGTGTTTTGTAAAACCTTACTGCATTCACATCATTATGCCAATGACTTTCAACTTCCTACATAATTTTCAATCGTATTTCTGGTATTTTATGATACCTAGAAATGCCTCAATCTTCTCATAACGCACTTTCATGTGCACTGAATGCCCTAAAGACAAAGACGGTTTCTTGTTCCAGTTGCAGCAGAACTGCATTTAGGCTTTTCTTAGATGAATAAGCGCCACTGGGAAGAATCATGCTATTATGATAGGCTGCAGAATTATCCATCAAAGCCGTTGCAAAAACAGAATGCCCCAAATCTGCATCCGTACTTTTTTTACCCATACCGGTAGGAGTTTCTTCACCACACTCGTTTTCATCATCTCTACTTTCGATGGCATGCCTCGGTGGGCGTATCGCTGATTCAAAACTAGGGTAGACAATCTTGCATTTGTTCATAGCTGAAAATCCAGTCACGTTGACTATGCAGAAATAGCAATCTGTAGCATGGTTTGTCTACTCCCTCCATATCATTGGAACGGCAAATGGCAGAGCAATTCAGTGAGATGTTAGAAATGGATAGTAGGTTTCTAAGAGTCTCGGCAAACAAAACTAGGTAAAGGGGGGGAGCTAAATGTACGTGTACTCAGCATAGAAATGAAATAATAGACCAAGAGTACACATAAATACCAAAAGGGCTAAGATAGATGAGAAACAGAAGTGGGCAAAGCACCAAACCTTGCAGAACACCAAAACAGACCTCCGTAGGCTGAGATGAATAGATTGAGTACGAGATGAAAGATGCGAGCGGAACCTCTTAATGGCAACTCTAGAGATACCCAGAAATTCACAGAGACGATGAAGAAGAACAGTTTGGTCAACAGCGTCAAATACCACTAAAAAGTTGAGTAGTACTAGAATGGAAGGCTTACCTGCGTCCACCGCCCGTTATATGTATGATAGCTGGGTCAGTGCTGTGGCCTGCCTTGAAACCAGACTGAAAGATCTTATCGGTGTTAGAGGAGACCATGTGGTCCTGAACCTGGACTGAAACCAGCTTTCAGAATTTTTGAGAGGGAAAGGAGTTAAGTTCTTCCTCGATTTTAAAGCGCGACACCAACGAGAGAGTATCGCGCACTTAGTTTGTAAGGAAAAATCTCTAAAGAAGTGAAGCTAGAGAAAGGGAAAATGTGTGAAAGATATATAGCCACCAATCCTTATAGAGACAATGGGACCAGGAGGGTCCCCAAACTTCCTAAAGATGTAAACTGCAACAAGTTTATCCATGCTACATATGGCATGCCCTTGATTGGGTGGTAACTTGCGGAATTGTTTGTGTTCAAGTTCGATTTATTTAGGATAGGGAGAACACCAGCGTGTTTTAAGTCCTTGGTACTATTGCATACGAGAGTGAGATGTTGAAAATACCAGTGAGCTAAGGAAGAAGAACAGGGAGGAACTGGCGTCAAAGACTTGGAGGGAATGAGTTTAGGTGAGGTGAGTTCTTCTACGAAGCGAGAAAGAGTAAAGAATGAGGTGAGAAGAAGAACTCTGGCAAGGAGAAGAAAGGCGGGATTAACGATGTTGAGGAATAGAAGCAGAGAGTATGCCCAGCGCGGATATTGACTATCTTCTCAGAGAAGGGAGATAACTCAGCAATTGAAGATATGGGGAAGAAACTGAAGTTTCAGAGGGTCAGAGAGATTGACAAGATGCTTGAACAAGCTGTGTGGCGTGTTTTTGTTTTATGCATGGATACGGCTGGTACGAGCCTCACGAGCGGAGTTTATGGTGGCAATGTAGGAGTGAGTAGCAAAGGAGTAGGCCACGAAGGCAGTTTTTGTATCTACAAAACGATCACTAGCAGTCTGAAGCAGCCTTTTGCATGTTCGTATGTGTTCTTAGCATTCAAAATAGTGGCTGAGAACCACAGGGTACGTTCTAAGCGATTGGTGTTGTGGAGAAAGGGGGTTGGGTGGACGTTGAAGCAGGATGAGAGGATCTGGAGTAAAGAGCCAAGGGCCATGCTGAAATCAATAGAAGTAATGGTTGAATTTAATGGGAGTAGGAGGGAGGCGAGGTCCCTTGTCATCTGTTCTTGGTTAATGGAAGAGAGCCGACGATGATAGGGTTTTGCGTCAGGGTATGTGCGAGAGTTAGATCAGAGTGGAAAATTGGAACAAAACTGGATGAGGAAGTGGTCTGAAATAGCTTTATAGGTGTCAGTTATGATTAGGCTATGAATTGTATGTGAGCAGGGAATGATACAGATTGAGAGACGGAGAGGGTAAAGTTTTAAGTAAGTTACCGAGCGATTAGAGAAGGTTATGTTCCGAAATTCCCCCCATCTCATCGAAGAATCTGTGCGTGGGATGACCATGGGGACGATAAGCAATCGAATCTGTAATGGAGTGTTTCAGTGGCAATGTTGCAAGCAGAGCTTTAAAAATTGGATTTGAATGATAGATGGAAGGAGCTATTGGGCAGTAATTAAATCAAGCACAACACCCTACCTATCTTGCGTCTAGAAGCGTGGATAGATGAATACGCCTATGGAGACTCAGTAACACGAGTGAGTGTATTACTCTTGGCTAACTTCCAGGCCAAAAATGGTTAGCTTATCAGGTGAGATAAGGTTCAGATGCAGTTCGCTTTCCTCAATGTCAAACTGCGATAATTAAAAAAAAAAAACAATAGAAAGAAACAAGCATTGGGCGGATGACGGTATGATTTGTAGGAATGGTGAGGCGCAGTGCTTTGATGAGTAAGTTGTGGTGTCTTTGTTAGTGTGCTAAAAATCTCTTCATTTCGAAAGAGATGTCAAGGATTTAACAAGAGAGAAACAACGACGACGAAATTATTCCTCAGTAATGGCAAAACGATGTGGCCATCATGTGGCCACCAGTAGCGCTTGAAATTCCCAACAGAATCTGTCATTGGTTCGCTTGTTTCGCATCTATCTTCTTCCCTTTTGGATTCTTATGCTTCATCTTGTGTAGTCATCTAATTTTATGCTGATAACACGGAATTCTATATCTCCTTTACCTCTTTGTCAGATCTGGTGTCACGTCCATGCGCATCCATGGCCACTGTCTGACATTAGCTGCAAGTCACTGTTAGATGAGACATATGATGAAAGAGCAAAATGTCACCAATAAGGACATAAATCTCAAATTCTGTTTAGGGCCCCATAAAAGGTTGTGTCAACTTTGTTTCGGGTCTTTTTATTTTTATTTTATCACCGGATTATTTCAGTCTTGCAGTTCTCTATATGCGAATGAAACAAAAAGGAATCCCCAAAGTGGGGTTAGCGAGGATCAATGTTACTAAAATTAATCTCAACCCACTCCTTCACGCCTTTGAAACTACAAATTCACCATCATTTACTCGACGCCAAATTGTGTCTTCATGGTGATGAATCGTTACGTACTGCAGCATCTAGAACAGGGGTGGGGAACCTTTGGCACGCGTGCCAAACGTGGCACGCCAACGACTTCTACCGGTATGCGAAGCCAAATGCTTAACTTAAGAAAACTAAATAAATGTATCTCCAATGTATATAGCAACCGCATTGTGTACAACCTGTTATAAATTATGTTATCAGTCAGGCAGCAGCAGAAGTCTCATTGATGGTAAATAAATAAAAAGGTCCACAATTTTTCTTTCTCTAGTTTGGATTTGTTGTTTTCTTCTCGAAATGATAAAGATTCAATTCTGTTTAATATAATATGATAATATGTATATTTTTAGGTAAAATGACTATCTTTTCCTTGTAATTTTCATGCATCATAAAGGGTTGGAAATGAATAAAAGAACATCTTTAATTTTATATCCTTTCATTGTGTTTTAGTCAAGTATTGGCACGTGAAAAAATTTTGTAGCAAAGATTTGGCCAATTTTGGCACACCCACTTAAAAAGGTGCCCACCCCTGATCTAGACCAACCAGAACTCAGCCCTGGGCAGAATGATAGAATCAAGACTAGTAAAGATCCTTGAATCCGCCCTATGACTAATCGCAGGAAAGAGAAAGAAGGTAAGGTACGGAGTTCTTTAGAGGACATATTTTGAACTACATTAGTTTTAAGAGCTTTCTAAGTTGAAATGATATTATTAATGGAAAAGTTCCCTAGGATATTTTAATGATAACGCTTTAATTTACATTTATGACCATTTTTTTTTGTTCTAGGGGTGTTTTCAGCGCGTTCAGAAAGTAAATCAAAGTTTATATTATGATGACCATTCACAATTTTGAAAATTTATATCAGATGGCCGCAAAGGCGCCTACAGACAGCGTGAATAATAGCAATTATTTAAGTCTGTCTTCATCGGAATTTATTTTTGTAACTTTGGAATGAGCTTTCCTGCACTTCGCAGTACTGAGGTGGATATTCAAGCTATGGATGCCCGATTGATTTGACCATTTTTTTAAGAACGTTTAACGCCCTCTTTCACCCTTTGCTTGGTCTAAACAGGCGTGAAAAGGATAGTGGGAGATTTAAAAGAGGTGCAAAAGACGACCCGAGAGAGCACCAGTTTCTCTTGGGGGTACTTTAATGCCTCTGTTACAGCATCAACCCCCTTGCAGGGATGAGTTGACCAATAAAACTGCTATTTTTCTACTCATATGTTAAAAAATTCTCGCAATAAATCTGACTTTTCTATTTGATTGTTTAGCTATTTTGACTCAGAATTTCGGAAATTTGAAGTTTTAAATTGATACCCCATGATCAGTTTGGCTGGCAAGTTTTCTAATCGATAACAACCTAACGTATAATTAAAGTTTCCATTTCTACTTTCTAACTCGATGTGCACTACTTTGAAATTATTTAGATACAAATTCACTTGTCATGCAACAGTCCATATCTCGTTTTGATCTTGATGTATTTTGTTCTCGTTCTGGGGCGTATGTCGCTATATGACCTTGTTCAGTATTGTCCGTGAACTTAGCAATTTTGCTTAATAGTTTTGAATCTAAGTCGTTTACGAAGATACCAATAAAGAGGGCCACAAAACGGCTCCCTGAGGCAAACCGCTAGTGACTTTGGCCTAATCAGGCAACTCTCCATTTATCATCAATCGCCTTTTGTTTAAAGTTTGTTTGCCAGTTCTCGATCCAATCAAATATACCTCTTATCCTATGCGCTATATATTTTTTTAAAGTCTCCATTTTGAACTAAATAAAACGTCTTTTTAAATTCATAGTAAATAATGTCAATGATTTTATGATGATCCTATTTTTCCCGTCATGTCATGAAAAAGTTCTAATATTTTCGTTAAACATGAAACAGTTGACTATTTTTAATTAAATTAATTATATAAGTTATCCATGCTTTTCTCTTACAATAGATTCTAAAAGTTTATCCACAACTGACATTAAACTTGGCTCTATAATTTGTTTGATCACTCTTCTCCACCTTTTTAAAAAAAATTGGCATAACATTTTCTAACCTGAGTCTTCATGAATAATACCGTCATTTAAAGAGTTATTCAAAATTTGGTGAGTTGAGGGAGGATCTCGTTTTTTAACTCTTAAATATTCCTCAGATGAATTTTATCTGCACCGGGAGATTTGGAAATTTTCATTTTGTCTGTATAATTTGAGAGTTCGATTTATGAACACTTATTAATGTCAAGCATAGCAAAAGGCTAATCAATAGCCTCTACGAGGCAGGTCTTGTTCCCATCACCAAGTTCAGTCCCACCTACCATCCTCATCCATAAATCTATCCAGTCTATTCTTAGAACTTGGCAAGAAAAACACTTTTACTGTGTTCATGTCTAGTGAGCCTATTCCTTTCATCTACCAATCGATTTGTAAACCAATTTCTACCAATCTCTTTCTCAAACCTATACTTGTCTAGCTTAAATCAATTGCTACGTCTTCTATTTTGTTCACTAAAAATATGAAGCTTACCTAAGTGTTTTTCCTATTATAACCTTTTACCCATTTTAAGACATCAATATGTTCTGTAGATTTAGCCTCCTAAGCCTTTCACCATAAAGTAAGCTCCTCAACCCATGAATCATCTTAGGCATCCTTCTTTGCACATTGTCAAGTAAACCAATATCCATACTACACATCTTAGAATATGGTAACCAAAATTGCACTGCATAGTCAAGCTGAGGCCTAACTAATGCTAGGCAAAGTTTCAGAATGACATCAGCACTCCTATTTCTCACGCTCCTCTTAATAAACCCTAATACGAGAAGAAAAAAGAGAAGGCGAGAGAGAGAGAGAGGCGAAGAGAACAGACATCTTCTTACATCACTTCGCTTTGGATTCTTCTACCCGGTAAAGAAGGCAAGGCCGATTAGAAGAGACTTCCAATCCGTGACATTTGGATTTTACTTCGGGTTGGGCTCAAGCACCTCTCTGGCCCCAAACGGCTGAGACCTTCGCTGCATCCCTGGAATAGGCCCCTTACCCCCAGGGGGCATCTCAACGATAAATCAGATATTCTTCTGTGAACTCCATGATCACAGGTGGACTTTTGGGACAGGGGCTTCCCGTCCACATATCTTAAGCATACTGATGTACTCCAGCATCCCAAATACATAACCACTTGTCACTGAAGGGAAGTAGCTGACTGATTGGAGATACTTCCTGTGCCTTTCCTGCTTAAATGAATGTATTTCCCCCCCCGATGTATACACAAGAGAAGTGATAGATTGAATGGGGATTCGTCCTGCTTCTATCGACTTCGCTGTGACAAGAATAACTAGAGGGCGAATGATTGGAAATTCCTCCTGTGTCGTTTTTGGTATTGGTTGAGGATACCGCCGTGCCTGCTCTGATAAGACTCGTATGACGGAGGATTCATGGGTATCCCACAGGAACCGCCGGACAGAAGGGTCTCGCTTCGCCAGTCCAAAGAACAGCATCTCTCAAAGTCCGAGGTTTACGAAGTTATCTTCGGACAGCTAGACATTGAAGTAAAAAAAACTAATGGAGTTGAGCCGAGGATACGCAACCATATGGCACAAACACTCGGACCTGGAAAAACTGACGTCTAAAAAGGCCAGTGAACTATTTCAAATATGACTTAAGCCGAAGACTGCTTCCCTCAACTATCCCAAGAAAGGCGGAGATCTGCAGGCAAATCGACGTTTGGGTGGGAGCCAGGGCGGAGGACTAAAGAAAGGTAGAGATCGAGAGGAACAATGCGTGGGCCAAATTCGCGAATTTTGTAAAGTTCCGCGACCTAAAGTTTTTCAGTATGGCCATCGCCTCTACGCAAATCTCGCAGAGGAAGCACTATCACTTGCTGGCTTGCTTCTCTTGCTAAAAAATAGAAGTTCACCTCATAAAAAACTGCCAGGTAAAAGAAGAGAGTGTGCTTGGAATGCGGATAGGAAGGGAACTCATGGATGCGCTGCAAGAGAAAAGTGCCTAAAATACTCAGCCCAACAGATAACCTTGAGCATGCAATGCGCTGTACGCAGAGAACACCTGAGCCCTAAGGCCCAGGTCACACATAGCCGAACTGCTTCCGATTCAATCCCGAATCACATTCGGGATCTCACAATCCGACTTGGTTCCGATAGCTTCATGTTTCATGAAATGTTCGGGCAACTTTCCGAATCATTTTCGAAAGTCGAAAAAATTTGTCTCCGATTCAAAATCGAATGCAAACCAAACAACATTCGGTTTGCATTCGGACTCAAATTCGGTTATGTGTGACTGGGCCTTAAGAAGACTGAAGACAGAGTTTCCTCAAGCCGCATATGAGCCAGTGTAGCAAGATTTACACTGCAGCTAACAATCAGCCAACCTCAACCTCAATCCAA
This sequence comes from Ceratothoa steindachneri, assembly GCA_963969495.1. NCBI lineage: Eukaryota > Metazoa > Arthropoda > Malacostraca > Isopoda > Cymothoidae > Ceratothoa > Ceratothoa steindachneri. Next base: position 70,247,716 of record OZ018335.1, on the reverse strand, counting down.
ATTAGTCCTTTACTTATCGGATTCAACTCTTACGAAGCTGTTAATATTCATAATACATGCGCACGTTCTAAACTATGTGGCTTCTGGCACATTCAACTCAGAGCTCAATAGAATCCTGGAAGCAAACGGCACAGAATCCTTAAAGTTCTCGCCCTGCAGAGCTTAACTCCCATCTCAACCGCCGAAGCAGATAGGGAGGGAAAAGCTGCCTGCCCCGGCGCCAAAAAGAATATCATTGAGAAATAAGATATGGACGCTGCTGGTCCTTCCATGGAATAAGCCCTTCCAAAGACACCATATGAATATAGAAGAGGAGCAACAAGCAAGAAACGAATCTAAACAGACATCCGAGCCCTATTCACTCAATGCAAAACAAATCAATCTCGTCATTGTTGTGTATAAGAATAACATCTAAACAAGGACTCTCACCACGAAGGACATTGCCACGGGTATCCGCAAAGGACAATTCAAGTGGTAATATGACTCCTCAACCGAGGAAGACGATGTCAAGGCCACCTTACGGAAAAAGGGGTCAAACTGTACCACTCGTTGCTTAAATTCTCCAATCCGAGTTTGTACAAAAACTACGTTCTGGTAGGCCTTACAGCCGTTATAATTACCAGAAGTCCCCGACCAAACCTAGAAAGTAAGCATTGTCGCAATAAAGAGATTGGTGATCCACAGACATCAACTGTACAATATCTACAAAGAGAGTGACTCGGATATTCTCCTTTCCGAAACTGAAATCAAAGACGACGATCCCATCAAGATCATCTGATTCGACGTACTACAAAGGAATCTGACTGGTGAGAAATATGACGGAACAATTATAGCGGTACTGTCAGGATTGTAACACGTGAATGGGAGAGATTTGGAAAAGGTGTTCCTGTCCGTCACTCTCAAAACGTATGCGGAACATTTAATGAGTGTGGGCTACCAGCTTCCAAGGAGAAAGTACTTGCCAATTCACGACCTGCTCACCCTCTTCGGGAAGGCTCACACCGCTATCTTCGCTGGAGACATCATTGCTAGACCCACAGTCGCTAGTTACGCCAAAGCAGACAACCGAGGGAAGAACCTCGACCTGCTCCTACGTAGAGGCGCAGTGGATAGGGTTAGGCCGGACTTCCTGACGTTCATGTACCCAGTGACAGCCACTAAGCCGCACATTGTGCTTACGGACTCCAACTTTGCCTTTCACCACTTTATACAGCCAGGCTTCCAGTGACCATCACTGCGGCTACCACTCTCATGCCCATCTCCTCGCCATTAAGAACTTTGCCGCTACAGACTGGGAGGCCTACAGAAAGTAATTCCCGGGGGAAATTCCCGAGAGGAACAAACATATTTAACATTTTAACCATATCATCCAATTTATGGTTCCCCTCCGCGCCAGGGGAGTGTGGAACTGCACGTAAACTGAGGAGTGATTTTTATGTGCAAATGGAAGAGACAGCGGTGTGGCTGCGGGCGCAATGACAGATGTGGAAGAAAAGGCTTCCTCACACCCAGTGACCATCACTGCGGCTACCACTCTCATGCCCATCTCCTCGCCATTAAGAACTTTGCCGCTACAGACTGGGAGGCCTACAGAAAGTAATTCCCGGGGAAAATTCCCGAGATGGATGATGGTTAGCTCTCCCATTTTGGAAAACTCCTCCAACACCACATCGTCTATAGAATAGCGGTAATAGCATTCGAGAACCATGCCTGGGCCCCGTTTGACTTGAAATCCGAAGTCCCCTAAAAAGGGTGTCTGAGTCCCACCCTCTTTACAATCTACACCAGGGACATTTCAAAATCGCTTCTTCCCAAACCCTAGGGTTCGGGGGAGGAGCGACATCACCCAGATTGTGACTCGCCATACCAGATCCGGAAGAGTGATGTCGAGGGCGAATGCAGCCGAGACCCAACAAATCTTCAGGTTCAAGGAGAAGTGAAAAATCCAGAAGAACCAGGCTCAATTTACCGCAGTCGCGATACACAGACGGAAAACGGAGCCTATCCAACTGGAAAACACGATTATAAACTATTCCCGAAACGCCTGCACCCTAGTCTTCAGGTTTTCCAAACGTGGCACAAAAAGCCACATAAACTCTAGGGTTCAAGTTGCCCACCTGAAACTAGGAAAATACACCGATTTCGTACCCTAAACTTAACCAACGAGAACAACCTTATACTTCTCTAGTAAGAACGAAACTGCTATATCCAGCAGTTCCACTCAACACATCTTCGAGGTGCTAAATGATCCAAATACAAAGAGTACAAAATTAAGTCCTACACTTCATTCGTAACATAACATGGGACAATTACGTTATATCAAGAGAATTTCACACAAAAACCAGATTGAAACGGTGAATGCCTTTTTGCATTTGCGAAGTACAGCTTTTGGGGACAACCTAGAGGCAACTCTCCCACGAGGTACTGTAGATAACTTGTTCAGGCTACAAAAAAGAGATATACAAGTCGTATATGCTTCCAGCAAGGTCGATGCCCACCAGTGGAGGCTCGTAGCTAAAATTAGTTGGGGTGCTGCATCATAAATTTTTTAGCATTGTTTTAATATTGTGTAAAAGGAAATAAACATATAAAAAGAAAATTTATAGATAAACTTGATAAAATCCTAAACAGAACAAAATATTTTTTTTTACTTACTAATAGCCATTGTTACAGTTCAAGCTTGATCCATTCATTTAAAAAACAAATCCATTCTTCTTGTTTTAATCTGCGCGAAAAGATTAATTATTTTCTCCTTAATCTCTGGATGACTACTGATGAATTTTTTCTCCATTGAACACTGCAAGTGCATTTCGTCTTTCAGAATTCCTAGTGATCCTTAGAAAAGTTTTTATTTTTTTCAGTGTTGAAAAGCAGTGTTCTGCCTCTGATGTAGTCATGGTAATTGTCAAGAGGATTTTTATCAGTTTCGTAATTTCACTAAGAACATCATCAGTATTATTTTACAAGAAAATTTCAGCAGCAAAATTAATTAATTAATTAATTAATAAAAGCACCGAAAAATATGAATTAAATTCTACATTTTATCACATTCAAGGATATAAACACGTTTTAAAGCACAACACAGGCGGAGTCAAAAGGAAACATTACTTTCCACCAGCACACCAGGGTCGGCACTGCGTGAGCTACAGTGTTCTCTCTCCCTAGCGTGCAGCTTCCTCTCTCGGACATGTGAGTATGCGCACAACAGCCAAACATCGCGTCGCTGGAACTGTGAAGCGCACAGTCCTATACAAGGATTTTTTTATTTTTTCATAAACTAGGGGATAGCTACTGACATTAAACTTAAGGATTATATAATATACAAGTATAAAGAAATAAAGAAAAAAGGACTCATCATATTGAATGTTATCGATAATATCGAGTGGAAATAGGGGGTGCTGCAGTTCTGCAGTGCCTATACACGAGCCGCCACTGGTGCCCACACTGCCCATTTACAAGTAGTCCTAATACCAATTCGTTCATGAAACAAAAGAGAAAACTGATCAGTAGTGTAACACAGACTCTAACCAAATTATTCGATAATCGTTTTATCCCCCTTCCTAAAAAAGGTATTTCAGTGGCTTTCTTCATCCAGGTTGGTACAATACCAGTCTCTAAGGATTTTTCTAAATATGCATGTTATGGGCTCACTTAACACTTTTTACGTTCCTTCAAATTCCTAAGAAAAATCTCTTCAGGGCCCGATTTTTTATTAGATTTAATTCTCTCTATTTCTTTTGAGACTATCTCATATGTAATCAAAATATCCTCTAATTTCACCTCTTCATTACACCTGAAAATCAAGGTCCCCTCAGGTACTGGTAGATTATCCTAGAGTGTAAATACTGAAAGGAACAAACATATTTAACATTTTAACCATATCATCCAATTTATGGTTTCCCTCCGCGCCAGGGGAGTGTGGAACTGCACGTAAACTGAAGAGTGATTTTTATGTGCAAATGGAAGAGACAGCAGTGTGGCTGCGGGCGCAATGACAGATGTGGAAGAAAACTTCCTGCATGCAATGCATGAGACTCGATACACTTTTGTAAATGGCAGGCGTTATCTATAATTCAATTCATGTACCTTGAAGTTATGAGATGCAAAGAAAGAGCAAAAATGAATAAGAACGTGAAAAACAATAATTTATAAATAAACTCTGGGCTAAAAATTGAGTTTCCACGTGCTAAGTACAAGATGGAAACCCGAAGTGTTGACTTCTTTTTACGAATCATTTTAAATGTTTACATGCCATTAATTAATTATGTCATAGGTAAGGTAAAGACCCACCTTTACTCAGCTCATTCGATTTTCCAGAAGCGAGTCTACAAGCACGGATTAGCCGTGATGTGCGTGGGAATTTATATACATGAACAGAGTGCGATTAAAGTTGGCTGTAACAATCTACTATCTTGGTGGTTCAGGGGTATCAAAACTTAGTTAAACAAAATATACTTTACTTCTATGAAACAAGTATATATATATATATATATATATATATATATATATATATATATATATATATATATATATATATATATAATTTAACAAGAGAATAATACAATATACAATTGGGTTTGGTGCAAACTGGGGACGGAACAGAGGAAAGTTTGAACGCGGCAATGAAATACAAACAAACGCACGCTTGTCACAAGTCGGGAGGTCTGAGTCACGAACAACTCACACGTAGCCTCGATTTAGCGGGAAGGTCTCCGGGGAGTGGACGGAGAGAGAGAATCGTGTCAACGAGGAGTTATGATTACCACGGGTGACCTCGAGCGTAGGAACTGAGGGAAAATGTCACCAAGCTAAAAGTGATGCCGGGATTCAGACAATAACCTCTAGATACTAGGCTATTAATTAGCTGAAGGGCAATCCTGCTTTGAAGTGGGATCCGATCGGGAGAATTGCGTGACGCGTTCGGTCAAAGCGAAAACGGGCGAATACTGGCGATGCTCGCGGAGACGGGACCATACTAAATTCTTAATTCCATCGTCTGGGTATTTATACGAGGCAGCCGGAAGAAGCTAGCCCTGGGCGGTGAGAGAGAGACTCCCATTTATCAAACTGGTCGCCGGAAGGACAAATCTTCGCTTGGTTCACGGAGTCACGGAATCCCTTTTTTCGCGACGCTCGACCCTTGGCGTACCCAGCACGGCGTCTTATCACCGGAAATGCTTCTGTCGGCTGTAGATTGGGGATTTTCTAGGCCGCTCGATGCGCGCTCACTCTCTCTCTCTCATGGAGACACCTCGTAGCTCTCTTCTATGACAAATTACTTTATTGCAGCTTCATATATGATTAATTGAGTTATGTGAATCACATTGTAGATTCAGAACAAAACAACAACCATTTACAAATATGAATAGAAAATAGGAAGCAATATTTTCAAAATACTGACCCCCCCCCCCCCCCTGTGAACAGATTTGTTTTTTTAAAGCTATCAAACGGCTTAAAGAGATAGTTATTTGGCTTCCAAGAGAGAGAACCCCAACCTACAACACGAACAGGATAAGACCAAATCAAAATTAATTTGTAGGCTAAATTGAAGCATGTGCCCAGGCAAATATTGCTGAAAGATGATCTAAAACTTCGTCCATTCAAGATACCTGAAGGGCATCTAATTTCCAACTCCGCCAAAAAGAAAGTCAAAAGAGGAAAGCTGCTCCTGTAACGCCTCTTTGATGACCCACAGCATCCGTTTCTGCGGATGTGAGATGTTCACTCTCCAGGCCATCCATAATACACAGAATGATCATGTTTTGGCACAAAATAAAAATGAAATTCCGGCTAAACAGCGGATATCTTTAAAAAGAAAAGCCAGCTTCGGTGATAGTGTAGGCAGGCGTAACATCAACAGGCCATAAACACCTCTCATCTTCATTGGGAGGGATAAAGATCAATTAACATATTTATTTAGAGGATGTTGAGGGAGAAAGTCATACCCTGGCTGGATGCCAACATAGGAAATACCGATGTAATCCTTCAACAAGATGAATCAAACTTAGACAGCAAAAAACAAGGTCTGCTGAGCAAAAAGTCGCGTGCTCTCACTGAGTCTGATTTATGACCTTACGACCTTTAAAAATTTCAATAATTCCCGGAATAACCTTAGGAGAACCTTGGTAATTCTATCATTCGAAAGAGAATGTAAAACAATATAATGGTTTAAAATTTCGTTAGAATCGGCCGAATAGTTATGATGTTTGTCAGAGAGAGAAGGTTACCCCCTACCCCTAGAACCTAACGTCTACCTGAAGCGCCTGCATGGGTCGGTTGCACACCCAGACGGCACCAAGGGAGTAGCGAGAATTTTGCGCGGTTGGGTTCTCTTTATCTCCCCGTCACATCCCCTGATCGGTGCCAGACCCTCGGAGCCAAGGACCTTCGTGCGAGGCTGTGATGCCCGCCGAGAATATCCCCTGGTGCGCCAAGTCTAATGAGATCCCCGTCCCCCTTTGGGAGGTCTCCGGTTACCCGTTTCGAGGAAAGCTTTGATAAATGAGTACCATACAGCCCCGTCTTGGTTAGCAGCCACGTACAGTCTCGTACGCCCTATCCCGCCTCCCAACGGTCTCCAGCCACGAACGCGACGCATCACATCTCTACCCGGCCTTGTTCGTACCTAAGGCCAAAGTTCTCGCCTGACAGACGATAGACACAAACAGGCATTTATCACTCGGGTATCGACTTAGTTCTCGTCTGGAGTACTCCTTCGCTCATTTCTCAGCGAGGTTAAAGAAGAAGGAATTCTGTAAATGGAACTTTGCAGCGCCCCGTTTACTCGTCGTATCCAAAGCCTCCAGCCAATTAGGCTTTACGTGAGTCTCCCCATCATTTGTACTCAACCCCTTTCCCTGGATGAAATCACCGTGCATCCTCTCTCGGACTCTCATCCCTATCGAGTCATTGTATCCCCCCCTCGTTTGGTACCCCGGGTCTCATCTGATTTATTGTATTTTATTGACTTATACTAATATTTTCTATGTATATAGTTAAGTTATTTTTCTAAATCAGTTTATCTAAACCCAGAACCTCTAGAATTGATTATTTAGGCCAACCGCATTTGATTTTAATTATTTAACCCTCGCACTGGGATTTATATCCCAATTTTCTGGCGTGCTTCCTTCTGTAGGGTCACCCTACGACATCTATATTATATTCTGGTGCAAAGTGTGTGGGGTCACCCTACGACATCTATATTATATTCTGGTGTCAGACTTTTAGGGTCACCCGCAGTATCTGATCTTATTTTTTAAAACCTGTATCAGATTCTAAAGGGTTTTATTCTTGTATATTAAAGGTTCTATTTTAGAAACCGTAGAAAAGACCTTACCCATTTCCCCTTTTGTATGCGTATTTTGTATTGAATTTTGTGACCGTGTGAAACTATAACCCTTTCCAGGCCTCATAAAACGTCTGCCGTATTGTAAAGGAGTTAATCTTATTTCTTTTCTTTTCTTGCATTGTGTTTGTTGCTTTCTTCCTTGCATATTGGGCAACACAGGCTCTCGCTAAATTCCAGAGTGAATATTTCGAGTATAATTAAGAATTCGCGGCGTGCGAAATAATTACCGCTGTGTTTGTTTTGTTTTTTAAGTGAGGAATCGTAGGTCCGCCAAAGCCTACTAGCACTCCCGCTGTGCGTCTAAATAATTCCCCCCTTTTTTGTGGTGCTTTTCCTGAAAGTTGGGCGAACGCGATAAAATGTCCTCATTACTTATCACGTTTAAGTTGCAAGGAGAGTCGCTTGGGCTCAGCGGCAAGGACCTCTTAGCTTATATCCAATAGAAGGAAAGGAATGAAAGAGAAGAGAGAAAACAAAGAGAAAGAGAAGAGAATGAAGAAGGAAAAGAAGAGAAGGAACAAGAAGAAAGGGAAAAAATCCGCTTTCATGAACTTGGAATAAGTAGGACCAGGAACTAGACGCTGTCCATCAGCTCAGGGTCCGAAGCTCCCCTTACCGCGTCTGTTAAGCTTCCGGTTTTCAAGGAAGGCGAGGACTTCGGAGCTTGCTTAATTCACTTCTAGAAAATCTTTTGAAATCAACCATTGAGACATCGAGCCCGATGGAGTGGCTCAATTGTTGCCCTTGCTAGATTTCTAACTCCGAGACATTCATATCAGTCCCCTCAGAGGCAACAATTGATTATTAGACCTTAAAATCAGAGTTACTAGCGGCATATAACACGACCACAGACTTTTACCGATCTAAATTCAGACATGCCCACCTTCAGCAAGACCAAACATACCATCCGTTTTGGTACACCTTCCAACGTCACCTCAACTTTTGGCTCGATGCTTCTAAAATCCCGCATGACTACGATGCCCTCGTTGACTTCTTCCTGAGAGACCAGTTGTTGGCTGCACTTCCGGCTGAAATCAGATCTTTCGTAAAAGACCGTTGGTGCCTCACATTCAAGGAGTGCACAGAAGAGGCCGATATTTATTCAGCAAGCCATAATCTTTATCCGAAAGAAGAAAAGAAAATACCCTCCCTTTTCCCCCAAACCTAAGCCAAACAAAGGTAAATTCCTCCCGCAAAATGGAAACAAGTTTGCCAAGATAACTGGGCCGTCGAAGCCAAAACCACTCTTTTCGTCCTAACACCCAAGGGGACCCATCATTTGTTTTTCCTGTGGTGTGGAAGGCCACATGAAAACGAACTGCCCCAGAACTCTCAATTCAGGAATAACTCTTCTCACCAGGTACACCAGATATCTGCCACGTCTGCGCCTCCGTCAACACCATCGAAATCTTCTCTTCTCCCGAGCACCTCAAGTCCCGGCGGCCACCAGGTAAACTTCTTGTTTGATAAGAATACCCCTGGAGGCCTTAAGTTCGAATCTGGAACGATTAATGGCTGCCATGTCTCTACTCTTGTGAGAGATACCGGGCGCACCTGCATAGTGGTGTCAGACAAGATGCTTCCCCCAGTAGCCCCGGACCATAATAAATTCGCCGTCGTGCACGACTACTTGGGGCGCGCCAATTGGTTCCCCATCGTTAAGTGCTACATCGATTGTGCGTACCTCACTGGCTGGGCAGAAGTAGTAGCATCCCCTATTAAATTCTGCTCCGTCCTCATTGGCCAGTGCCCACGGGTCTCCCCCAGCTCCGTGGCTCAACCCGTGGTTACCCATTCCCAAGTGGTATAAGATTCGAAGATGCCCTCGCCCCTAGAAACCTCACGTTCTTCAGAATTCAAAGAAGTCATGAATGAAGACTTCGCAAGGAACCAAAAGAATTCCGATTCCCTCCGATTCCTGTGGGCTAAGGCCTAGTCAAAAGAGCAAAAAGCCACCTGAGAAGACAAGGTGTTCTCTTACCAAGTTACGGACGGCTTATTTAACCGTGCGTGGTCAGAAAGCGGTAAACCCCAGATGCGAGTATTGTGTGTTCCGCATTCTCCCAATTTTCTAGCGTGCTTCCTTCTGTGGGGTTACCCTATGACATCTATATTATATCCTGGTGGAAGGTATGTGGGGCCACTCTGCGACAATGTTATTGCCAAAATAAAATAATTCCTGGGGTAACCTTGGGAAGAGTTCGGAAATTATAGCATTCCAAATAGAATGTAAAACTAAAACAACATAAGGGTTTCAAATTTCGTTAGAATCAGTCGAATATTTATGGTGTTATTGCCAAGACAAAATAATTCCTGGGCTAACCTTGGGAGGACTTTTTTAATTATATCATTCGATAGAGAATGTAAAACAACATAAGGGTTTCAAATTTCGTTAGAATTGGGCGAATAGTTATACTCACAGAGGATCTTCTGGAAGGGGCAAATTATGCCTGTGTCTCTATGGTTTTGAAATCAGAGTTATCCTTCTCCTAGGTGCCCCCCCCCAATGGCTACGAGCTCCACCTATCCGTACCCACCGTGACGTCCAGTCATGGAGGTAACCTCCCAAGTAAATAGTGTCAGCTTACAAAGAATCCAGACGGAGATTCGAACTGCCGACCCAACGATTGCCGGGCAACCGCGCTAACCACTATATTAAAACAAAATAATTTCCGGGCTAACCTTGGGAGTACTTTGGCAATGATATTATTTGAAAGAGAATGTAAAACAAATAAGGCAGGAGACGGCAAACCTTTTGGTCTTGCGTGCCAATTCCATTAAAAATAAGAATTTCTGGTCTTGAGTGCCAAGCAACTCTAATGCCCAATGTACATAATCTAACATGGTCAACAGACCTAAGTCGATATGCCCAAAAGATACGGTAAATATGGCGTTAAAAGAGATATATTAAATTTTATCATTTGAAAATATGTAATTTTAATATATATATTTTAATGTGATCATGTCCTTGCTTAAAGGAGAGGAAAAATCTTTTCACGTGCTAAGTTTGGCACGCGTGCCAGGGTTTCAAATTTCGTTACAATCGGCCGAGTAGTTACAATGTTATTACAAAAACAAAAAAAAGCAAAAAGGAAACCGACCGACCGACCGACATAGTGAGATGTAGAGTCGCGCGCGACTAAGGGGTTTTGACCAAGGAACTTTGTCCTCACAGTTCGCCAGATTTAAACCCCATGGCCTTTGGAGTGTTGTCGATGTTCGAGCAGAAGGCTTGTACTAAATCTCAAGAAAGTGTCCAAGTTCTGAAGTGCAAACTGAAAAAATGCTGGGAGCAAATATCTGCGTACCACTTTCGCTCAGGTCATGCCTAGACTTCGCCATGTCATCGATGCAAAAGGTGATACAATTGAATATTAGTTACATCATCTTGCAACATATTTTTTCTTTTGCTTTACTTAAAGCATTATATAACATTGTGTTGTGAAAATAATAAAATAAATATCAGTCTATACTTCGTGTTTTTCTCCTGTTGAAACACGTCGATGAAGGAGGAAATCTGTGGGAAGCTTACTCAATGGAATCGTGCCGTTAACCGAAAAAAATAATTACGCAACGATTTTGAACTCTATTCTTAGCTGAATTTAGCGGGGTAGGAATGAATATGAGAAAAAAAGGGTAGTGATGTGGTCAAAATCGCTAAATTCTCATAGAGATCTTTGGCAGTTGAATCATTTTTGAGTTCAAGGAATGTGTTCTGAACATCATTGGGAATAGTATGAATATCAAGCGTGCCAGTGAATGGATACACTATATTGTAAACTTAAGTTTCTTAACGTATATACTATTTATGTTAATCAGATGCAATGTAAATATACTCCAAAGTGTTTATCTTAATATTAAAATAGGTTTTTATAATATGTTTCTTTATAAAAGTAATGTTTTACCCTTAAATTGAGTGGGGGCCATTTTCAACCCCTCTAGTCCCAGGTTATGATCAAAATATTTAGTCCATTCGAGGGTTAATCATAGAACATATATGCATTTAATGTATTGTACAAAATGCAGCTAAGCATCTCATTAATTGTATATAGTAAAACCAACAATATTTATTTACTGTAATTTTTCACTAACATATTTTTTTTACAATAAATATTGTTGGCATCTTTCTGTCTCGGAAGACAATGGAGATTGTGCCATGGAAGTCATTTCTGTCGCTGGAACAGCCGCACTGGAATGACCTCGCTAAGGCGCAGGCCTGTGCGAAGTGTCTAGAAATCCTGGGTTGCCCAGGCATCAAGATCCCCCTCTCGGCCTTGCCAGTGTCATCCAAAGGAATGCAGAGCAGTACGTTTGGCACCAGGTTGGCTGCAGGAGCTGCCGAAATCAGTGAGCACAGTACACTGGTCCGCCTTCGGGGTTCCACTCCTGATTTGTAAGATTTACTCCCCTCCAATAAATATACAACAAATTTAACAGGTTTTGTAAAACCAACAATAAACATAGACAACTATTTGATGGCTGAATTTTGCCATTAAGCATTCAATCATGCGTTTCTTTAATTTACCATTAATTATGTAACTTAAAATTTGATTGTCGATGTAAGCAATTAAAAAGGAAAATTTTCTTCTCCCAGGACAGTGATGCAAGTTTTTTTTTTTTTTAATTTAGATTCCTAACATTATTTAGAAATGTATAGTTTATAATTTCTAACAGCTCGCCACGGCCCCCCTCCCTCCTTAAATTCTTGCCATAGCTTCCTTGGGGCCTCTTCCCCATCCCGCCGCCGCGTTGAGAACCGCTTGTCTAATAGGTCTCCGATCTGTGTGCACTCGAATGATGGAAGTGAAGGTTAGATCGTAGGTCTGTAGCGTGGCGAGTTTATAAGCTCTGCTTGATTGACTCATTTTTGGTACTCACCATGGCCGAGTGGACTAGGCCACGCGTAAATTATTGGTCCCAGCGAAGCGTGTAAGGTGTTCACAACTCCCTGCACGCCTCACAACATGGACATGTACACTATGAAAAAAACACATCACAAAAAGACAAAACTTCAAAACATACACGAATTATCACAAGGAAAACTTGATAGAATGCACAAAAGAAATTGAACAAGTACTCTCCAACATCCAACTTCCCAAAGATGCACACACAGCAAACAAAATACTAACTGACACTATCTTATAAGCAGACAAACACAACATCCCACGTGGGAAAATACACAACACACAAAAGCTACTCCCTGATCCAATCAGAAACCTCATAGCAAAACGGAACAACACTAGAAAACAAAACTCACAGAACAAACAAATAGATCACACCATGCAAGAACACAAACAAGAATTATGGAAACATCACTTAGCCCAACAATGGGACCACGAAACAAACACACAAAGACTCTGGAAAACCATTGCTGGCCTCAAAAACAAAAAAACAACACAGTCACAAAACAACACCATCACCTTCGGAAATAAAGAAGCCACAACACCCATACGAAAAGCAGAACAATTCAACAAACAATTTACAAACACAACCATACACCAAATGAAAAATTAAAACAGGAAAATAGACAAACTTACAAAAAAAATCCTCAAACCACAATTTACAACCACAACATAACAGACCATCGGAGCCATAAAACAATCAAGAGATAACAACTCTACCGGTTCTGATGACATAAACATCAAACACCTCAAACACCTAGGTCAAAACGCCATAAACCTCCTCACGCACACTTACAACCTCGCTATAAACACAAACAACATACCTAAACAATGGAAAGTAGCAAAAATAACCCCAATACCCAAACCAAACAAAGACATAAACAAAGGAGACTCCTACAGACCAATAGCGCTGCTTTCTCCCATAGCCAAAACACTAGAAAAAAACATCCTACCCTACATCACATCCAACATCCCAAACACACCACACCAACATGGGTTCAAACCCATGCACTCAACCACCACAACATTACACACAATAAACAACATAATCACAAATGGATTCAACAAGAAAATTCCACCACACAGAACCATAGCAGTCGTCCTTGATATGTCCAAAGCATTCGACACAGTAGACCTACACAAACTAATCAACAAGATCCACAAACTCACCATACCCACCACCCTAAACAAGTACATAGCAAACTACATAAATACACCAAAATAAAAAACAAAATCTAAACACAGACACACAAATTCCGGAGTTCTCCAAGGAGGAGTACTTTCCCCAACACTTTTCAACATCTACACCTCAGATATACCAACTCCCCCACAAGCAGTAAAAATTGTCACCTACGCAGACGACATCACAATACTCTCATCACACAAGAAACTAGAAGCCGCTGCACAAGAGATACAACCTTACTTCAACAAAATGCACACATGGACAATAGAAAACTCAATAAAACTAAACGCCACCAAAACAATGACCACTCTCTTCGCACCAGACCCTGCAGAATACAACACAACCCTAAATCTAAACATAGAAAACATAGCACTGCCCACCACGAAAGAACCGAAGATCCTTGGCCTCACTTTTGACCCCAAACTCACTTACTCAAAAGACATACAAAACACAATAGGCAAAGCCACGAAAACACTTAAAGTCATCAAGGCACTCACAACTACATACTTGGGGAAAACCAAGGAAACGCTCATTAACACATACAAGACAATCCCAAGACCAGCACTAGAATACGCCAACACAATCTGGTCTCCAATCATTTCAGAAACCAACACCAAAAAAATACAGACAATACAAAACACAGCCCTCTGCACTGCCACAAGATGAACTCTTGACACAAACACTCAACATCTACACGACGAGACAAACACCATACCAATCAAAAATCACCTAAAACTACATGCATCACAACTCAGGCAGAAAACACAACATCCAAATCATCCCCTCTACCACATCACCAGGCAACCTCCCAATCATCGACACAAAAAAAACAGACCAATTTCGATAACAACAACAACTACACCACCAACTTAGACACAAACCCTAACACAACAACAGAATACACAATCAAGCAAAATATGAAAACAATCCACTCTCAGATCACACAACAATACTTGACAAACAGAACCCACAACAAAATATTAAGTGCCCCACCTCCATCATACACAACTCAGAACAAACACTCGCAAAGCAGATTAGAAGAACACTAGCACAGATACGAACAAAGAAATCACCCATCAAGACGTCATACATGCACAAAATATCTCCCACCACCCATACAACACCAAACTGCCCCCAATGCTTAACACAGATACACGACACCACCCATTTCTTCAACTGCCCACAGATACACACCCGGTGGATCTCTGAGAGAGACCCCGAGAGGCGGAAGGTCTGCTCCTGCGATGGTCCGGGGAGCTGAGGTGGGGCCTGGAATAGGTGTGAGGGTCCCCAACCCATTGTAGGGCCAGGGACGGGGTCGCCACCACCACTAAAACTTTTCATGGTGTTGTTTAAGCTGGATGTACACTGATATGTTCAACTTGTGAACACTTTAAGTAGTACACCCTCCTGTTTTCCAAGACAACTGCCAAGTACACAGGGCTTAAGACTTTGTGATTAGTGCGACGACGATTTTGAGAGATCTTTTGCCCATAGACTGACGAACTTAATCCCAAGATTTACAGATTTAAATCGAATGGAATTTTAGCGGATGACTTGGAACAAAGGACAAAACGCCGGCCCAACTTTCCAAACAATCCAAACTAATTGGTGCATTCCATACCGGGTAGGATACAGACCTCATGGGGTAAAAGTAAGGAGTTACTCCGTTATGCCGGATATACCGAGAGAGGGGTACATTTTATATCCGGTATATGTACCTAATTACTTAGAGTGTAGATGCTCTTTTGGTGATGGAGCAAAAAGCAAAGATATATTTGTCCACAGACACAAAGAAACACGAATAGAACTATAAAAAGAAACACAAACCGAGTCTCCCCATAAACAATTGCCCGATAATGTTACAATATTGTGCTCTAACAACTTCATTAAATTACATTCTTCATCCGCCTCGGTTAGGACCTGCATTCTTCGATACTCTATTTGGTTATTTAACGAAATCGTTAAAGATTTATGTTGACAGTTCTATAAACGGTTTACCAAGGTTGCGGGTTGTATTCTACCCCCGTTCCCTTCACTAACCCCCACATGGCACTTAAGACCCTTGCTCTTTAATTTCTCTGCAAGGTGAGAACGTGCTTATTTCCGGAAAGCTGAAAATTACCTCTGTCAATTTGGATAATTTCCTTCCTTCATTTTCAAATAGACTTTTTTTCCCATCTAATCAAATAGACTTGTTATAATTGACTCTTTTTAACTCCTACGGATCTCTTTCTACAAAAATTCCCCCTGAATTTCTTATTCCGTATAGTGGTCATTAACGTGCCCCATCTTTCCAACCATTCTGTGATAATAAATCCAGCTTATCTACGTTATTTTTAAAGTGAAGCTGAAGGGAGTAGTGCAGTGTATTGTTGTGTGCCAATGTTCCGACGAGCAGGAGAGCTACTAGGCTAGAATGGAAGAAATAGCGTTGGTTAATTAGTTAATTGCATCACACAACCCTTTGAATCATTGACGAAGCTTCGACTAGATAATGAATTTACAATAAAGATTAGAATGACAGTCGATCTTCACCTATTCATTCTTTATAATTTATCTTTTCCAACAGTACCACTCGGCTTGCAAATGGTTCCTGTAAAAATGGGACCAATGTCGATGGGATTTGTCATTAACCTCGTATAAATTACGCCCCCTCCCCTCCTCCCTGTGAAAAACAGTGCTAAAAGAAGGTCCGGTCAAATTGCCGGTCTTCGATGAGATGCAAAAGAGCCTTCAATTTAAAGTGCAATAGCAACGACGACATCCCCGCCACAAGGTATGGAGGATATATCTAAAAGGAAAGCGGTGAAGATGGAGGAATTGAAAATGAGTGGAAAATATATAGCCGCCCGCATTGGTGCTGGGAGGGAGGAAAAGTGCCGGGGTTGGGACTGGATGGTATATAACCTCCAGATGTCAGCGACAGTAAGGGGTTCCATGTTACACGTGACCTCCCCTTGCGAACGTGTTGTGCTGTGAAGATGAGAGAATAAATATAGCGGTGTTGTGATTGGCCATCTGTGTGTAAGATTTACCTACCATCCCTGGGGTAAACACATTGCGCCCTCCAATCGGGGACCAGATCTAGACGTGCGATCTTTTTATGTAGTCAAGGAGATCTGTGACAAGGGTGTAACAGCCACACTTGTTTCCAAAACCACGACCACCATCCCTTAAAACTGCATGGATGTGTCAATGGATCTCCAAAGGTGGAGTAAGTGACTGAAAAAATAAACTAATGTACTTTTGGATATTAATGTAGTGGCTATTAATTAGTGGTAATAACTGACAAGTTCTCAAACTCCAGCTTGATAAAGAAGATAACGTATTAACGCGTGGCTCTTTAACCCTAAAAAAAAAAATGCCAATACTTATTTTAATTTGATTCTCATTTCAAAATCTGTGGAACGTCCTTTGTTTTCATAATGGCGTGATCGGATTTACTATGAAAGGAAAAATTGACCACTACAATTTTCTTATCTCTAAACCCCATTATATAGCAGCTTTATTATTACATAATATTTTCATTTTTTTTCTATTTATTCGATACTCGTATGACCAGACGGTTTAAGCAAAAATTGATAGGGTTATTAAGCGGAGAGGAGATTTGATAAAGGCTTCATATTTCGTTACCACTGCTACATGTTATGGTAACTTGAATGAGCTAGCTATGGTGGGTTATACCCCCTCTCTCACTTATACCTCTAACTAATGCCCAAATTCCGCATTTAGAATACGTTTATGTGTATTTAACAAATAAAACCAAAGACACTGGCGTGTAATGAGTTATCGAACTCGCATTATGTAAATCGAGATCTCAAAGAAAGTATTGACATATCAGTAAATAGATATTAATTCTGAAATTCCTCGTATGAAACAACAAAGCGGTGATAGGTGGTGGCAAAATAAAAGTTGATCCTCTTACTGTTTCGTGCCTGTTCGAGCCAATCGATTCTCTTTATGTAGGACTTTGCGAAATCGGATATCCAGCAGGAGTCATCTGGTCTATGGGGGACGAAGAGCAGCCAACCATTCGCCCACACGATCGTGATTTTGTGTTTCGGAGATCGGATAATGCCAGCATCCATCGGATAGACAACCCTCGTTCCAGTCTACCCACCTGGCGTGATAGGAAATTGACGTCATTATATATTATATTTCAGACAGCTACATCTACAGGCGAGAGGTGGGGGTGGGTTAAAGGAAGTGGATTGGTTTACCATATGGTCGGGTAGAGGGGTGTGTGGCAAGTAAATAACCCCATAATTTTAGAATAGAATGTATGCATCCAAATTTTGAATCACTTTCATGACTGATATTGTTTTCATTTTGGTTGTCAAAATTTACCCCCCTAGAATACGGGAAGGGGAAGGTCCAAATTAGAACCTTATCAACCTGGATTTCTAGCAAGAAGTCTTCGGTTTGAAAATCTATTTAAAACTCGCAAAAAGAATCGAGGGTGAGATAAAAAAACCCCCTCGAAATTAGCCAAATAACAGCAGTAAACTACACTAGTTCTATCATGGTGATGATTGTGGACGTGTACTCAAGACAGATCATGTATTTAACTAGATTAATATTTAAAAGAGGTGAACATGAAAAGTCTGCGTGTTTTAGACACATTATTTGAACGAGTCAAGCATATGCCAAGTGTTCAATCAATGTATATACACGCATTGAGTCAATATTAGCTAAGAGTTTGATATGAACAGCCTACAACAACAAGCACGAATGAAACGATGAATTTTGACATTATTTCCAAAAGGACAAACTGAAATCCCTGTCAGAATGTCTCTAAACCAATAACATGATTGTCATCATATCAAACATGTTACGAAATATTTCAAGCTAGCAGCTTAAGGAAATTCAAACAAGCATTACTTGCTAAATCTTAGTTGTGCAATGCATTTTGTCGCACAAGTTTCCTAAAAAACTTGCTTCAGCAAAATTTAGAGGATGGATATTCTTTTTATATGTATTTAACGGAAAATATTCACTCGTCTATGCAACGTATCTCTCTTTTTGTTATAAATAACGAACGTTACTGTCTAATAAATGAAAATTAATATCAATAAATGCAAGGATACTCCATTTTAAAAAGATAAAAATAAATATTTTTTAAAATTCCTGAAGAGGAGAAAAATAAATTCAAAATCTATTTTCAAGTATAAGCACAAAGCGGGGGAATCTTAAGGACGTTTATTATTTTCGATTATTGGATTTTCTCTGCAATGAAGCTTTTAGAAGTGGCTTTGGCTATAGTTGTATCGAGTGTTTGATGAGTACCCATTTCATACCCAAGATTGCTAAAAGGTTTGATTTGGTTGTCTTATCCGGGGCCTTTCTATGCCCCTTAGTTTTTTTCTAAATTTAAGTGGCAAAAACGATTATGCAAAGTTTCCCGCCCCAGAAGTGGACTTCTTACAGAGCTGCCCTGCAACCATTAACACACCTACCCTACTATGGAACAAGTCGCCATTGCAAAAGAAGGACAAATTCAGGAGAGTTGCGTTCCCCTCCAGCTCTTAGCGTCGGAATCAGTCTATTTTAATTTGGTACCTTCCACACAATCTCACTTCCCTTAAATTCACCATTTTCTTTACAATAGCATTGGCATCAAATTCAAATATTAGGTTATGAATATTGATTCACTTTAACCTAACCTAATTGTTCAACAATGTCAACGTTTAAATTTACCTCTTGAACAAAAATGTCCTTCACTAATCAACCAAAAGGGTGTCCACCTACTCCATTACGATATATGTCCACACCATTTATTTAAGTCATTACTACATCACCTAAATTGAGAAGCTTACCCTAATATGTCAATGAATTGAAGGGCCTAGGGCGCTTTTTTGTTTAGGGGACACAAACCAAAAATGGATGGTGACGTTACCAGGGTGGCTGCTTGTGAGACAGCCATGTGATCGACGAGTGTGAACAAATAGCTCTTAAAAACGCGTTTTTCTTATAAAGACAAAACTCTCCCGATTTTTCTACTTTGTGGCTATATAACCTAACCAAACCTTAACCTAAAAAATAAATGTAATGGACCGATTGAACTTGATTTAGTGAAAATGAAAAGTAAAGGAGCAGCAAAAATTTATTATTTTAAAGGATAGAAATTTCTTGTCTTTAAAAATTGCTGAACCAAGTCCAAGCGAAGCAGCTTCGCAGAATATTATTATGAAGTCACAGTGGCCACTCGACCTTTCTGGCCTGTGACGTCACCAGCGCCATTTTTGCTTTTTAATATGATCGCAATTTCGAAGACGGTTACAACGTTCTAAAAGGGATCCTATTGAAGAATTTAACTTATCTGCCTATAAAATGTTTAATAGGTATAGGTCTAGAAGAAAAGGTAGAGACGTTATTTTATACTTAAAAGACAAACTCAACTTTCGAGTTCGTGATAAATAATAATAAAACAAGAGGACAGACTTTCGATCTGTGGCCTACGGCCTATCCGTCTTTGGCAACGGCATTTTGCTATAATCTTTTAAAAAGGTTTCCATTGTATTTCTCTTCTCATAATGATTTAATCTTGGTCTATTTTTTTCACCTCGAATTTTATTTTCTAGGTTTAAAGTCCAGAAAAATACTTTTATTGGAATTCTTTTTAAATACAAAAAAACAACAATAATCACGATTCTTTTTGTTTCTCCATATAAATTTGCTCTAAAAAAATCCTTTTGCTTTACTGGATTAAAATTGAAAATTTATTTTAGAAATAACTGATAAAACTTTCGAATATAGGAAAAACCAGGCAATGGCTTCGCTACCAAAGTTAAAATTTAAAATCTAAAAAAAAGCAGCCATAGTTAATTTTTTATAAATTTCCTGAACTTTGCCAATTATAATAATTTTAAAAAGGAACTCTTAAACTAAATTTCCCCCCTTTCAAAATATCACGTCGCTAAAATATAGTTATAGAATATATAAAAATAAATTTTCTGAACTTCACCATTTTTAATTCTTTGGGTTTTAAAAATTCACAAAATTTCGATACTTATATTTATTTCTCAACTTCACCATTTTATATTTTATATTATAAAGGAATTATTAGAAATAACTGATAAAAAATTAAATATACTTAGGTGACAACCGAACTAAGGAAAAAAAACTTTTATTAATTTTTCACCCATCTTTAAAAGTTCCGTTATACAATTATAGAGTTAGTGATAAAATAAAAAAGCAGCTAGCCAAAATTTTAATAAATTTTCTGAACTTCATCATTTGTAATTCTTTTTGTTTTAAAAAATTCCCTCAAATTTGATAATTCTACTTATTTTTTTCTGAACTTCCCTATTTTGTATTTTCAAACTTTAAATAAAGGAACTCTTAGAATGAACTTGGATAGAAACTTCAAATATACCAAGGTTAAAACCAAACGGAAAAAAAAATCTTTTATCATTCAACCCTTCACAAAAATCCTGTTCTTAAAATATATTCTTATTGATAAATTTTGTCACGGTCACTGAGACAAACGCAAGTATACGATATTATTCTTTTTGAAATGTTTCCAGCTTTATTTAGTCAAAAAGTAACGATTATATGAGGTGACTTCACTTTTCCTAACGTGGATTTGCTAAACGAAGCTACGGTCAATGAATGAAATCGACTTCTAGCATTTATAAGTGATAACTTCCTGCATCATAAAGTAAGACGAGCCAACACGTAAATAGAATATGCGAGATTATATTTTGAGAAATGAAGAGAAATTAGTGGAAAGTATACAAGCTGGCGAAACACAGAAAGAGAGATCACAACATAATTCAATTCGATCTAAATATTGATACAAATGTTCAGGAGTGCTCTCATCTCATTCTAAACTTTAAATTTTGTAATTTTATCTTTTTCGCTCACATTCAAACTTTTTAATTAGGATGAAATTTTAAACCCTGGAAACACCCAGGAAATAATATAACAAATTTCAATCTATTTTTTACTATAAATAGTGAAATTGTGGAAATAAACCTAGAATTTATAAGAAAACAAACCAAGTGGCGTGGATAAATAGTGGCATTAAAAGTTTATTAGGGAACGTAAGTCTATACTAGTAGAGAAATTAGAATAAACACGATGTTAAGTAAAATTACCAGAATTTAAAACGCCTAAAAAGCTTGATTATAATCAAAGAATCCCGACACAACTTTTGATATTCCAGGTGGACATCACCCCGCAGGAGATGACGGGCGTTAAAATAATCTAATAATAAAAAAGGTAGAGGTAGTTTGTCTAAAAGTTCAACATATTATACTTGGTCACTATCAGGTCGGTTGGAAGGTACAAAAACAAATAGTTAAAAGTTTCGATAAAAAAAACCTTCACGGATAGGAGTGTGGGGAAACGAGTTTTCGTTACGAAAATAAAGCCCCCTCTTTGCCGAACTTCCAACGGAAGATGGGTAATTAAAGACTCGAAATCCAGGGATCGAAGGGATTGTCCTAAAGGCAAACAACAGAAGATGGAATGTGATACAAAAAATAATAAGTTCTTCTTACTTGGGAAAAACGCCATGACAGTTTAACTGTAAAATGAACATAGTTGGGCGCGACTTTAATTTCTTCAGGTACGACTTTGCCGCCGGATCTGGTGCGACTGCGACTCTATTTCCTCCCCCCCCCCCCGTGCGATTTACGACTTTGCGACTGCCACTGCGACTTTTTTTTGCCGGTGCGACTCCGCTAAATTACAAAGGAAACATGCAAAAAACATATTGTAGGGGAATGGTCACTTCCCCCTCCCCCCCGTTCACTCTTGGTGCAGTCACAAGGCGGTTACCGCAAAGACATCCGTCGAAGGCATCGGCGGGTTCAGTGCTTAACCGCAGTGTGGCACAACTCGGTGCCATGAAAGACCCTAAAGGTCAAAATGTAAGATCTCTCCCAGGAGAGTGAGATCCAGTTTCACGTCGAATAAAAAATTGGAGACGGGTTTCTCCCAATCTCGAAGGCTAACGAGGAGCCGATGTTTGACTTCATGGGAAAAACCGTTGGCCAAAAGAACTCTCCTGGGGCCGTCCTCAAGCCCCTCCCCCCCTTACCACTCACCCAGTGGGGTGACGAGGTATAAATGAGGAACTCTGAGGAAAATCGCGGTAGTATACGTCAGTCTCTAGGTGACGAAGTCTTCGGATCAAACCGAACTACCGAGACTGGAGAGGTAGTGTACTTGGTTCGCCAGACCAAGAAGTACCCTGCAAGAGAGGCAGGGCTACCTACCTTAAGGGGCTAAGAAGAAGCTCATCCTCGAGCTAAGTCCCTGGTTATCAAACCAAACGATAAGTTAACTTTGGTAAGTTCAACTTACTCTCGCCAGAGAGACTCCTCATATCCTGGTGCACCTTAAACACCAGGGGTATTCCTCGTCCTTGAGGAATTAAGAAAAGAAGAAGGAAAAGGCTTCCCCTCGGGCCCGTTACTTGGTGGCCACACCGAACTTTGAGTAACTTATTCTCGCCAGAGAAACCCTCCTCCGTTATCCTCACCCTTAAAGAAGACCCTTCCCGAGTTTAGTCCTCGTCCATAAGGAAATAAGTAACGAAGAAGAAAAGCTTCTCCTCGAGCTCGTTACTCGGTGGTCACACTGCACTCCAAGTCAACTTGATTTAAGAACCAAGTTCGACTCACTCTCGCCAGAGAGACCACGACTGCCTAGGTGTTGCATAAAGCACCGTATTGGTTCTCGTCCTTGAAGAACCCCCCCCCCCCATCGGAAGAACGTGTGGACCCCCCCAGCTGCCACCCTCGCCAAAACTACCGTGTGATCTCGCTCATCTACATCTGGCCGGCGGCACGCGTCAAAAGTAAATAACATTTCTGAGGCCTTTAAAACCCACATGACTCCGTAAGCCTAATTCTTATATTATTGTTGTGTGTAGAGAAAACGTTAACCAATTTTTGTGGGTAAACTAATTGAATTAATTCTTGTTTATAATAATATTTAGAGTATTGCTGTAGTTAATGTATAAATGTTATGTATTCATCTGATAAAGGTAAAATATAAGTTTATTTTGGGATTAATGTTTACTCTATGCTGGCGCACGCTGGGCCCGCCGGGGACGCCGCGCTGCTAGCCCTTCTGAACGCGTCGTGGTTGGCAGGCCGTCTGCCGCCCTCCTGGAAGGACGCAGACATCCAGCCCATCCCCAAGCCGAAGGATCACACCACCTTCAGGCCAATCTCCCTCCTGAGCTGCACCGGAAAAACGGCGGAGAAGATGGTGCTGACTCGCCTACAGTGGAGCGTGGGAAGCCTTCATCACCACGTGTTCGGCTACACCAGGGGGGTGAGCACTGCGGACTGCCTCATCACCCTCCTGGCTCACGCCAACAACCAGCCCACCATCGTAGTCTTCCTTGACCTCGAGAAGGCTTTCGAGCTGGCTAGCCCCCGCGCCATACTGGCCGCCCTTGTGAGGAAGGGCATCCGAGGGAGACTGCTGGGCTGGCTCCAGGACTACCTTCACCAGCGCCGAGCCCGCGTGAAGTTCCAGGGCCACAAGTCTTCCTACCTTACTTTCGAGAACGGGACACCCCAGGGCGGCATCCTCAGCCCGTTCCTTTTCAACGTGCTGATGGAACAACTGGTCGCCCTCCCCTATCGGGAAGGAACCATCCTCCTCAGTTACGCCGACGACCTGGCACTCGTCGTCACCGGGCGCGGCGACAAGCTCGCGCGGGCCCAAGAAGCGCTGCACCTCATCACTGCCAAGTGCGAAGAGCTGGGGCTCAAGATCTCGGCAGAGAAGTCCCAGGCCATGGCCATCAAGACTTGCACACCTGCTGGCCAGCAGCTTCGCGTCCAAGGAGTCGGCCTGGCCTGGACCGACTCCTACCAGTACCTCGGAGTGTGGGTGGACAGACGGCTGTCCTTCACGCAGCATGTCACGCACCTGAGGCAGCGGACGCAGGCCCGGCTGAATGTGATGAGGGCCATGACGCGGCCGAGCGCTGGTGCAACCTTCCCCGTCCTCCGCCTCTACTACCTCCAGGCAGTGCGCTCCCTAGTGGACTACAGTGCACCGGTCCTTGTAGCGCTGCCCCGGCAGCAGCAACAGCGCCTGGAGGTAATACAAAACACCGCCATGAGGACCATGTTAGGGGCACCCAGGTGGTGCAGTGCCTGTGTCATGCAGAGTGAGGCCAACCTGGTGCCCCTCACAGCCAGGGTGGATTGCATGGTGGCCTGTCGGGTGGCCAGAGTGCTCCAGCGCGACGTGGAAGGTGTTGCACAGAGGAGACTCAGAATGGCCGTGGTGCAGGGCATCGAGTGCCTGCGTAACAACAGGTGGCTCGTAAACGTCAGCCTAGCAACCAGCTCCCTCAACCGGGCAGGGAACTGGCTGTGGCGCGACCCCGACACCCCCAACCCCGCCTACGTTCCACCACCACCATGGGACCCCCCCGCCGCACACTTCACCGCCACACAGTTGCCCGACAGCAAAGCGAACTGCCTTACCGAGGAGCTGCGCCAGCACGCCCTCATGGCCATGTCTGAGGTCACGGAGCCAGGCAGCGCAGTGTACTTCACCGACGGCTCCGTCGACCCCGAAAGCGGGAGGTCCGGCGCCGCCTTCGTCACGAGCGGCTTGACGCAAGCGTGGAGGACATCAGACCACTGCTCCACCCTCCAGACGGAGCTGGTAGCAATCCTGCACGCCCTCCAGCACGCTCTGCTCCGCCGGGAGGCCACTGTGGTGATACACACTGACTCTCGGTCGGGACTACAGGCGCTGCAGCACGCCCACGCCCACACCCGGGACAACATTCACCTCACCACCACCATCCTGTGCACCCTGCAGGACCTGGCAGCTCAGGGCAGGCGTGTCCGGCTCCACTGGATTCCCAGCCACGTTGGCGTGCGCGGCAACGATGCTGCCGACGAGGCTGCCAAGCGAGCCGCCCACGGCCCCATCATCACCTGGACCGTGCGCCCCAGCCTGCAGCAGCTCAAGGTGCAGGTTAAACGCAGGGCCGCCCACAACGCCCACCAGCAGCACCAAGAATGGGAAGCAATCAAGAGGCAAGCGGCGTGGTATGCTGCAGCCACAGCCTATCGCCCACTGAACCCATCCTTCCAGCAGCCCAGAGCGAACGGCGTGCTGCTACAGCGTGTGAGGCTGGGCTACTCCACGCGGGAAGAGCTACACGCCGACTTTGTGGCAGGGAGGTGTGAACACTGCGGCGGCCGCTCCCGGCGCCCACTGGTGCACTACCTCCTCTCCTGCCCAGCCACCGCCCGCCTCAGGCCAGAGCGAGCGCCAGCCCCTCCCCCTGTAAGAGGCGCCCTACTCAGGGCGCGAGAGGCAAGAGCCGCCCAGGTGGTCCTCTACACCCCAACTAACGAGCTGCTGGAGGTGCTGAGAACAACACCCCCTCCGCGCTGATCGCCGCTCGCGCCCAGCCGGGCGACAGGTGATGAAGACCGACGCCACCCACTTGCAGCAGATAAGAAACGCGTGGGACGCTCCACCACGTCTTACTGCACGCCAAACACTGACGGGCTGCCCGTTTTGTGCAATGTGTGCATTTATACATGTATTTATACTATTGTATCATATTATTACTGTATTTGTCTTTTTGTTTTTTTGTTTGTTTTTATTTTATTATTATTTGTATTATGATTATGTATAAATGTACGCTATTGCACAATAAACCTATACAATCAATCAATCAAGGGATTAATGTTCGTTTCTCTTATATATATCCTTACGTGTTTCGTAACGGCTCTGTTCGTCAAGATATTCTTATAATATCAATATATTAGACACTCTTAGCACTCTTAGAGATAGAACAAAAAGGGGGGGGGGGAATTCTACGACATAAATAAAAGTGGTGTCAGGTGTGGGGTTTTATATTAGAAAGAACCCAGCAGTGTCTATTTAAGGAAGAGCTAACACATAAAAGGAACACCAAGAATAATAGAATATATGACGAGTGGAAAATTGGTAAAGTTAGAGGTGGATACAATCTAAAGGTAATTGTTAGGCCAAGTGGTAAGTTTCGGTGGTGGAGTAGGTCAGGCTTGATTAAAAACAAAGTAGATGACTGACATAAGCGCGATGGCATTGTTTGACCTTTATCGGAAGCAAGGTCAAAGCCTCGGACTAGAAGGAGCCGATCTGAGCTCGTTTATTCAGGAGAAAGAGAGAAACGAAAGAGAAGAAAGGAGAGAGGAACGTAAAATGAAAATGGAAGCTGATGAAAGAGAGAAGATAAGGGCCCACGAAAGAGCTCTTAGTAAAGACCAGTTAGAGGTGCAGTCAGTGTCATCCAGAACAGGAGTGTCACCAGCGGCCAGCATGAAACTCCCGGAGTACAAGGATGAAGAAGATTTATGCTCATATCTCTCCCATTTTGAAAAATATTTATACTTTTATTTATGTCGTAGAATTCCCCCTCCCCCCTTTTTGTTCTATCTCTAAGAGTGCTAAGAGTGTCTAATATATTGATATTATAAGAATATCTTGACGAACAGAGCCGTTACGAAACACGTAAGGATATATATAAGAGAAACGAACATTAATCCCAAAATAAACTTATATTTTACCTTTATCAGATGAATACATAACATTTATACATTAACTACAGCAATACTCTAAATATTATTATAAACAAGAATTAATTAAATTAGTTTACCCACAAAAATTGGTTAACGTTTTCTCTACACACAACAACAATAATATAAGAATTAGGCTTACGGACTCATGTGGGGTTTAAAGGCGTCAGAAATGTTATTTACTTTCGACGCGTGCCGCCGGCCAGATGTAGATGAGCGAGATCACACGGTTGTTTTGGCGAGGGTGGCAGCTGGGGGGGTCCACACGTTTTTCCGGGGGGGGGGGGGGTTCTTCAAGGACGAGAACCAATACGGTGCTTTATGCAACACCTAGGCAGTCGTGGTCTCTCTGGCGAGAGTGAGTCGAACTTGGTTCTTAAATCAAGTTAACTTGGAGTGCAGTGTGACCACCGAGTAACGAGCTCGAGTAGAAGCTTTTCTTCTTCGTTACTTATTTCCTTATGGACGAGGACTAAACTCGGGAAGGGTCTTCTTTAAGGGCGAGGATAACGGAGGAGGGTTTTTCTGGCGAGAATAAGTTACTTAAAGTTCGGTGTGGCCACCGAGTAACGAGCTCGAGGAGGAGCTTTTCTCCTTCGTTACTTATTTCCTCATGGACGCGGACTGAACTCGGGGAGGGTCTTCTTCAAGGGCGAGGATAACGGAGGGGGGTTTCTCTGGCGAGAATAAGTTACTTAAAGTTCGGTGTGGCCACCGAGTAACGGGCCCGAGGGAGAGCCTTTTCCTTCTTCTTTTCTTAATTCCTCAAGGACGAGGAATCCCCCCGGTGTTTAAGGTGCACCAGGATATGAGGAGTCTCTCTGGCGAGAGTAAGTTGAACTTACCAAAGTTAACTTATCGTTCGGTTTGATAACCAGGGACTTAGCTCGAGGATGAGCTTCTTCTTAGCCCCTTAAGGTAGGTAGCCCTGCCTCTCTTGCAGGGTACTTCTTGGTCTGGCGAACCAAGTACACTACCTCTCCAGTCTCGGTAGTTCGGTTTGATCCGAAGACTTCGTCACCTAGAGACTGACGTATACTACCGCGATTTTCCTCAGAGTTCCTCATTTATACCTCGTCACCCCACTGGGTGAGTGGTAAGGGGGGGAGGGGCTTGAGGACGGCCCCAGGAGAGTTCTTTTGGCCAACGGTTTTTCCCATGAAGTCAAACATCGGCTCCTCGTTAGCCTTCGAGATTGGGAGAAACCCGTCTCCAATTTTTTATTCGACGTGAAACTGGATCTCACTCTCCTGGGGGAGATCTTACATTTTGACCTTTAGGGTCTTTCATGGCACCGAGTTGTGCCACACTACGGTTAAGCACTGAACCCGCCGATGCCTTCGACGGATGTCTTTGCGGTAACTGCCTTGTGACTGCACCAAGAGTGAACGGGGGGGGGGGGGGGGAAGAAGTGACAATTTCCCTACAACACCTCCCATCGAAGAAATAATAGGGAGGGGGGATGCTCCTGGGAACTCAAAACAACTTACTCAACCTAGTCGAGATTAGTAAAGTTGTATTTCTTGAGCCCTCTCATACATTATGTTTCCTTACACATGTACGCCCTCGCGCGCGTTTACACAGGCAATGTGTCGAACTAGACATACTCGATTTACAATTTTACATGAACATAACAAAACCTTAATTCATCGATTACCCACAAAAAAAACAACAAAACAAGCTACTTCCTTACATTTCTAAATTTTTGAGAACTTAAATCCTACCGATAAATATTAACACGTACAACAAATGAAAGCATGGTTTCACGCTCATTAGGTACTGAAATAACCCTCAATGGTTTTTCGTCTCCGCCTATAAAGCAGCTGTACTTTATCGGCTCCTTTGATGTAGCTGATCCTAAAATGGTGCTCTAATACCAATACTTTACCACGCCTGAGTCGGCCGTTCGGGTTATTGAGTCTACCCCAGTATGTTACTAAATGGTAGCGGTATTTCAACCTACTCGACTTACCCTTCTTATGGTACTTGACTACCTTTAAATTGAACATTATGGCTAGAGCGGCCTGTTGCAGCGGGGCATTATTGATAGGAGCGTAGGTCCCGTAGCTCTCCTTTAACCAGGGACACGGAAAGATCGTATCTGGGTTCGATCTTTGGGGATCGAGAAAACTTTTTCCTGCGAGGTCGTTAATGGGCGTGGTGCTCACTACGACATGGCGATTTAGCGGTAACTCCGTGGACGTTCCGTTCGGGGAGGAGACTACTAGGGGTAGGGGATACTCATCCGCGTCTACCATTTGACTAGTCTTACCTGGGTGTATTGCAATAGCACCTCTTTCCTCCTTCCTTGTCAACTCATTTGACTCACTTCTCTTAGTAGGTAGTTCCTCAGGTACACCTGCTCGTACCTCTACCCTACTTTCTACTTCTTCCCTGATAACCCCATTTGGCTGGGTTCTCCTCGTAGGTTCTTCCTTAGGTACACATGCTGGTACCTTGTCCCTACTTCCTACTTCTTCCATCGTTACCCCATTTAGCTGGGTTTCCCTCGATGGTCCTTTCTTAAGTCCAGGCCGGGCTACAACTTCCTCGGCCTCTATGAGATTCTCGATAGGTGCTCTTTCGAGTGCGAGCAATCTTTCCTTTTATTCTCTCTCTTCTCTTTCAGCTTGAGCACGTTCTTTTTCCCTCTGTATTCTTCTTTCATCTATTTCTTTTTTTATCTTTATTCTCCTATCTTTCGACTGTTTTTCCCTCTTCATTCTCCTTTCCTCGGCTTCTTGTTCTGCTTTCGCTATTTCGTTTTCCCGTCGAGTTCTTCTTTCTTCATCTTTCAGCTTTATCTTTAGTCTTCTTTCTTCATCTTCCATTTCTATCCTTATTCTGAATTTTCGTGCTTCTCTTTTCAACAGTATTATTCTTTCGCTTGTTTTACCTCCTCTCAGCATTCTTCTTTCCTCTGTTTCTATTTTCCGCTGTATTCGGGATTCTTCACTTTTTCGGTTCATCCGTATTTCCATTAATTCACGTTCTCTTTTATCCTCTCTTATAATATCCTCTGTTTCTCTCTCAAACTTTATTAATTCTTGTTCTTCTTCTATATCCAAAATTCTTTCTTCTTCTTCACAATCTATTCTTAGTTCTGCCATGACGTAGTCATGCATTTCTGTGCCTTCAAGTCCCAGACTTTGGGCTTGTTGGTAAAATCTTTTGACTGGATCCATTTCGTGTTGGTCCGTCTATTTTTTCTTTCTGTATTCTCAGGTAATTATGCTACCACTCACCAGGTAGCGCTCAGCATAACTTACCCTTAATCCCACTACTATGCTGATTGAAATACCACTCCCGACAACAAATTTACCACTTGACCTACCAATTACCTTTAGATTGTTACCACCCCTAACTCTACCAATTTTCCTCTCGTCAATTATTCTCTTATTCCTGATCTGATATTCCTTTACGTGTTGGCTCTTTCTTAATTTGACACTGCTGGGTTCTTTCTAATAACAACCTACAAACCTGACACCACTTTTATTTATGTCGTAGAATCCCTCCCCCCCTTTTTGTTCTATCTCTTAGCACTAATATCTACAGGTCATCCTCCTCATCCTGCATGTCCTCCTGGTCCATATTCTACTCCAGGAGGTCCATGTTCCCTTTGAGGAACAACCACTCGTAGGGTGGCGTCGGAAAAGAAAGAAATGATGAAATAAGAGATTCAGATCGGCGAAGGACATCACTTTTAACCTTTACCAGTTTAAGTTACTGAACAATCGAGATTTTTTAAGCTCATCGGGTGGCCTAATGGATTTAAAGAGAGTTAAACCATGTGAGTTTAATAAGCTATATCAATATGATCTTTAAATTTAGAACCAAGGCCTAGTCTACGTACGATGGTCCAATTTTTACTTATATTGTTTAATTTTAGGCATGTTAAAGGTAGAATGCTGTTTGATTTTAATTACTTCTTACACTTCACAGTAATTTTTTCGTCTTAGCCACAAGAAAAGTATAAACGCATATTAAAATACGAGAAAATGAGATTAATTCACACGATGCACGCCACTTGGTTCACGCCTGAAAAGTATGTGTAATTTTAGTAATTTATAATCAAATTCAGAGTGACAAAATTTGGGGGTTACGTTTAAGTAGTTTCATGTAACGTCAGTCTCATATAATGTGAAGAATTTAATTTATCGTAAAAGAAAAGTTAAAAATCAGATAAAAATAATGTTAGCTATTACCAACTGAAATTTGACATTTTTAGCCAAATCGGGGTTAAAACAGCCGCGGCAATTTCTATCAAAAAAGTTGTCTTTTTTCCTGTTCAAAGTCGCAGCAAAAGTCGCGAAAAATTGGCGGTGAGAATTTGCTTAGTCCGACCTTTTCATTTGCGACTTTCGACTTGGCCACTTTGAAATATATAGTGCGGCAAAGTCACAAAGTCGCAACTCGTTGCCACAACGCCCAGCTCTGAAAATGAACCTACTGTCACTTGCAAGTTGAAAACACTATGGAGATTTTAATTCCAGCCGAGAAAGTTGCCGGTGTAGACGAAGGGTGTCCCAGAGAATGGGGCGGGGACAAAAAGGACTTGCTACTGCTTCCCGACTTGGAAGGTGTTGGCGAAGACGAAGAATAGAGGATGGAATTAAGTTCCCAACAGTCGGAAAGGTGTGAGTAGAATGAAGACATTAAACCAGGTAGGAAAGGCAAGGTCAAAATGACCTTCCAGTCAACAGTATGTGGAAAGGTAGTCAAAGTATTACTGAGGGAACATCTGAGTCGTTGAGGAGAACTGTTTGATAGGAAACAGACTCCGCTGCAGAATCACAGCTTGCATCTGAATGATCTGATCCCAAAGGTTCTTGGCCATTAGCCTGGGATGATAGAACCAGACTAGGAGATAGATCATTAATTACTGGATGAATCCTGGAGAAATTCTTAAGAAGGAAAGACCTCAACGTCCAGAGAAGAGCTTGGTGGGTGTTCGGGTGGCGATAAGGGATGTGCTTATTGATTTAATTTATAGTCTCTCTGGCATATTATAATTGTCCACAACACCATTTAGGATGAACTCTGGAATGCGTCTTTCAATATAATTATTAGAGCCGTATATAATTTGGGGGTTAAAATCGATCCTATGTTCAAAGGTTTACATGTGAATGAAAGGACTGGAAGAGAGCGCACCTCTCCAGTGCCTTTTTTTATCCTCTTAGTAAAATCACCAGATTGACCAATGTACGATTTCTCACAATCTTTACACGGACCAGGTACACTCTAGAGTTGTCGTTTGTGAGACAAAATATGCTTCTAGTTTATATCATTGGCTAAAAATACTTTCAAGCAGCCTCGTGACGTCATTACTGCCCAATAGCAGCCGGCGCATAAAACGCACCTTCGAAACAACTCACATGTGATCATTGTTTGCCCAGCATAATTTAAAAACGTTTATCTAATTTCTGCGGTGAATCCACTTGTGTAAATCGTTTATCCATGTAAGTACATTATTAATATTTTTCCTAGTTCGTTACAGACATGTTAGCTATTGCGTCACACACTTAGTGTCCATTCATTTATATCCAGTCATTATTTAATACAAAAAAAGTCCAGATCCAAATGTTTGCCCCGAAACGAGAAAATCCGCCATTTATCATTTCCTCTGTAAATCTTCCTGCGTTATCTAGCATCGATTTTCTTTTAGTCATCTTGCTCATCAAAAATTGCTTATCATTATATTGTACATATGTCCCACTATAATATATCTATTTAAATATATTAATTCATTTATTTATTATATCAATTCCAAAATTCACGAATTGACCCAAATTGTGAATTTTCGCCATTAACCATTTTCGTTCATCAATCTCTTGGTTTTCCTTTAGCCATTCCTTATTGTATTTTTACCATTATATTATCTTATACGTATTTTACACTATATCCTTCATTTTCTAATACATAAATTTCCAAATCCATATATTTGCCCCAAACAAGAATATCCGCTATTAACCATTTCATCGTAATACTATCATCAGCTTTTCCTTTATTCATCTTGCACACTCAATTGTATTCTCATATATTAACCTATACTTAATTCCATGCATCATAATTATTTGCATCTAATTAATAATTAACCAATGCCGCAAAATTCAATTATAAAAGTGCTCTTTGTCCTTTGAATTCTTGCTTCCGATTTTCATTATTAATATTCTCGATATTCATAAATTAATATTTTAGAAACCAAATTTCATTTTAACTCAAATTTAGCCTTGTATAAATTAAATATTTATTTCCTTGCTAGTCAATACTTCATCTTTCAATCAATATTTATAGGCAACGTTTGGAACAGAAATATCGAATGCGTTCTCTATGTGGCCGCCCTCGGTGGCAAGCACGCACTCCTGCCGAGAGCTGAAAGCCGCGCACACATTGCGGACGATGTCCTTCCTCATGCTGTCCCACTTTCGGTTGACGGAGGACTTCAGCTCGTCGAAGTTGCTGTGGAGGACCTTGCAAGCCTTGCTCTCGACATGTGTCCACACGTTGTAGTTGATGGGATTGAAGTCGGACGACTGTAGCGGCCAAAGGTCTTTCGACCAGAAGTTCATCTTCGATCCCAACCACTCTTGCACGGCCTTGGCCGTGTGGGACGGGTGACCGTCCTGCTCAAAGACTTAGTACGCCTTCTTCGTGATCTTTCTCACAAAGTATTATCAGAGGCCGGATGCTTGATCTTGGAGACGTAGCGGACCTAGGGACGTCCTGGCCGAAGCATACCACGCGGTCATTCTGCTTGTTGATGACGGATCGACCGTGAAGGTTTTTTCGTCAGAAAAAAATGAGAATTGGATTGCCATGACTCTTCAAGTCATTGAGAAGGCGACGAAAGCGTTTCCGACGTTGTTCTCATATATGATCGGTGAGCAGAGGCCTTTCCACGTACCCTAAGCTCTTGCTGCCCTCCTCCTTGACGGCTTTGTACACTGTGGCCACTGAGATGATCTTCTTCACCAGCGCAGTCATTGTGAACTTCAGACCACTTTCGAAGGCCTTTCTCACATCCAAGCGGTTAATCTAATTGAGGTCTGCCTGAACAAGGTCGATCTTTGGGGTCTTCCTGGTTCTTAAGCCTCTCTGCCATTCTGTGGACGGGCACCCAGCTGACGTTGAGTCGGTTGGCGATGTCGCACTTGTTGTGGCCCGCGGGCAGGAGAGTAGAGATCTCGATTATTTTCACTTCCATCTCGACACACATGTACACAATGGAAAAGACGTTTTAATGACAGATACTAGAAATGTAGAACTTTATTTTTTTTCGACAAACTTTTCTATCACACACGTCCATCACCTCTCGAAAGATAAAAAAAAACCCAAATGTAACAGAACTTTTGCTCATCCGGTATTTGCTGTTGGGTCTGTTTTTTAAATGTCATCGAGGTAAAGATAAGGAGGAGTAAGCTTCCCTTTTATGGTGGGGTTTGGAAATGCTCGTGTGTCAGTAGTGGTTCCGTCAACAGTCAGTAGGGAGGTCTCTATCGAAGGAGAGGTATGGGGGGGCTGGAAAGTAAAAGTAAGTAAAGTCTCTCTTAGTTAATTGCGGTTATCTTTCAATATTTATGACCTTCGGTCTGGTTTGGGAGCAGAAGGTAAATTTATATATTACATGGAAACAGTTCGGAGAGATCTAAATGTGGTCGGTGCCGCTGATATGTCCCGTCGTTTGTCATGCCCAATTGCGATGCGAGCGAGATCACGAGAAATAGAATCTAAAGGAAGAAAAGGCCTTAGGTGAGATGCGCAGTTATGTCCAATATCATGGAAAACATCCGAGTAAAGACGCACAGATTGCGAAATTTGACTTTGGACCCGACTGAAGGCCTCCCTAATTAATATAGGCAAAGTGAATTCCACAGAGAAAGGACTTCCTTCTCAAACAAGTAGACTGGACAGGTCTTGTCAGCTGCGCTATGAGAGCCACCGCAATTAGCGCAGCGTGGGATTTTGTTACTGTTCATGCGTGGGACTTTGCATGCTGACATGTACGACTCCGACTTTATGAACGAACCAATGACGGTTAAAACAGGGTCTCGGCAATTCAAAATAACGGCTTAATCGGATTCGGAGAGACAATGCCATGGTAAATTGAAAAAGTTCCTGCCGCTCAAACGTCAGGATTGAATTAGAAGCATTGACACGAGTAGAGGCAGAGGCTTAGCCCCCTCTAAAGACATTAGTAACACGACATACCAACTTGTTG
Organism: Ceratothoa steindachneri; assembly: GCA_963969495.1. Taxonomy (NCBI): domain Eukaryota; kingdom Metazoa; phylum Arthropoda; class Malacostraca; order Isopoda; family Cymothoidae; genus Ceratothoa; species Ceratothoa steindachneri. Next base: position 70,212,501 of record OZ018335.1, on the reverse strand, counting down.
TGGAGTAAAGAATGGTCATATTCCATCTCATTTGATATTATCACTCATTTTTCAAAATTGAGCCTGGGATGGGACGTAACAGACACATTAAAGTTCTGCAAGATGAGACATTTCAGCGAGGATCGTGCTGAGTATGGAAAGAGACGTCCATCACAGTCTCAATCAGTAAAAGCTCGCTTACGATGTGATCATTACAACGAGATCAAAAATATCATTAATATCTAAAACATCACCCCTAGAACGCCTAATTTCAGAATTAGATTTTAGTGCTGAGCAAAGAGGGTAATCAAATTCGTTGGCATAGGGATCCATCGAGCAGAGATAATTAGATTAGTCTAGAGCGATTGTCACAATAACCCTTCTCTGAAGGGAAGATTACCTTAAAAAATAGCCTGGGATCAGGGCCACCAAGAGGATAAATAGTACTCGGTACAAAACAAAATTTGGGCCACCTTCCCAGGTTTCAAAAAACAAAAGTCACATACATACTTAATTTTACAGCGTGGACAATATTTATTTCTTTTTTCTTGCAGGTGTTCATTCTGTATATTAGTAACCAATTTTTTTACTTAAAAAAAATCATATAAAATGCAGAACGAAAAATATCATTAGTAGAATTTTTTTTAATAGTTGCGCGACTTCTGGGCCACCCTGTACGATGGATAATAAAATATGTATATTAAAAAAATAATCCTATAGTGAATAATGCTTTTCGAGCTTTCATGGAAGCAAAATTTTTGATTACACGTTTAAATTTTATTTTTTGTGCAAGTTCACATTCAGATTCACCTCATTTCCCATGCTTGATGAAACATATTTTGATTCATTCCAGATTTTCTTCCAGTTCCCACAAAGATCTTTCAAACTTGCTATCAACTCGTTAACATTTGTGACTTCAACCTCAAATGTAGGATGTCTTGCTTACAGAATCTTATTGCAGATGTCAATTGGTGCCAAATCTCGAACCAAATCGCTGACATAATCACACAAGTAAACGATGAGACATACTTAATAGTGCCATGTATTTTAGACCTTATTTTAGTTGTCAGATTCAATGTTAACAGTTATTCAAGTGCACCCCAAATGTTGGTAATGTTTGCTGCAAATGGTTTTACACAATCTATTCTCGAAGACCTTCTTGTATTGGACTTATTGTGAAGCGACTGATTTCCTGTCTTGTTCAGAAGAATTTCCCAACATCGTGGACTGGAGCTGAAGAGAGTGTATGTTGTCTGTTTAATTGTTTAGAAAAAGGTGATGGCTTCAGAGCAACATTCAGCCGTCTGTTTCACATAAAGTTAAAGTATGGCATCCAAAGCATTTTCAAACAGAAGACGTGCCTGTACCCCTTTGTATTTTCCCGCCATATTAGATCCATTGCCGTAGCTTTGCCCCCTGCAATCTGAGAAAGGGATGTTGTTCTCTTTCAACGTTTCCAATAAAGTTTTCGCAATATTGTTTCCAGTTTTGTTACTGCAATCACTACACTTCAAAAATCGCTCCTCGACAACATATGCAAAATCATCTTTCACAAGATATCGTAGTATAAAGGCGGTTTGCTCAACATGAGAAGAGTCTGGTGTTGCATCCAACATAATTGAAAAGTATTTCTGGAAGCTTCTTTCAAAGAGAATTTCTTGTGCAACAAGTTCTGAGCAAAGAAAAATTAATTCGTTTTGAGTCTCTGCTGAGAGATAGTGCACCTGTAGTCTGCCTCTTTTCTGCTACAATTCGTTCATCTTTAGCACATGTTCTTTCAGAACAGGATCCCACTGAGACAACAGTTCTACCAAACCCCAAAAGTTTCCATTTCTTTCATCTCCAATTCTTTGCAAAGATCCTCTAAATGTTATGCTTCTCTCACCCAGAAAATAACAATGCCTATGATCCGCCTCAAAATATGGGGCCATCTTGCAGTTCAGATTCAATGGAAGTTTTCAAAAGATTATCAATGCAGTTGTCTGATTTCAATCGTCTTTCAAAATCACGACAGGCCAAATAACACTCCATATGGGCATTGCATCTTTCGTGTCCAGGAATTCTGTTAGCTAGGTTTCTCCAATCACCACTTGCAACGTAGCCCTGTGATGTTGCTAGACACGAATGCAATTTTGAAGTTTCGGTTTCTTTTTGAAAGAGACGGCACGGAAAACAATAGAAGGCTTGTTGTGATAGGCTCCATACTAGCCAGTCTCGTCTTGAAATTTTACCATTTTGATTTCGTACAGAGAATATACTCTCAAGAAATGCTTGTTGATTGCTGTCACGTGGAAATAAAGTTGGGAAATTGATATGGCACTTTCTGAGACATTATTTAACTCTCTCCGCAGTTAATTTCTTATGAACACCAATATCATCACCCACATTTGGCATGCAGCCTGTCATTGCACTTGCAGCAGGAAGCGCAGCATTATTTGTCCCTTTTTTGAATACCGTACCAGCAGGTGCCACTTCTGTTCTTTAATCATCTTCCGTTATCTGACTTACTGCTCCTTTATGTTTATCAAAACTTAAAAGCATTTCAGCAATCTGTTCCACAGAAAATGAGACGGTATTAACAACTTGTTACAACTGACAACATGATAATTAATATTTAATAATAACCAGTATACAATCACCTTTATTTTGTTCCGTAATTTAGGGGATTCTTGCTCCACTTCTCAGATTATAAGCAATGATATACATGTCTAATAATTTATATATATTACAGTTTATTTTATTTTAACACCTAAAGGGAAGAAAAAAATCATTATAAAATATTTTGATTTGTAGAAAACTAATGGGAACATCCCCCCAAATCACTAAAATTATGTCACCTCGACAGAACACTTAACGCAATGGCAATTTTCGCAGCGTCGATCACTTTCCTTCTACGACCTCTTCTTCTTTTACATATTGACGAAATATTATCTACAACATCGCAAGATCAAGGGCGAGTTTTAATTGCACTCTCGTTCCCAGGTAAACTAGAGAATATTATTTCCACTAGAAGTTACTCCCTTCAATAAATATAGGAAAAAGGTTTATCACTATAACATTTGATATGTGATCTGTATACATACGGAAACAAAGGCCCCAGTACGATGTACTGGCTGTACTCTACTCTCGACGGGCCTGCCTGGGATTGTACATCATTACACCATAAGAAGGAATTGGAGATGATAATAAACAACTTCGCCACCTCCAGAGAGGTGAAGGTGGCCCCATCGCTGTTAGAAGGAAGGGCCACCCACAGTGAGTACCAGAGTACCGTGGCTAGGGAGGAGGTAATGGGTTTTACGTGGCGGCTTAATACCCAATGGCCGTCGCGGTTTGAACCAAACAGGCCGCACGCGTGGTACGTAATGGTCGGGAGAGGTTAAAGGATGTTACCGGAGAGGTCACATAGTGGTACATGAGAGTTCAAGGGATATCTCAATATCATAGTTGTGCTATGTAGTAGTTGATGTGGAGTCGAAAAGTGCTACGGGAGAGTTCTATGATTGTTCTGGGCTAGCTCAATGCGTGGTCTGAGTGGTGTAAAGGGAAACTAAAACAAAAACAGTAAGGATAAAAAAGGGACCTCAACACCGGAGGGACCTCGGGAACGAGCTCCGCCTTTTCGTCGGAGAGTGAATCAGCCCTCACTCTTGTGTTGGCTGTGAACTAGTATTTTAGCTTTCCCTCTCTTCCCCTCCCTTTATTTGTTATTTAAAATTAATTTATTATTATCTATTACTTGGCTTAATCATATGTCATGTATGTCCTGTTGCTGTCTCCCCTGTGCCTTTTTTTCGCTATCTCACCAGGAACTTACTCCTTCCCGTGTGTTGACTGTAGTGCGACTGTGCAAGGTGGAACAGGTTTGACAATGAGGCCTCACACATGGCATGATGTTAATCTTATGAAGGCTTGTAACAGGCACACTTACAACGATGCATATGCAAATAATCTAAAATATGTCTAGAAGTTTACATAAATATTAATGACTGTGCAAGTAATATTTAACTTTTTTTTGCAATTTTCATTTTTATGGGCACCCAATTTGTCAATTGAATTATTGCATTGATTTTGTATTAACATTATTTTATTTCTCTTCATCTCTCCTTGCCCCTCTTCCCTACGTATCTGCTTTCTTCTTGTTTGACCTTGCTACCTGTTATAGATAAATCTTAATGTGAATTTACTCGTCTCTCTCCTACTTCCTCATTGGTGATTTCTTGTCTTAGAGGCGGTCCTTTATTTTTTACTAGCTTATATATATATATCCTTATTATATTATTTGCTCTTGTAGTTATCCTTCAGAAAGAACTGAATAAAGTTCGAAAGTGTATATATATATATATATATATATATATATATATATATATATATATATATATATATATATTAGTGTAGTTGGGTAGAAGTCTTTCCTGAATGCAAATTTTGTTGAAGACCATTGTGTATTTTTCCTTAATTAATTTCCTTTGACATCTTTCTCTTCTTCTAACTATCTTTTTATTCCATCTTGTAGATGGTGGATCACTTGTCCAGTATTTCTCTCTTTTTTAAATGAATGTGTTTGGTAAAAACATTCATTTAAAAAAAGAGATGAATACTGGACAAGTGATCCACCATCTACAAGATGGAATAAAATAGATAGAAGAAGAGAAAGTTGCCAAAAGAAATTAATTAAGGCAAAATACACAATGGTCTTCAACAAAATTTGCATATATATATATATATATATATATATATATATATATATATATATATATATATATATATATATATATATATATATATATATATATATATATATATATTTAAAGGCCCAAAGAAATGAAAACTGCTAACACAACCAGGAAATTAATTAAGTTTTCCATTAAAGCTTAGGAAAGAAAATGGGCGAATTATAGAAACGTGACAA